>BSBK01002120.1:0-600000 GCA_027943335.1 Chamaecyparis obtusa
TTCTCTAAATTTATCATCTCTTGAACCAAAGAAAAATCCAACCTCTTCAACTCTTGATCATACATTGATATCATATTTTTGATCCATCAACTGGTGCTTCAAGGTACCCATGACCTCTTCCTATAATTTGAAGCATAAAGTAGGCTTCTTTTCATGATAACTCCTCTTCTTCATAAGATGTGATTTCTTTAAGTGTTAACATAAAAAACTTCCACCATTCTGACAAGAATTTGGATTATGTATGATCTCAAAATTTTACCCCTACCTTGGATTTGATTCCCTATCTAGGAATTGACTAATTAGCTTGCACCTCAAGGAGACCCCAATGTTTTTTCAAGTCATATGAGCTTATACTATTTGTGTAACATTTCAGTCTTAGATCTGTGGTAAATGGAAGTTGTTGATCTTTGTGGTAATCTTAATGGTGCTTGGGTGTTTTTTTTACATATTCTTAACTATGAATCAAAATGACATGATTGACTAAGAATGATTATGGTTCATGAGTAAGGTACCAAATTTATGATACCTTGGCCACATTCTTTTGATATCAACGAATTATTTTCAATTATAGTTTTAGTATAGTTCCTTTATCATTGTTTTTGATCAATGTTTTGGATAAAACACTACAAATAATAGGGAACTATGTGCATTAATGCATCTCAAATTAGGCTTTGTATTAATATGTTTAACTATGAACATGTTTATGTCACAGTGGATACAGATTTACCTTTTCCATATTGAATATTCCTTGAAGTAGGATGTATTATATGAAAACAACATGGCCGTTACAATGTATTCCATTTAAATGTTGCTCTTGTAATCAATTGTGGCCATATAGCAAGAGTGTGCCCTCTTGGTTGGCAACCTTCAGAAAGTTTGGTAGATTCATTTGAGTAAATATGTTTAACCAAATAGTTTAATTTTAGCTTGAGGCCTAAGTAGAGCTCATTTGACAATTTATTTCTTAGAAACTCAAGTTTTGATAAGATATAAACAGTTATATTTATCGCCATTAGTTCTAAGACACATACCAATTGGCCTATAAATTGAAGATGTTTCCATTTTGAGCTCTCTCAGGAAAATCTAGAAAAGACTAGAAACTGGCAGTTTAGAAGGGACAAAAGTAGATTTTGCACCTCACTCTCAAATCATAAAATTTTGCCAACATCTTACTCAATTTTAAGAAGAAACAATTGTTTACTAATCCTCTTGAAATTAGTAGGGAAAGATCCTCTCACCCATAATCTCAAAATTAATAGAAAAGAAAGATTGATAATGAAAATATAAATCTCACTAGAAGCTCAAGATCCACATTAAAAATTGTTTTCCAGCATCTCACCAAAGAATCAATTCTTCCCTCAAAAAATCTCATTATAAGCTTAGAATCCATACTACAAAATGTTAGAAAATATCCCATGAAAGCATAATGCAATTCTCAAGATTGGTAAAAGAAGCAATTCTACCTTTGATTATTTTATCATAGAACACCTAGGATTTGGCCCCATAAAACAATTTTGAAAAACTAAGAAAACTCATCCATGTACCTTTACAAAATTCATATAAATCATTTTGTGATTCAAACAAAAGTCACTTTGTCTAATGAGTCATTTTATGATCCTTGTCTCCTACATCCTTGAATATTGATCTTGTAACATTTAATCAATGTAATTGTGTAGCTAACATAAGATGCTTTCCAATCATCAAATGAGATGAAGATCACAAATTGGATGTGAGAGTAAATACAAATATGATGTGAGGTAGTAAAAGTTGGTGTGCCAACTATGACATATGTTACCCTATAATCCTACTAAAATGTGTCAAATAAGGATGTACCATATTACAATTGTGTACTCGTACTTTTAGAGGATAAACATTGAGAAAGTTAAAAAGTGACAAAGACATGGAAAACAAACATTAATACATTGAGATACAAAATAGTGTAAATATGAATGAATTGGTATCTTAGATCCCTAGCATGGACCAATACACTACCATGTCAAAATGTGAATAAAGTAGAAAAAAGAGCTGAAAATTTCCAAAAAGTGTATGGACCAAGATGACAAATGTTAGAAAAAGAACAAAAATGGCAACTCAATACATGATGTGTGTTGGACCATTGATACATAAAAATATGATAGTAATAAATGAGAACTGAACACTTCCTTGGAGTTGTATGCACCATTACATTTAGGACATCAAAATGGTGCAAGTTTGAATAAAGTTAGAAAAAACAATTCAATGAAAAAATTGTGCTTCACCATATACAAAGTTTTAAATAAATGTAAGAGAGACAATATGCTACTTAAGATTCATATGAAGAACTCCGTCCAACTCTATTGTAGACATAGAATTATCCTTTGTTTCCATTTTCAAATATTTCTAATAGGTTTTCAAGCATTCAAGCCACCATAATAGTATACATAATTTTCAAACATTAGCTACAAACGAGGCTTTTCCATCCTTAACAATTCTTAGGATTTTGTAATCAAGTTTTTGGCAAATAATGAACTAGACTAGATTGAAGTCAACTATGGTGACTTTGATTTTTTTTTTGGAGATTAATCTATTAAAGGCAACCATTTTCTCCAATTCCAAAGGTAAGGCTTTAGGGTTAGATGACTTATCCTCATGCATCTATGAAGATAACAATGATATCTTCAAATATGATCTATTTGAAACAATACAAATGCACAATTGTTTTATAAAATAAGAAAATTATTTTCAAAATTAACGAATTGTAGGCAGACACATTATCTTATTGAATTGTAAAACATGATATACACAAATATATTAAATACAATGTTTGAAGACTGTAACCAATATTAGGAAATATTATGTTCTTGAACTAATGTACTTTTGTAATGAACAACATATTATTGATGCCATTATAGTTAACAACCACACCTTTTATATGATCAAGAGTACTCCCCCTCAAACACAACATCACAAAATTAACACTAATTTCAAGGCACACAAGATAGAGAAATCTGCAAATGATTCTTGTTATCTTCAACTAAACAACTATAAATTTGAAAGATGCATTAAAGGGTTAATGCATCTTGCTAAAAAAAAATGGGCTGCATTACGTTTGAGAAATAAAGCATAATAGTCTATTCATGATGAGAACACCTACACATGACATTTGAGAAATAATGTGCTTTCTTTTAATTTTTTTATTGTTAATATTAATTCGTGTGACTAAGCTCCTAGAATATACCAAAAATAGGTCTCCTATGAATTTTGGCACCTTCTAGGATACTTTGAATTTGTAAATCCTCACTCACAAAAATAAGTAAACTCTTAGAACGAAGCACATGATTTGAGCCCATTTTTTAACTCAAGAGTTCAAAGTGCTCTACAACATGCTCATTTTGGGTAAAACATCAACCCTTTTTCCCACTCAAATTGATTATTTAAGTGTCCAAATTTCAAGTTGAATACTTTTTTATAGGATTTTCGAACCTCAAAACTTTAATATCTCATGTGAAGAACCTAAGTTGGCTCTCCTTCTAAAATCCACCTTTTTAATTCAAGAGAAATTCGCAAATACTTGTCCAAGAATTTTTATTACAATTTAAAAAAAAAAACAATCTCCACCACAATCAAATATTGAATATTTGAACAATTTAATAACTCAGGAAAAGATATCATTTATTCTCATACCACATCAAATAAACATCACAATAATTTAATATTGTTTTTAAAATCATTAGCACCTGGTATCCATTGCTCGTGGACAGAATGTAACACTTTCTCCAGAACTTTGGTGTAACCCCACAACTGTCAGCCGCTCCTTGTGAAGTGCAGATAGCCGCCTATTTAGACTCATGCTTGGCTGGCAAAGAATGATAGCAAACCTCTAAAAATTGCAGACGACTCCTGAGAATGAATCACGTCAGCCCTGTGAAGGAAGACGCAGCTACACCCCCTGGTTACTCAGTGTCTGTAACAAAGTTGCCACTTGTGTTGATAACTACAGAACTGCCAGAATTTAATGCGGCCTCTTAGCAAATTTGTAACAGCCTGGTATGAATGATTGGGCACCTAGGAAGGAGCCGTAACAACTGCTATGAAGTCATACTCCTCGTGTGCATTCCCAGGTTTCTCACGCAACCAATTCTGAACATAACTTGGCCCCAACTTGAAATCAATTCAGTCTTCTATTACGCAGCATAAGGAATTTCGATTTTCCTCACAAATCGACATTAACACCAGCAATTTATAACCGTTGATTTGTATTGGGATTTCAGCACAATTTCCAATTAAATTCAATACCTCAACAATGTATTTTCATAACCTAAATGAACAAATCGATTTGCCTGTGACAATAACTTCACCAAATAAATAAACCAGTATACCTCGGCACTGGGAAATATCTTCGAGATTGAATCAATTCAGAATTTTATATACCACAGCATCGAATTGCGAACTTAGTAATAATCAGCTCTGAAATTCACCATTATCAAACAATGGCTCAAATCATGAAAAGAGGAATCCGTCCTTGAAACCCTAGCCAAGGCAATTTTTCACAAACTTCAATAAAATAATGATTGCATCATGAATGAAAGTGCTTTTTCAAGCAAAATATATAGTTTTTTCAAAAAATCACATTTTTTAATATTTTACTTAATTGGCTTTATTAAATACTCTCAATTTATAATATAATATTATAAAGTTAAAAGTTATTAAATTAAATCAAAATAATTTAATTTAATAACATCATTTAAACTTCAAAGCCACTGCACTGACAGACTGCAATCAAATTTTTTTGGCAAAGCACCAGGACCAACTGCCCAGCTGAGAATAGACACTGCCCTGCCAGAAATAGCCACTGCTAAAAATAGACTTACTAAAAATAGTAAGTCACACAAATTGAAAATTCTCTGAAACTCAATTCTGAGATGTCTGACGCTCCGTGCAGACACCCTGCCAATCTTGGCCATACCAGAAACCCCACTTACTAAAAATAGTAAGTTGGCCAAAATGACCCAAACAAAGAGCAGAATTGATAATCTGAATCTCCATAATGGAATCCCAATGCTGGCTCCACAATCTGACCCCCTCTGAACACCCAATTAGCTTGCGAGGGTCGCCAAACCAAGCTAATCCCGAAGTCTGAAAAACGGGGACATTACATCTCACAATCTACAAATGTTCTTTGGTTAACATTTTAACCATATCTATCTTCATCATTTTTAAGATATAGATAATGCAGTGTATTAAATTGTATTCTTTTACAATTTCACACTGTATTTGGTAGCTAATTTAGTGTACTTTTTCCTAGATCATTTTAGGCCTATTTGGACACTATTTTACTTTAAATATTCATTGTTAATTCAACAATTTAACCACCATCAAATATTTAAATTATGACCAAATATAACATCACAAAACCTGACACTTGTCGCTTTTGGAGGCCCTATTTTGGTAAGACCATGATGCCTACGTCTAAAGTCCTACCAATATTCCCCAAAATTATAGCTAGTGCAAGTGTTGACCTTCATATTTTCAAATCTGGTCATTATTTTTAGTTTTCTTACTTAAAAATACCTTGTGAACTCTATATAAAGAACATCTTGTATCATTCATGAGGTCTAAGTTACTATTCAATCAATCAATACTAATATGACTATTCAAAATTGACCAATAGACTACAACACTCTACATTTGAGTATGATTTCATATTTTTTATTTATGTTTGTCATGTTATTGCATTAACATTTGTGTACCATTGTAAATTGTACCCCTATGTAATTTCTTGCTTACCTAGGATTCATTTTAGTGTTCCTAGCCTCCTATGTACGACATGCTTGATCTAGCTCAAGTTTGATAAAATTTCTTGCTTCCTCCGAGAAATTCAAACCTCTAGTCCTAATTTAGGCTTGCATTGGGAGAACCCAAACTACCAAGCCCAAGGTGTATGGGTCCCACCAATCTGGGCCCAAATTCAAAATGTGCAATGGTTAGCTTACAGGAGTGGGACAATTAAAGTTTGTGTCAGATTGCTTTAAAATTCACACCCCAAATCCTTGGGAAAGGAATGAAATAAATTTAACCTCCCTCATTTTGATATCCATCAATTCAATTTAAAGTGTAAGAACTCAAGTCCTCAAGAGAAAGTGATCAAGCATCCAAGGCATTGAAGACAAGGAGTAGTGCCTATGCATTCATGATGACATTCATGATCTAAACTTCCTAAAGTCAACATCAAGATATTCATGAGCATTTTGACACATAAGGCCTATGAAGGTATAAGCATTTGTTTTTAGATCTAGCCGCTATTGCCTAATAGCATGTTTACAATTCCATTTCAATTTATCTCAATTTCAAGTTTAATTCCTAAACTGGGGTATGCCCTAGGAAAACCCCTTTCAAGCCAACATTTTCTCTATTTTCTATGCAGGTAATAGGTGGAAACCAAATAGATGTAGGTACATATTGAGCATGAGAAGAGATACAAAATTCCTTTCTACATATCCAAAATAAGTAGGAAAGATAAGATAAGAAATTAGTTATTAAATAATTCAAGCGATAGGATCTGTAGTAATCCGACGATTTGATCTTTGATATCCTAGCAACATGATCTTTAGTAGAGACCAAATATCTTTATTTTAGTTTTACCACTTATGCATAACTGTATCAATCCATAGGACTGACAATTGAGCATAGATAAATCACACTTTTATGATTTTGATTAAAACATATTAACAAAAAAAATCAACACAATACTTAACAAATTAATACCATGCATATGAAAACAATCAAACACGCATAAATCATACCTCTCACAATAACTAGAAAAATAGATCCAATCGATGACTAAGGAGTGGGCTCTGTCTCCAATAGCCAACCAATTGAAAAGATAAGTATTCCACATAATCAACTTAGTAGCTTCTAGATTATGTTGCTTTTAGATAATATGATAGATAAAAGTTGTCTTCCAAATGATATGGTCTATATTTATAACAAGTACAAAATATAAATTATAACTAAGTCTAAATATACTTATTCACAGTTTACAACCATATGGATAGAAACTACATTGATCAGTTATGAAAATAGTGAAGTGGCTTATAGCCACTATTTTATAAAGTATGAAAACTAGTCACTAATTGTATCATCTTAAAATGGAAACACTTCCATGATAAGAGAATTTAGCCCTCCGAGTAAGTGGTTTGGGGTCATCTTGAACACCTTGGATTGATCTTTGCTTTGATCTAGCTTTCTCCCTGCCTTCCACTTCTTTCTTGTTTCATTCTAGGTGAAATTAGGGTTAGGATCTCGAGGATTCTCCTTAATTTCTCTCTTCCATGGCTCTATTTTCTAAGTAGGACTTAGAAATAGGTCCTCCTGGCCTTCATCATAGTTATCATAGGATTTTATGCTTATCCCTAGCATTTTGTCCCTGTCTGATATCATTTCTAGGTCTCTGGGCATCCCCTGGACCTCCTGTCCTAGTTCTGACTGAATTTGGGCCCAGGGTCAAATTCGAGGTTGATCCTAACTAGGTCAGGATCGAGCTCAAACCTGACTAGGTCTGACTAGGTCAGTCCCAACCTCAATTTTGCCCCCTTCCTTCAAATTTCCAGAATCCTTGATTTCTGGGCATCGGGCTTTCGAGATATTTGTTTTCCTACCTCTGAGTCGGCCATTTCGTGTTTCGGAATGGTAAATCCTCTAATTGCATTTAATCTAGGTATATTTTCTAAAGGATAGGACCTAATTGAGATTTAATTCTCCAAGGTGGCCCCTCTAGAGGATTCTGCCCTAGTTCACTATAAAAGGAGGCCTTCCTCTCTCATTTGATCCATCCACTTTCATGATCAAGACACCAAGCTCTCAAGATTTTCTCAAGTTCAAGCAAGCATCCATTCAAACATTCAAGTCCTCTTCTCCATCCAAGCTCTCCATTGAAGATCAAGGATTCAAGCATTCAAGCTATTAAAGGGATTTGGTTCAAGCATTCAAGATTCATCATTTAAACCCTAGATCTAGCCATCATGATGGTGTGATCTTCCTTCAAGATCCTTTGGTTAATCTTCAAGATCTATTCATTCTTCTCTCAAGGTGGATTCTAAGCATACGATCATAGAGGTTTGATTTACATTTATTGATGTTATGTGCAAGCTTTCATATCAATATACTTGTTTACATTCAAAATACAATTGCATATCTATTAAATTGCATAGTTTTATTGTTAGATCCTTTTATACTACTTGCTAGCATTCCTATTTCAATTTCAATATTAAGGTTGATTCCAAACTGGGATTTGACCAAGGCAAACCCCTCAAACAAATAACAAAAACCCTCCTTTTCTTGTAGGTACAGGTGCAGGATTTTAGATTTGAGAGCGAATTTGGATACCCTTTTCGGCAAACTTCCGAGATCTACGAACATAATCAGAATTGACCTTCAAATAAAGAATGTAGTATTTGACCTTTTATGAGGGTCAAACTCGACCTGAGCTCATCTTGGAGAAAGATTTTTGGGTTTTCTTTGTCTTGAAATTTCCAATCCGGAGTAGGTTGCAAAATTTCTCAAAAGTACACATAGACATTAGAATTTCACATTTTTCAGATCTGCCCTAATTTGAGGTTAGTATTCGTATTTCAATTACTTAAAATCCTAAAGACTTCAATTCAACCATAGGGAAACATAGGGATATTCTCTCTCTCTCTCTCTCTCTCTCTCTCTCCATCGATTGCGTATTAACCTTTTGGTTGATCAAATTGGATTTCTCCTTTGGGAATTCAGATTTAGGAGTGGATCTCATATTTCCCCTACATATCACACATTACAATAACAACATCCTAAATAGAGGTGATCCATTTTTACCTCTATTCACTAATCATATACAAAAACATAACAACTAACAAAAGATCTCAAAGATCTTCAAGGGAAACTTCCATCAGTTCTCCCCATGGCCACGAGATCCTTGCTTCACATAGTTATTGTAGACACTTATTTATTACTTAATTAATTTGCGTCCTTCTACTATATTCTAAATTTGAATTCATAGTTTCTCTCTAATTTTGTAATTAATTAATTTTAATCAATATTTAATTATTGAACATCTAATTAATATTCATCACTAATTCATCTATAAAGTAATATTTCTTGTGTCTACACATAATTAAATAATTACATTATTTAATTAAATACTTTTACTTTGTCATTATTACATTTATGTACTAATTACATTTAGTTAATCAATTTCTCACTCATAGTTAAATAAATACTAATTTATTTAATTTACTAATTATTCATCTCATAAATAAATAAGTTTATTTATTTATTTATAATTCCCTCATGTGAAAATAAATGGATTCTTTATTTGTTTAATTGTATTTATTCTTCTATTTTCGACTAATACTAAATTTCAGTCTACTAATCAATCACATTTTCTAACTCCTAATCACCTTTTTCTAACTAATCAATCTATTTAGTAATCAATTCAATCTATTTAGTCTTCTCTTCCATCTAATCAATTCTAATCCATCTATTTTGTTGACAAACCAATCAACCCAGTCAACTCTCCAATCAAATAACTTAACAGATCAATCATATGTATTGGCAAGGTAATCAAGTGAGTTTACTCTTTAATCAATTTGAGTTCACTCTCTAATCACAACCAATCAATCCTACCAATTAAGGATTCCCGATTGAAAACCCCCAAATTCTTATAAACAGAAAGCTAATTCTCATATTTTTTTACCACATACATGTTTTGAATTCTTATATTGTCACATTTGAGCTTGAATCTAAGAGCCCACATTGCATAAAGGAGAACAAAAAAGGACTTATTAGTTTGCATATTCATTGTTTGAATTGATTTTATTTATTGATTGTTTATGCATTTTATTGTCTTGCTTCGTCTTTTGATATTAGGGATTTACACTAAGTATGATTAATAGATCTTCGTGGTTAGATTTGTGTACAATTGCAAGTTTCCAGATTTGAATAATATACCTCTTATTACAATGGTGAACCCGACATGAAGCACCAAGCTTCTAAAATCTAATTTTTTCTATGTTGTGTAGACACAGGTTTCATTCAGCGCAACCTTTAGAAGCATTCAACACACTTACCACATCCATTCATTGCAATGAACACTATGAAATGACACAACCTCGATATGCATTTGACAAACTTGGTAGCACAAAATGATGCACTTGATACATAGATGGGACACACTTGCCTTTTGATATTTTCTTTCTTGTTGTCATTAACTGCATTGTTTGGGTTATTTTATGTGTTTATTACTGCATTAATTATTCTGAAATTTGATTATCTCTCCATGATTTTCCCTTACCATGACACATTTTTTTATATTGACACATTAGTATTTACATGGGTGACATGAAGAAATGCCACAAATTCTCTCTGTAATGTCGCATCTAATATTTAAAACACCATAGTTATCTTATTGAAACACCATTGTTACCTACTTTAAATAACACAAACTATATTATAAAATGACACAATCGTTATTGTAAAACGTTGCATCATTTACTATAAAACAATGCACTTGCACTATTAAAATGCCACAAATGCCTAATTGAAGTGGCACAGTCAATTGGGAAAATATAAAAAAGTCAAGATCTAGGAACCAATAGAACAACAAAAGAGAGAAATGGAAATCAAACAAAATTAGGAGCCAACTTGTAGTCTAGAAATCACACAATTGGAAGTAGACATTGGATACAAAGGACTCTTCAACACTTACTTGGATAAGGTAAATTGAAGTACTGAAAAATTTGGTTATCTTTGTATTGATGCATGTGCTTATGGACTATTGAAATTGATTGCTAGATATTAGTTTTTTTTATACTAACTTTTTGTTTTAGCTTGTTGCTTGGAGGCAGTGTTATTTTTTTTACTATAAAATCAATCCACTTTCATTTTTAGTGTACCTAAAACAAAAATTGTATGGATACACAAAAAAACTCATATTTTATTTGGTACTTAAAATTGACGCGGGTTAAAGAATTGAACAAGCTAAATACACTTCAAGTTTGGTGCATTAAAATTGGACAAGGAAAAATACATTTGAGTTTAGTGCATTAAAATTGAACAAACAAATCTCACATGGTTTGGTGCTTTAACAACAAACCCATGTGCTTGTATAGATTATTCCTATATTAGTCCACATTTGATTTTTGGTGTTTAATTCAATTAACCTCTTGTCTTGAGTATCTAGTGTTCTTGCACAATGTGTTAGAGTAAAATTCCTTTTTAAATTAGAGAAGCTTGTCTAGGGGTGTGATTAACCACCAAAGGATGACCTTAAATCGATAAATCCTTTTGGATGGTATATAGATAAGATATGGGGTAAACCTCAAAATTGTCTTACATCTAACCAAGCTCAGGTAGAATAGTGGATGATATTTTTGGATCAAGCCTACGTGCCTAAGGAGATGATGTGGTCCATTAAAGACTTAAGTATCTTAATTGTGTACCAATTGATTGGGGAGAGAATCCATGGATTTGATTAAAACCATGTTAAAATAGAGGCCACTCGATTCACCTCCCAATATTGTCTTATTTTAGTCCAAGGGGAGGGAAGAATCTCCCCCCAAGATCCCCATCATATGTGTCCCAAGGTATTGTGTTATTTCAAGAGAAATATTCTTGGACATGACAAAAATACATGGGGAAAGGCAAAAAAATGAACACCTACAAGAGGAATCTTATGTTCTGGTAGTGTGACATGGTTGTGTGAGCTGATAGACTACCAAGCAATGGGCCTAAAATATTTCAATGAAGCTATTTTGACCACAGGTTAGACTACTTGTATGTTTTTTTGTTGTGTCAAACCATGTGAAAAGTTATAACTTGAAAAAGTTATTGAATAAACACGTAATATTTCTTTTCAGTCAGTCCTACAACTATATTCTAAATGTGTGATTGTTGTATTTTTACATCATCAAAACATGTCCTAAAAAGTGTCCTTCATAGAGAAACATAATCAACATAGGTCCAAAACATACCATTTGAATTTTATCCAAAAATTCAGTGATCGACATACCCTTGCATATTAGGTCATACCTTACATCTTAGTGGCATTATTGCATTTAGAGTCTAGAACCTTTCTTACTCATTTGCTTTTTTCATAGTCCTCATTTTAGATCCAAAAAATCCAAAACACCCAAAAATATAGATTGCATATCCTAGGGTCAAGTATTACACTTTCTAGAATCATTTTCCAAATTAGAGGGTGCATCTTCTTAGGACATTCATATAGTTGTTTTGCAAATTATCTTGACTTCCTTGAAATTAGTTATTGTCTCGTCTATCTGCCTTATCATAGGTACTTGCCATTATTGTCAAAATTTATCTTATTCATAGACACCTTGTCAGAATTGTCATTTTATTTGTACCAAAATTGAAGTCAAGATAGTTCCCAACATAATTCAAAGTTCTTTCCTTAAAAGGTTTACGTTTGAAGTTTCAAAAATCTATCTTAGGGTATATTACTTATGTCTTAGACATCAATTTAGTCATTCATTCATAGTTTGCATTAGAATTCAAAAATCATTTAAAAAACCCTAAAATTTTTGTTTCCCTTATTTGTCTCTCAAATTCCAAAATACCAGAAAATTAGTCCTAACTTAGTTGTTCTAGTCGTCTTTCATATAGCTTACTCATAGATTATATTCTTGCACATGTTCTTCACATGATCAAAGAAGGGTAAAGAAAAAATGGACCATAACAAGGAACCCATGTATAATCCAACCAATGATATTGACTTCACTGTTCCAAGGACCTTAAGATTAGATTTCAATGCACTTGAGACACTGTAATGCTAGCATAAAATAAGGACTATCATTATACAATTACCTCCCACTCCTCCACCAAGAGATGAGTTATTGGATGAGAATGATACAGAAAAATGTACAAAAGAGGAGGTTTAAAATGCTTTACAAGACCCTAGGGTCATGGATGTTGGTGGTCAAATTTCTAGTTAAGATTAAAATTTGAAGAAAATTGTCATTTCCTTCTTCAAAAGTGAGTAAATAGGGTTTATTGTGCTGGTAAGGTTTCAAAATTATTTTCCATAGTCCAAAACCCTACGTTCAGTCTTTTTCCTTGTTACCTTTTTGATATCTTTACTATTAGTCATAGCCTTTCAGTTAGTTATACTTTTTATGCTCAGTCGTCAACTCGCTAATGGTTAAAATGGCTAGTCGCTAGATTGTAGGCTTTGTTAACAGTTTAAGTTTTTCTCTAGATAAGTTAGTGAGTATGTTGTTTCTTAGTCTTTGTTGCTAACTCATGAACCCTATTAAAAGATGAAATGTTTTCATTTTGAGTTGTAAAGAAGTCATGAAATTAAAGGTTGGTGAGTTAGCGAAGGGCTATGTTTCTTTTGGTCGCAGACTCGTAGATGGCAAGGACATTAAGTATTGACAGTTCATGAGTTCCCGATAATGATTTTCTTCAACTTGTCACTAGGTCAAAAAGGTTTTCTGCCAGAGTGTCTATCAGTTGGTGACTTAGCAATGGTCATGCTTTGAGTTGAAAAATAAAAGGGGAGTCTAAACCAGTCACGTTTTGACATCTGGAGCTTCCTGTTATATACATGGTTTTTTTATTTGAAATTTTAAACACAAAATTGAGGTTGTCATAGTGCATCAACTTGGTGATGAAAAAGAAGTGACGAGGATAGAGTTGCAAGTTGATGGATAAAAAAATAACATGCTGGCATGACAAGTCCGTGATTTCATCTCGGATCGCCATGAAATATGTTGAACAGAGGGACACTTGAAGTCTTGGTAAGAACGGGTTGATTCTTTCAACCAAATCTTGAATGCAGTTGGTGCGGAAGCTTGGCCTTAAAGAAGGAGACCATTGAGAGATTCAAGCATTGCCACATAAAAGTGGTTGTGACAATTTTGATATTAAATGAAGAGCCAATAGAGGGAGACCAAATACTTCAAGATGCATATCATATCTTTGCAGCTCACTAACTATGGATACACCTATGTCATAAATCAAATTTGATTTTGAAGAATCTGGGATGCTAATTGTCACTTGTGCAATTACTTCTGGTAGTTGTTAAAGTTGTTTTGATGTTGACAACTCCAATTTTTCACAGGTCTGAAGCTTGTTGCAATCTTATATATGGATTTCCAAGACTAGGAAAACGGTCAATGGATCAAGACCACAAAACTTTTGTAAATGAGTCTTTCTTTTCTGAGAATAGAAGTCTCTGTAATCGGTCAAGTACTATGTAGAGTTTTTATATTTTGGGCTTATGCAACGAAGCTTAATGAAATAGATGGTGTTCTGATTATTTTTAGTGTGTTGTTTTGAGTCTCGTCATATATTGTGATGTATCAATTTTAAGGAAGTTGACACAAGGATTCAATAGAAATATGTTTCTCTACATCTTGTCTGCTGCTCTAGTGTTTTGTAGTTTTTTGTATCTTGTGAACAAATAGATCAAGATCATAGTTGCAATTTGTTTAAAATTGTATGTCATATTATTTTTTATTTCGATTCAAAGAGTCAAGTAAATGCTTAATATAATTTGACATAATTATAAGGTAATGGAGAGGATTTGTGATAAGTAGAGGGTTCAAAGGAACAGTTGATTTTCATTTGCAAGGTGAATGAATAGATCATTTTTCATAGTATGGATAGGTTTTAAAGCATACCCAATGAATAAGGCACTGATCAAAGAAAATGCATTCAAGCCAATATTCATTTCTCTTCACAGTTCAAATCTAAAATTAAATCAAAACTTTTAAATTCAAGTTGTGAAGTGTATGAAAAATTATCCCCCACTTAGCTTGTGAGTAAATTGATAGTGTGATTATCTCTCTCATTATCTCTTTATTTCATAAGTAAGAGAAGATTTATGGGCATCTATTTTCTTTTTTAAGGATTAGTGAAAGATGATGTTAAGAAGTGAATGAGCCTAATCCTAGGTTTACCTGTCTGAATTTTGTAGAGTTCAAAGTGTAGAAAGCTTAATAGCTTTGTTAGTTAGTCCTTGTTCTTGTTTGAGTGTATTATTTGTGGTATTTATCTAACCCATAGGTGCATTTCCACTTCTACAAGGTAGTTGAAATTATGTCAAATCAAAAGCCAACAAAATAAAAAATTTGTTGGGGAATATGTTATAGTCTTGTTGAAAATATCCAGTCAAGTTAGCCCATCTGAGTTAGCCAACAGAATGGAAACTCTACTGTGGAAGGAGACATAACAAAATATTGTTAACCTGTTATAGAATCTTTGGTGTTTTACTTTTCAGTTTCCCATGCTCATAAAATATTTGGTATCATCTCACCAAGTGTGAGTGGCGACTCTGAAGGTCTCTATTTGTATTAGTGCATGGTTAAAATGAAAGATATGAAAAATTTGCATTTTGATAAGCGATTTTATGGTCTTAGTGAAGTGTTATTATGTTGTTGTTGGTTTTTAAGAATGATGAAGTAGAGAAGAAGTTTTAGCAGTTAAAATATTTGTCCTCTTCAAAGAGGTGGCGACTCTACAAAGAATTCATTGAAGATGTGAAGCAAGGATCAAATTTATCAAAGTTTTCCAGCCAACAAGTTTTTTTTACAACACTTCCAGGTATTTTGGTTTTCATGTGCAAAATATTTTTCATGAAAATTAGTTGTAAAAAATTGGTTTCCTATTAAGAGATTTCAACACTAAGGAAATGATAAGTTGTCACATACTTCTAAAATTTTTCAGCTCAGGCAAATAATTTAGTTGAAGTATTTTCGTGTTACAATAGGACATAGAGACATAATCTTTTACCACAAGTGGTTCACATGTCTAAGTGGGTGTGATTTCCATGTACATGTTTGAGAAGTGTCAAATATGTTCTCACACAATATATAGCCTGTGTCAGATCCTTGTAGTATTTTCTCTATGGAAGAATATATGCCATTATGTTTTGAAGGGTACTCACATGTTGTTCCTACTAAGGTTAGGAAGTATTTTCCAAAATTTAATGGTGATGGATCAATTTCAACATGTGAACATTTGAATGAATTTGGTGACTTGATGGGTGAGTTTGAAATATTGCATGAGGATGTTGCAATAAAGATTTTTGTTTAAAATCTAATAGAGGATGCAAGGGATTGGTTCTTATCCCTTCGAGCATGTTCAATTTCTTCTTGGGAAGAGTTGAGTGCAACTTTTAATGAAAAATTTGGTGCTAGAATTAGTCCATGTGTGGCACTAAGAACATTCAGGGAGATCAAATTTGAGAAAGGTGAATTAGTTTCTTCTTTTAATGTCATATTTATAGAGGCATTAAGTGATATTCCAGAAAAGAAAGACCCAATCAAAAAAATTGTCTTGTGTTATATTGGGGTGCACTCGATGAGAGGATGAGCTTCTTATTGAGAAAGAGAGAGCCTAAGACATTGCGTCAGGCCTTTATGATAGAAATAGATTTACACTATGAGCTGAAATATGGAATCTCATGGCATCTTCTATATGCTGATGTTTGTTGTCATGAACTGGTTAATTTTGAAGATGGGTGTGAAATAAGAAATGAAAATCAGTACCAAAGTATTGATGTGTCTTTTGATCACACTATCTGTGTTTCTAGTTATGATGATGATATGAGATAAGAGAGATGGTTACAAACAACAGTTATTCCTCATATTGATGATGAAAAGGTTAGTGAACAAATGTGTACAACTGAAGTAGAGATGAAATTATTTTTAGATCTCACACCATGTGATGGAATGATTTCTTGTTCCATGTTAGTGGCTACATATGATGTTGATCAACAGTCCTATGTTTTTGAAAGGTTGTGCAACTTGTACAAAGAAAAGGAAGGTTTTGCATCAGATAATGATGATGCAAGCGTTCAAAGTGTTGATGATGTTGATTCATTCATGCATGAATTACCCTCATGTAGTGACTTTTCTGAAGAAGAAAAGGAAGAGAATGATAGTGAGTCATCATGTCATGGAGATTACAATGATGAACATGTTTCTTGTTCATGTTCATATTTTTCCTCTTTTGATGAAGAGGATTGTGACAATGATGAAGACAATAGCTTCAATGAAGGGTATAATGAATTATTTGATGAAGATGATGACATAGATCAATTTTCCTTATGTTGCAATATTTATGAAAGAGGTTTACACTTGGTTTGTAATAGATTTTTTAAGATATCATTGAGGAACCAAGTGACTTAGTACTTGAACCATTTTGTGAAGTTGAAGAATTGCATGAAGATAAATTAGAAAGTCCATCTTCTTCTCAGCTAGGTGAGTTTTTGGTAATGTATGATGATCATTGTATATTCTACATTGATACATTACTAGATAAACCTTGCATTTTCAGTCCACCTAAAGATAAAAAGAATGATGTTCCATACTTTTTGGAGTATGACTGTGATAGGGTTATAACTGGAAGAGTATGGGTAGTTGCAAATATAGAGTTACTTTTCATCCCATGAATGTTTATGTATGTAGGCAATGAGTTTGTTATGATAATTTTAGGTGGTTGGTCACATATGTGGATGAGAATCAAAATTTTGACAAGGGAAGGTGTTGGTGTTCATTTTTTGGTGGCCCGGGGCCACCAAATAAAAGTTTGATTTAATTTTCTGCTTAAAGAAGAATTTGTGGTCTTGCTGGTCAAGCTTGTGGTCTTCTATACCATGAGATACCATGAGATTTTGAGATATTTCTATGCTTGTAGGAGGCATACATCCCCCAAAAAAGCCACTAGTGGTAAAATTTCTAGTTAAGTTCGAAATTTGAAGAAAATTGTCATTTCCTGCTTTAGAAGTGAGGAAATAGGGTTTATTTTGTTGGTAGGATTTCAAAATTATTTTCCAAAGTCCAAAACCCTATGTTCAGAATTTTTCCTTGTTACATTTTTTATGGTTTAACTATTTTCGATTAAGGATAAAATAGTTTTTGAAGGGAACAATAACCCTTTACATTAGATAGAAAGATAGGAAGAAACAACACAATGCAAAAAGAGACAGCTGGGGGAAACAACTTAGAACAATAGAAACCCTCCCAACACTAGAAACCAACAAAACAAGACCGACACACCAAAAAAAGCAGGGCAAAGACCAACTAGCATAGCTAAGATATATTTTCCATAGACTTCGCTGTGTCTTCCTTCAACAAATCAAATTGCTGGATGGACTCCCGAAGAGCCATGATTTCCTTTGAATTGTTTGCTTTCTTTTTCTTCGTAATCGCTCTAGTACGAGATCTAGGGCCAATAGGGGTAGAGCCTTTAGTATCTTCATCTTCAACAAAAATGGGACCATTATTCCCTTCCAGAACAAAGAGAAGGGCCCTCAGGTTGTCAGTAGTTACCTTCATGCCCTTAAAGTTTCTCTTCATTATTTTGCTGAGGGTTTCTTCGATGCTTAGGATATGGCTGGAGGTAGTCTGTATGAGAAAGTTGACAATGACATTTATTTTTTGTTCAAGCTTCTCCATCAAACCTTGGCCATCAGAACCAACAAATGTCTCAGCATCAGTACTGGCAGTGTTCGTAGGCTTGGCCAGCAACAGGGTGATTTTGTTCACTCTGTCTTCCAGTTCAGAGTACTTGATACTAACATCTTGGATTTTTTCATACAACCATGAGTTCATCTGCATATCCATACCAGCCCACTCTTTAAGAACCTGCATGAACCCAAAATTACCTTTACCCTTCTTGGTATTAACCTCTTGGCTTCTCCCAATTTTCTTCTTAGGGTCCTTCTTGTCGGTGCCCTCTTCTTTTTTGTCTTCGACACTCTCAGAGATGGCCCTAGAAATCATGTCCTCCTTGGAGGATGAGTCTTCTTAATCCATGAGAATAGGGGAAGTGTGGATAATAGGGTTGGAACACTCTTCAATGTGAGCTATGGAGAGATAAATAGGAGGATCATAGCCAACCAAAACCTGGGGGATAGCACTCATATCATTTTTCTCCATGTCAATAGCCTCCTCAGGAACATCATTATCACCTAGGCCTTTAGTCTTCAAATCCCCAGTTTGGCACTACTGGCTTTGTTGCTCTTAGTATCCGAGGAAGGCGTAGAAGAAATATCCTAAGGGACACAGTCCTCCTCATCATGGTAGTCACTGAGGTTTTGATCCTCTTCTTGCACCTCCGTATCTTCCTCAATTTTCATACCCGCCTCCTTAGAGAGGAATTTAGCAGCTTCATCCATGTCATTATTATTATCTCCCTTCGGCTCACCAATGTCTTCGTTAGTGTCCATACCAACCTCTTCCATGAGGAATTTGGCCACTTAAACCATCTCACCAATAGGGTTATATTTCTTTTTCTTATTGGGAGTATTACTGTCAGTCAGGAGGGATCTTTTACCCTTCTCCTTAATTTTCCCAGGGGTTGGGGCAACATTCTAGAAGTTAGACTTGGCATACTCATAAATGAGAAAAATAAGCCCACCGTGAAGAATAGGCTTCTTGGGGTTCTTCCTATTCTCCAAAATATTAGTACTAAGGGATTGCAACAGAAGGTAAGGAAAAGAGATTTTTCTCTTGTAAAAAAAATGATTTACCAACATGAAATGAAAATTGTAGACTCTAGTGTACCGACCCTCAAGAGTAAAATACTGCATAAGGGCTTTGACAAGTTATGGCTTAACTATTGGTCATAGCCTTTCGATTAGTTATACTTTTTATGCTCAGTCACCAAATTGCTAACGGTTAAAATGGCTAGTTGCTAGATTGCGGGCTTTGAAATCAGTTTAAGTTTTTCTCTGCAAGTTAGAGAGTATGTTGTTTCTTAGTATTTTTCGCTAAATCATAGACCCTGTTAGAAGATGAAATGTTTTCCTCACGAGTTAGCGAGAATGTGCTAGGTGTCTATTTTTGTAACATATATTGAAGATTGTATCTACGGTGGTTTCTAACTCACAAAACATCAAAGAATATTTCTCGGTCTCCTGATGAGTTAATGAGAAGGTACCACATGGAAGATTCTAGTAGAAGGTTTGAAATCAGTCGCTAGCTCATGGGATTATTGAGAAGCAAAGGGAAATGGTTGGCAAGATTATGATAAAGGGAAAGTAAATAAAGAAAAATGTTATTACTAACTCGCAATTGTAAAGCAGTCACGACATTAAAGGTTGGTGAGTTAGCGAAGGACTATATTTATTTTAGTCATAGACTTGTAGATGGTAAGGACAATATGCATTGACAGTTCATGAGTTCACGATAATGATTTTCTTCAGCTTGTTGCTAGGTTGCAAAGGTTTTCTTCCAGAGTGTCTATCAACTGGCGACTTAGCGATGGTCACGCTTTGAGTTGAAAAGGAAAAGGGGGGGTCTAAACCAATCATGTTTTTACATCTGGAGCTTCTTATTATATACATGGTTTTGTTGTTTGAAATTTTAAACACAAAACTAAGGTTGTTGCATTGCGTCAACTTGGTGATGATAGAGAAGTGACGAGGACAAAGTTTCAGGTTGATGGATAAAAGAATAACATGCTAGCATGACAAGTCCATGATTTCATCTCAGATCTCTACCCAATATTTTGAACAAAGGGACACTTGAAGGCCTGGTAAGAACGGGTTGATTCTTTCAACCAAATATTGAATGCAGTTGGTGCGGAAGCTTGGCCATTAAAGAAGGAAACCATTGAGAGATTCAGGAATTGCCGCATAAAAGTGGTTGTGACAATTTTGATATTAAATGAAGAGCCAATAGAGGGAGATCAGATACTTCAAGATGTGTATCATATCTTTGTAGCTCAATAACTATGGATACACCTATGGCATAAATCAAATTTGATTTTGAAGAATCTGGGATGCTAATTGTCACTTGTGCAATTACTTCTGGTAGTTGTTAAAGTTGTTTTGATGTTGACAACTCTATTTTTTCCTAGGTCTAAAGCTTATTGCAATCTTATATATATGGATTTCCAAGACTAGGAAAAGGGTCGATGGATCAAGACCGCAAAACTTTTGTAAATGAGTCTTTCTTTTCTGAGAATAGAAGTCTCTGTAATCGGTCAAGTACTGTGTAGAGTTTTTATATTTTGGGATTATGCAAAGAAGCTTAATGAAATAGATGGTGTTTTGATTATTTTTGGTGTGTTGTTTTGAGTTTGGTCATATACTGTGATGTATCAATTTCAAGGAAGTTGACACAAGGATTCAATAGAAATATTTTTCTCTAAATCTTGTCTCATGCTCTGGTGTTTTGTAATTTTTTGTATCTTCTAAACAAAGAGCTCAAGATCATAGTTGCAATTTATTTAAAATTGTATGTCATATTATTTTTTCTTTTGATTCAAGGATTCAAGTAAATGCTTAATATAATTTGATAGAATCATAAGGTATTGGAGAGGATTTGTGATAAGTAGAGGGTTTAAAGGAACAATTGATTTTCATTTGCAAGGTGAATGAATAGATCATTTTTCATAGTATGGATAGGTTTTAAAGCATACACAAAGAATAAGGCACTGATCAAAGAAAATGCAATCAAGACGATATTCATTTCTCTTCACAGTTCAAATCTAAAATTAAATCAAAACTTTTAAATTCATTTTGTTAATTGTATGAAAAACTATCCCCTTCTTAACTTGTGAGTAAATTGATAGTGTGATTAGCTCTCATAGTATCTCTTTATTACATAAGTAAGAGAAGATATGTGGGCATCTATCTTATTTTTTAAGGATTAGTGAAAGGTGATGTTAAGAAGTGAATGAGCCTAATCCTAGGTTTACCTATTTGAATTTTGTAGAATTCAAAGTGTAGAAATCTTAATAGCTTTGTTAGTTGGTCCTTGTTCCTGTTTGAGTGTATTGTTTGTGGGATTTAGCTAACCCATAGGTGCATTTCCACTTCTACAAGGTAGTTGAAATTCTATCAAATCATAAGCCAAAAAAATTTAGACTCTAATGGGGAATATTTTATAGTCTTGTTGAAACTATAAAGTCAATTTAGCCCATTCGAGTCAGCCAAAAAATGGCGACTCTGCTAGGGAAGGAGACATAACAAAATATTGTTGACCTGTTGTAGAATCTCTGGTATTTTACTTTTTAGTTGCCCATGTTCAGAAAAGATTTTGTATCATCTCACCAAGTGTGAGTGGCAACTTTCAAGGTATCTGTTTGTACCAGTGCATGGTTAAAATGAAAGATAAGTGGAATTTTTAGTTCTAATCAGTAGTTTAAAGGTCCTGGTGAAGTGTTATTATGTTGTTGTTGGTTTTTAAGAAAGACGAAGTAGAGAAAAAGTTTTAGTAGTTAAAATATTTGTCCTCTTCAAAGAGGTGGTGAATCTACAAAGAATTTAGTGAGGATGTGGAGCAATGATCAGATTTATCAAATTTTTCCATCCAACAAGTTATTTTTACAACACTTCCAGGTATTTTGGTTTTCATGTGCAAACTATTTTTCATGAAAATCAGTTGTAAAAAATTGGTTTCCTATTAAGCGATTTTAGCACTAAGTAATGAAATTATAAGTTGTCATATACTTGTAAGATTTTCAGCTTAGGAGAATGATTTAGTTGAAGTATTTTCAAGTTACAGTTGGTCATAGAGACATAAGATTCTACCACAAGTGGTTCACATATCTAAGTGGGTGTGATTTCCATGTACATGTTTGCAAAGTGTCAAATATGTTCTCACACAATATATAGCCCATGTTAGATCTTTGTAATATTTTATCTATGGAATAATATATGCCATTATGTTTTGAAGGGTACTCACATGTAGTTGTTCCTATTGAGGTTAGGAAGTATTTTCCGTGATTTAATGGTGATGGATCAATTTCAGCATGCGAACATTTGAATGAATTTGTTGACCTGATGGGTGAGTTTGAAATATAGCATGAGGATGTTGCAATGAATATTTTTGTTCAAACTCTAATAGAGTATGTAAGGGATTGGTTCTTATCCCTACCAGCATGTTCAATTTCTTCTTGTGAAGAGTTGAGTGCAACTTTTAATGAAAAATTTGGTGCTAGAATTAGTCCAAGTGTGGAACTAAGAATATTTAGGAAGAGAAAATTTGAGGAAGGTTAATTAGTTTCTTCTTTTAATGTTAGATTTATAGAGGCATTGAGTGATACTCAAGAAAAATATAGACCCAATAAAAAAAATTGCCTTGTGTTATATTGGGGTGTATTCGATGAGAAGATGAGCTTCTTATTGAGAAAGAGAAAGCCTAAGACATTACATCAGGATTTTATGATAGAAATAGATTTATGGTATGAGCCAAAATATGGAACCCCATGGGATCTTCTATATGGTGATGCTTGTTGTCATCAACTGGTTAATTTTGAAGATGGTTGTGAAATAATAAAATTAAATCAATACTAAATTATTGATGTCTCTGTTGATCACACTAGCCATGTTTCTAGCTATGATGATGATATGAGAGAAGAGATATGCTTGCAAACAATAATTATTCCTGATGTTGATGATGAAAAGGTTAGTAAACAAATGTGTACAATTGAAGTAGAGATGGAATTAATTTTAGATCTCACACCATGTGATGGAATGATTTCTTGTTCCATGTCAGTGGCTACATATGATGTTGATGATTAGTCCTATATTTTTGAAAGGCCATGCAACTTATAAAAAGAAGAGGAAGGTTGTGCATCAAATAATGATGATGCAAGTGTTCAAAGTGTTGATGATGTTGATTCATTCATGCATGAATTCCCCTCATGTAGTGAATTTTATAAAGAAGAAAAGGAAGAGCATGACAGTGAGCTATCATGTCATGGAGATTATAGTGATGAACATGTTTCTTGTTCATGTTTAGATTTTTCCTCCTTTGATGAAGAGGATTGTGACAATGATGAGGACAATGGCTTCAATGAAGGGTATAATGAATTATTTGATGAATATGATGACATATATTGGTTGTCCTTATATATTTATGAAAGAGATTTACACTTGGTTTGTAATCCATTATATGAAGATATCATTGAGGAACCAAGTGACTTAGTAGCTGAACCATTTTGTGAAGTTGAAGAATTGCATGAAGATAAATGAGAAAGTTCAGCTTCTTGTCAACCAGGTGAGTTTGTGGTAATGTGTGATGATCATTGTATATTGTACATTGATACATTATTGGATAAACCTTGCATTTTCAGTCCACCTAAAGATAAAAAGAATGACGTTCCATAATTTTTGGAGTATGACTATGATAGGGGTTATAACTGGAAGAGTATGGGTAGTTCCAAATGTAGAGTTACTTTTCAACCCATGAATCTTTATGTATGTATGCAACGGGTTTTTTATGACACTTTCAGGTGGTTGGTCACATATGTGAATGAGAATCAAACTTTTGACAAGGGAAGGTTTTGGTGTTCCCTTTTTGGCAGATTGAGGCCACCAAATAAAAGTTTGGTTTAATTTTATGCTTAAATAATAATCTGTGGTCCTGATGGTCAAGTTTTTGGTATGCTATACCATGAGATTATGAGATATTTCTATTCCTATAGGAAGCATACATCCCCTGATAGAGCCATCAGTGGTGAAATTTCTAGTTAAGTTCAAAATTTGAAGAAAATTGTCATTTCCTTCTTCAGAAGTGAGGAAACAGGGTTTATTATGTTGGTAGGGTTTTAAAATTATTTTCCAAAGTCTAAAACCATACATTTAGTCTTATTCCTTGTTACCTTTTTGATGTCTTAACTTTTGGTCATAGCGTTTCAGTTAGTTATACTTTTTATGCTCAGTCGTGAACTCTCTAACGATTAAAATGGCTAGTTGCTAAATCATGGGCTTTGTTAATAGTTTAAGTTTTTCTCTATGAGTTAGCGAGTATGTTGTTTCTTATTCTTTTTCACTAACTCATAGACCTTGTTAAAAGATGAAATTTTTTCCTTGTGAGTTAGTGAGAATGTGCCAAGTGTCCATTTTTACAATACATATTGAAGATCATATCTACGGTGGTTGCTAACTTGCAAAGCATCAAAGAATATTTCCTGGTCTCTTGACGAGTTAACGAGAAGGTGCCACATGGTAGATGCTAATGGAAGGTTTGAAATTAGTCACTAGCTCATGAGATTATTGAGCTATTAAGGGAAATGGTTGCTGAGCTTGTGATAAAGGGAAAGTAAATAAAGAAAGATGTTATCACTAACTCACATTTGTAAAGTAGTCATGACATTAATGGTTGGCAAGTTAGCAAAGGGAAATGTTTCTTTTGGTTGCGGACTCACAGATAGTAAGGACATTAAGCATTGATAGTTTGCAATAATCATTTTCTTCAGCTTGTCGCTAGGTCACAAAGTTTTTCTCCTAGAGTGTCTATCAACTAGCAACTTAGCGATGGTCATGCTTTGAGTTGAAAAGGAAAAGGGGTGTCTAAACCAATCACTTTTTGACATCTAGAGCTTCGTGTTATATACATGTTTTTTAAAAAAATTTTAAATAGAAAAATGAGGTTGTTGTAGTGCGTCAACTAGTTGGTGATGACAGAGAAGTCATGAGGATAGAGTTGCAGGTTGATGGATAAAAGAATAACATGCGGGCGTGAAAAGTCCATGATTTGATCTCAGATCACCACTAAATATTTTTAACAAAGGGACACTTGAAGGCCTAGTAAGAATGGGTTGATTCTTTGAACCAAATCTTGAATGCAGTTGGTGCGGCATCTTGGCCATTAAAGAAGTAAACCATTGAGAGATTCAGGCCTTGCCGCATAAAATTGGTTGTGACAATTCTGATATTAAATGAAGAGCCAATAAAGGGAGATCAGATACTTTGAGAGGTGTATCATATCTTTGTGGTTCACTGACTATGGATACACCTATGGCACAAATCAAATTTGATTCCGAAGAATCAAGGCTTCTAATTGTCACTTGTGCAATTACTTCTAGTAGTTGTTAAAGTTGTTTTGATGTTGACAACTCCATTTTTTCCTAGGTCTAAAGCTTGTTGCAATCCTATATATATGGATTTACATGACTAGGAAAAGGACCAACAGATCAAGACTGCAAAATGTTTGTAAATGAGTCTTTCTTTTCTTAGAATAGAAGTCTTTGTAATCAGTCAAGTACTTTGTAGAGTTTTTATATTTTGGGCGTATGCAAAAAGCTTAATGAAATAGATGGTGTTGTAATTATTTTTGGTGTGTTTTTTTGAGTCTGGTCATATACTGTGATGTATCAATTTCAAGGAAGTTGACACAAGGATTCAATAGAAATTTGTTTCTCTAAATCTTGTCTCCTGCTCTGGTGTTTTGTAATTTTTTGTATCTTGTGAAACAAGAGCTCAAGATCACAGTCACAATTTGTTTAAAATTGTATGTCATATTATTTTTTCTTTTGATTCTAGGAGTCAAGTAAATGGTTAATATAATTTGACATAATTATAAGGTATTGGAGAGAATTTTTGATAAGTAGAGGGTTTAAAGGAATAGTTGATTTTCATTTGCAAGGTGAATAAATATATCATTTTTCATAGTATGGATAGGTTTTAAAGAATACCCAATGAATAAGACACTAATCAAAGAAAATTCAGTCAAGTTGATATTCATTTCTCTTCATAGTTCAAATCTAAAATTAGATCAAATTTTTTAAATTCAAGTTGTTAAGTGTATGAAAAATTAGCCCCTACTTAGCTTGTGAGTAAATTGATAGTGTGATTATCTCTCATAGTATCTCTTTATTTCATAAGTAAGAGAATATTTATGGGATCTATTTTCTTTGTAAAGGATTAGTGGTAGGTGATGTTAATAAGTGAATATGCCTAATCCTAGTTTTACCTGCCTAAATTTTGGAGAGTTCAAAGTGTAGAAATCTTAATAGCTTTGTTAGTTGGTCCTTGTTCCTATTTGAGTGTAGTGATTTTGGGATTCAGCTAACCCACAGGTGCCTTTCCACTTCTACAAGGTAGTTGAAATTCTATCAAATCAGAAGCCAATAGATGTCATGGACGTCTTATTGTTATAAAGCCCAAGCAGATATTTCCATCTACTTGCAAAAAATGGTTCTAAATTACCCACTGGATTCAACACATTAAACTTAGTAGAGAACATGCCAATTCCCTCATCATGGGATGCTCCAACTATGTCATCTCAAATCACTTTGACCATACCATCTAGTAGCACAATTCATAGTGAAACCCAAGTCACCACATCTTCCAGTACTACACTTGGGATCTAATACACTAATCCTCTCTTCACCAATAATCCACCCATATTTAGTGCACCTATTACCACATCCACCCCTTCCATATTATCACAAATTCATCCAATGGGTATCTCTCAATCAATGGTAGAAATTTCTTCCAATACAACACCCCAAGGTCCAAATCCTACTAGTCTTCAACAAGGTGTCCCTTCAAATCAAGAAGCACCCCTACTCATTCAAGGGAAACCTCCAAAAAAACCTCATACATATCCTAACCATCTAGGGATTCTTTCAATCATTTGAGGACATAAAAAAAATAATAGGTTTAACACTTCCATTTATTCAACCCCACCCTAGTATGTACCATTGTCCTTTATTCCTTCAACACATAAAAACATGGGGTACAAACCCCACATACAATCATGCATCATCCTATAACAATGGTAATCCATTTGTAGATCCTAACATAGTATCATCCACACTGACTCCCACTAAATTCCTTGCCCAAAAAGTTCAAACCCTCCAATAGATGATAAAAAAGATGCAAACATGTGCTCACAAAAGGTCATTTATATCAGCTTATAATCTTAGTTCATATCCATATCCACTTGATAGGACACTATACATGCCACCCTTTCCACACAACTTTAAAACACCTAAATTTGATAGATACAAGGAAAAAGGTGATCC
The DNA here is from genome assembly GCA_027943335.1 of Chamaecyparis obtusa. Taxonomy (NCBI): domain Eukaryota; kingdom Viridiplantae; phylum Streptophyta; class Pinopsida; order Cupressales; family Cupressaceae; genus Chamaecyparis; species Chamaecyparis obtusa. The sequence continues at coordinate 27,751 of BSBK01002120.1, forward strand.
CCATGACCATATATGGGAGTTAGTCATCCCCTATAGAGAAGTGGATCACGACGACACATACCTTATGATATTATTTCCATGTAGTCTTAGTGGGACAGTCATGGAGTGATTTTTTAGACTTCCTTCAAGATAAGATCATGGAATGAACATGCTAAAAAGTTCATATCCCATTATTCACATAACATTTTCATTGAAATAAAATTGATGGATCTTTGCACTACCAAGAAAAAAGTGGTGAAATATTTGCCTCATCTTTACAATGTTGGAGTAATGTTGCCTCCAAACCATTTTTCCACATACCCACAAAATAAAATATCCACATGTTAATCAAGAATTGTCAATTGGATATGATGTATGAACTATAAACTCTGAACACATTGAGTCATTTGAAGAACATGTCAAGAAAGGGATAAAGGTAGAAATATCCCTCATCTTAAAGGGAGTATTCAAGGAAGACACTAGTACTGATCTAATCACCTAAAAATGGTCATCTAAACCATAAGCCCCTAATCTTGATTATTCATCATAAAATCTCTAATTTTGATCAAATATCCTAAGTCCCAATCTAAGGAAATTGAATTCATCCATTTGATCTGATCTATATTGCATTTGATTATTGCACTTGATCTCATTTAATTAATTAATTCCTAAAGTCTTAAGGCTATTGGCAATTAAATCAATCTTATATCATTTATTTAATTAATATTATAAGATGTTGATTAAATAAATAAAAAATTACCATTTAATCATAAAAAAGGAATTTAAATTAATTATATTATCACATTTTTAGGAAAATGCATTAAAACCATTTAATAAATCCCAAAAATCCATTTATGTCATCATTTTGTAGCTAACTAAAAATCAATTTTGGAAACAGTTTTGTTAACCAAGTCACATTTTAAAACTAGTCTAGTTGACTTGCTAGTTAATTTGGAAGTTCCCACAAGTTAGTCCAGTTGACTTACTGGTTGATTTGGAAGTTTCCACATTGACTGATTCTTTGAAACAATCTGCACCGCTCATCTTCTATTAATCTCAACCGTTCATCCCCAAAGGGATTTTTATATAAGAAGGCCTCATTTCTTCACAAAGGATCCCAATTTTTGAATTAGAGTTACACTATTTTATCATTTCTATTTTCATACTTCATAGTTGATTATTATTTGCTTAGTTATTTCATTTTTTTAGCATCATAGCTTCATTATTGCATCAAACTAAGATAGGAACACTTCATGTTGTTTAATTGGATTAACTTTGAGCTAATTAGATTAATCTTCTATTTTGCATATAGTTGCATTCAAAATCCTTCATTTAGATTACGTTGTGGTCACTGAGTTTGCAATGATCTGAGAGAAAAATCATACTCAGAGCTACTAGAAGGAAATGAGTCACCTTAGTTAGTCTTAGTTTAGATCAATTTGGTTTCATTAGTTTAGATTAGCTATTTAAGGATTCATTGAAGTGTTGTGTTAGTTTAGATCACACATTTTCACACACATTTCTGGCGCCCATCGTGGGGTAGAAAAATCAAATTTTTGTCTTCACATTTCTCTTTTTTTTTGTAAATATTGAGGTAATGTCTGTACTCTGGTCTTGTTTTCTCATATGAGCATTCTCACAGGCCAGTACAATTCTAGACTGAAACTCTTATCAGAACCAAGTGATTCTCATATTATACCCTATAGATTTTTGTACAAGAATTTGGTCCAGTACTATACTTTTTGATTACAATTTTTTGACACCCTAGTTCTTTTTCCTCGTATGACCATCCTCATAGGCCAGTATGAGTCAAAATGATCATTCATATGAGAACACATAGATACTTGTATTGAACATTGTATATTTTGGTACGAGTCTATCTCAGTCTTTTTTTTTAAATAGAAAGGTTTCTTCTCTAGATTTTGGATTTATGCAATTGGTTCTTTAGATAAATCTAACAAGATAATATCCTATTATGTTTCTATATTTTCTTGGAAGCCTAAAAAGTTCATGCAGGATGTTTGAATTGAAGGCATTGACATAATGTCTAAATCTTTTGCAGGACGTGTGTCAAATAGCACAAAAAGAAACTACTAATGACTTTGATGCAAGTTTCCTCTGGTGAAATCAACTAAACATTCTATTTTCTTTAAAGTTTTTAGGAACCTCACATGCTAGACTATTTAAAATGAACAATTGCTTGATGTGCTTGTGAATGGTGAAAAGGATAGGAGACTATGCTCTTTTCCCCTTGAGGGAAAATTATAAATCTAGACCCTTGTAACTATTCTTTTCATTTATTGCAATCCTTTAGTTGGCCTTGTCCAACTGGGAAAAAGTACTCACCCTTGGAGAATGACCCATGTGAGCATGAGGTGTAAGCCACACCACTCCAACTCACATTAAACAAATTATTTCTTTGAGGCCAAAGCCTCGGTAGCCAGATTTCATTTGAGCTTATACACGGCTCTCACTTGACCACATAATAAGGCCTTAGGGTCTAAATCACATTTACATGACTATTGGTGCAAAGGCCCTTTGTGGGGCTATATGCCTAAATCATGCTTGCATGGACATAGAGAGTGAGTTCGAACAAGAGACCCTCAGTAAAAACTATAGAGTAGCATCCACCCAATTCACATCTGAAAGTGAGATAATCCAAGTGCAAGGGAGATCGTAACTCCCCCAAAATACTCATCATATCATGCCCCCATTAGCATTTGGAGTCAAATAATATGGCATTGAGAGATCCATTGTGTGTTCTCTAGTGGCCATATTCTGATTAACTAGTATTGGGTGTGTACCTAATTTTACAAGCAAGGATTTTCACACTTAGCCAATTTGACTATAGGGCTTAGGAGTTGCTTCTTTTTCCACATGTGCTTTATGTATTTTTAAACCTTGAAACCTTTGATATTGAGACTTTCCAAAAAAACATGAATCAAAAAAACAAGAGAACGACCCTACCAAACATTTCATGAAAAAATCCAAAACCCTGCAGGTTTTCTTCCAGATACCCAGTTCAAAATTGTCTCATGTTCTACAGATATACCTTGGCTATTGTGAGCTTGTCTTAATCAACTATAATCTTTTGTCACTTAGAGTTACACTATTGTGAGTTCAATCTTGTTGACCCTATCCTTTGATTAGTCCCATCACCAACATCTTTGATCACCCTTATCATCTTTTTATTTTGAGTAGTGAGTGCATAATCATCTAGGTTCCTTAACCTTGACTCTGATCTGAGTCATTTGCACCCTCTTCTTAAGAGAACATTATCTTGTTTCCATCACCATCTACCTCTAACTTTTTCAAACATGATTTTTCTTTCTTTAACATCTTTCTGATGACCTGTTAAGTTATGCCTATCTAGACTCGAAGCTATTTCAGACAATATCCACGAGAGGGAGAGAGGCCTATTCATTTGAGGAAAACCCTATTTTTAGAGAACAACCAGAAACTTATGGAAGATTAATCCATCATCAAGATAGATCCTCTAACCCCAACATGTTTGGAAGAGGAAAAGGACATGAATATTTTCAACACACCAATCACAGTGTTAGTGCTCATGACATTGATAATGATGGTTCTTCAAGAGAATATGAGCCCGATGAAGCTAGAATTGATAGGTGTAAAGCTGAAAAATACTTCCTCAAGATGATGAAAGTCATCATGGCTCAAGAGAAAGAACAATACTTCCTTGAGCTAGCAAAGAAAGGAGCACAACTTCCTCCTTAATATAGAGCTGAGGATGTCATTTCCAAGGAGGAAGAAACTCCTTTAACACGTGCAACCAAACAAATGCAATCCATGCAGGGTGAATGGAAAGAGATGAAGAAGAGTCAAGAGAAATCAATCATGAAGTATTCTATAGACTCTATTTTCCCATTCCCTTTCGATAAGGACTTGTACCTACCTCCATTCCTGTGAGGGGTGGAGATACCTAAATTTGACAAGTACCTTGGGAATTTTGAACCTCAAGATCACGTTCAGGAGTTCTATGCCCAGTGTATGGAATTTATGCATGAAAAGACATATCTTACACATCTAGTCCCCTAGAGTCTATGTGGTCAAGCTATTGATTGCTTCTCAAAGTTACACACTGGCATATGATCTCATTGAGAACTTTCTATAACATTACTCCTATAACGTCCAACATCCCATAACAATGAAAAATCTATGCAATACAAAGAAACAAATGGGATATTTATTTTTGACATTTCTCCAGTGATAGAGGAAAGTATTTTATCCATATCCATGTCTTATTCCTGAGACTAAAAGGATGGATATATTCATCAATGCACTGATACCAGAGTTGAGCTTTCCTATTCAGTTGCAAGACCCATACACGTTCAATAGGTTGGTGAAAAATGCGGTGAAAACAAAAGATGTGTTTGTGAGAAAGGGTGAAATCACCCTTTATAAAGAGAAAAAGTATAATTCCAGTTCCAAGGACAAGAATAAATATTGGAATAAGAACAAGAATGTGGTAAATGATGGGGTAGTTGACCAAGTTTCTCCCCAACCAAAGCCAATGGTTTGAAATCTAACAAGTGGCACCAAAGCCCTTAAAGATGTTGAGAATACCACCAAGGCTCCTTCCAAAGGAACAAGAAATCTTCTAAAAGAGAAACCTTGGACTAATCCTAAGCGTACTTTCAGTCCCCTCAGAGAGTTATATGGATCAACACTCAAAACTCTCTTGGAAAATCAACTAATCACATTGCCAAATAATTCCAGGCCATATGAGCCAGAAGTGAAACCAAAATGGTGGAATGACAATGACTACTATGATTTCCATAGAAATAAGGGACATAAGACTGAAAAATGCATGAGATCTAGGATCTCATTGATAATGAAGTGACTGTGGTTGACAATCATACCACCAACACTAATCACAATGCATTCAAGGACTCTTTGCAAAAATATGAGAAAGGGGAAAGTTCTAAACCAAAAGATGGTTCCCACATCAATCACACATATAGCACCAATGATAATATTATCATTAATATGCTTGAGGCAGTCCCTTACAAACATTGCAATGTCATTATTATCCCAAAGTAGGAAGGGGAGTCTTGAGTTGCCAATGTTGTGACCCGAGCACAAGAAAAGGTCACCCTGGGAGGATCAAAACCTTCCAACTCTAGTAATCAACCATCACCATCAAAGCCCTCCACATCGGGCAAACAACCAGCTACGACCATCTCTAAGTCATCAAATTCTAAACAACTGGTTTCATCACATGCTGCTAACCACAACATTGTTGAGCATTTACAAAAGATGAACACTCAGATATTGATATTTTAGTTACTCAAAATCTCTCCTTCTCACAAAGAGATCCTAAATAAATCCTTGTCAGCTGCCAATGTCCCTAAGGACTTGGATTTAGATCGATTCAAATCTATGGTGGGTCATTTGACCTCACCACATTACCTATAGATGATAATTCTTTAAGTTACCCACATAATTGCCCCCTACATATCAAGTTGTGATCCACAAGCGTTAAATCAAATGAGTGTTGATAGATCGAGGTATGAGATTGAATATCTATACATAAAAGCTAATTGAACAATTGGGCTTTTCAGAGTCTTCTATTGATCTAAAGAAGAAAATAACTATCAAAACCTATGATGAACAAGAGATATCTTCTAAGGGTCTTGTATGCTTACCTATCAGAGTGGGGCCTATTGAAAGAGAGGTCATCTTCCAAGTCCTCGATCTCCCACTTTCATATAATATTTTTTTAGGATGACCATTGATCCATGAGATGCAAGAAGTTCCATCCACATACCATTAGTGTATCAAGTTCCCATTCAATGGTATGGAATTCACTATACCTAGAGACACCAACTATGTTTGTAATGCACTAAAAAAATCTTTTGAGACACTCATCCCACATAACAAGGAAGCTTCCACCTCAGAATATGGAAACAACATGTTGAAAGAAATCAAGAAGAAGTTGAAGTTAAAATATACAAGGATGGATGGGTACATGATTGAACTTTTCCTATCAATGAAATCACTGTCCACGTCTCCTAGATCTCATGGAAGACCTTTAGAGGAAATGAAGCCAACAACTACACCACCACAAGTCATCTATGATTTGTACAAGAAAATGTACTTCTAGAAGATGAGAATGAAGAGAAATCCATTCTAGCATGACTCTATAAAGGACCCAAAGATAATGAGGTCAAGAATTGTGAAATATCCCCTAAAAAGTACCATAAGGGGTATGACCTGGTAAAAAAAATGGGTTACAAAGGAAAAGGAACTTTAGGGATGACTGAGATAGGACTTGTTGAGCCACTTCATGCATAATTTAGAAATCTTATAGATAAAACTAGTCTTGGTTTTAAGGAAGCTAAGTTTCATCCTATCACTGATTAGGGAGGACCTATATTTGATTCAGACAATGAGGAAGAAGCCTAAATTTAAGCTTTACCCTTTGAAAGGCTACTACATATTGGAACAAAGGATCCTGATTATCAAGGAGAACCATATCTTACACAATGGTGAAGAGATATCCATGAGCCCAGTCCACAAAGTCCTCCAACTAAATAATTTGATATAGAAGAAAATGAGGTTAACCTAGGATCAGATGATAGGCATCCTAACTGGGGAAAAATAGTAACTACATTACATGTGTTGGATCTTCCCCACTTCATTGATCCTAATGATTTTTTTCATATCAACATAGGAAGAGGAAATAATAAGACCTATGCAAGAGGAACTAGAAAGCAAAAACCAAGGTAAATATGAATAACCTCCCATGACCCTTGCACAATACCTAGGTAGGTCTGATGACCACAAGAAAAAGTCACACGAGTATGAATGGGATGTACTCTCAGATGCTACAATGGATATCAAAGTGGATGTAATACTTAAGTATACCACTGCTACAAATGTTGAAAGAGGAGAGGACTCAAACTCTCAAGATCAACCAAATGATGAAGATCCCTTCAATCCTCCCATAGAAATAATCCCTATGACATTTAGGCCATCTGCTTATAATGAAGACAATGCCCCAGATGATCAAGAAAACCATGGGTATATTAGACCTCATCCTATGCCAACTACATGGAATTTAGGAAGGTCTAGGATTGAGATGGTTCTTGTTGAACTGTTTGAAATATAATATGGGGAAGTGAGATACTGAGAGGGGGGTGAATCAAATATCCACTACTAATTCCACTTTGACATAAATTCAACTTACACATCATCAACATGAAATTCAATACTGAAATAGATCTAGCAATCTAATCACAACCATCAAATGAAACATATACCACAATGATTTTGGTTACCTAGAAACCCTTGAAAGGTAAAATTGGGGTGGGGATGACACCCACAAATCTTCACTACTGCAGTATTATGTTTTCCTGTAAGGGCTACAATTTTTTATCATTCACTGATGATCTACCCTATGAGGGGTCTTGCCTATTAAGAGCTTACAAACTTATACAATCTACCTTGTTTAAAGGATTTAAAACTTACAACAAAGTAAGCACTCAGTTAAGAGATTTACGAAAGCCTATTAGGACTAACCTGTTAAGAAATTTAACCTGATTCACCTGCCAAAATGTATCAGTACTTGATCCTTCAGTTTGCACGATGAATGTTGATAACATATCTCCTCTTTCCAATACTTATCTGATCTCAAAATCAAATATATCTTTTCTCTGTCCTTCAATTCTTTTCTCGGTCACTCTGACTAATCTCTGCATATTTCAGAATACTTCTCTATTCTGCATACATGAGATCTCCTTCATTACATCTATACATCATTTTAGGGTTAAGATCTCATCTTATATAAACATCTAAACAACCTCCTAGATCAAGATCAACTATCTAGATTCTCTACTTACGTTGCTTGAGCATTCCCTTTTTTTGATAGGTTGCATGACTTACATAGGGATTGTAGACACCTAAAAATCATTTGGTAAATAAAAGTATTTTTATTTTTCCAAAACCCCTGATGACATCATCATTTGTTAATTAATTAATTAATTTATTATTATGCCACTAATTCCTCCTATCTTAATTAAAAACATTTAATTAAGGAATCCCTTCCAAAAATGTTTAAATCTAAATTAAACATCATTTCCCCCAACATTTATTCATTATTTAATAAATTGACCAAAACCTTTAAATAAATGAAATATTTATTTAAATCCCTCACAACCCTAGAATCTTCTAGACTTTCCTAGACTTTCCTAATCTTCCCTAAACCTTTCCTAAACCTATTTAGAAGGTGTTTCCTAACCTTCTTAGCCTAATCCAAGTCTCCTTGACTTTTGGTCAAACCCCTTCATTAATGAGCCTTACAAACTCATTAATGACTCCTTACACACTCTTTAAGGCCTCTTATAGCCTCATAAAGAGACCCGTGTCTTATCTTCCACCCTTGTTCCCCTTGCACACTTCACTAGTGTTTCTCACACGTGTGAGCAATCTCAACCAAGGCCAATCTAACCATACCCCAAACTCAACCTTAGACTCTACCCCAAACCTTACCTCTGACCCTAACTCCACTTCCTAACCCAAGCCCTTGGCTTGAATCCTATAAATAGTCTCTCTTCCAAGACAAAATCATTAGCTTAGTTCTTTATCTTTATGCATTGTTTTCATGCTCATTTACTTCTATACTTATCATAATCAATCCTAACTGTTAGATTTCAGTTATCTCTCAAGCTTTCATAGCACATCTTAGCTTAGCATAGTAAATTAAACATAGTTTACTTCATTTTATTGCATTAATTTTCATAATTACACACTTCATGTGGATTAAAATCAATCTAGCTTAAGCATTGTTGCATCAATCTACATTTACAGCTCTATTAGGATCCTTGAGGCTCTAGGGGCAAAGCAGGTATTCTATACCTAATTTTGTGCCATTATGGGGTTCTCATGGTCCCTAATCCATACAAATACCTCCTAATCAGAATTAGGGATAATCTCCAATTGTTTTGAGAGCACACCCACATCCCTGAATCAAGAACAAATCAAATGATGACAGGGTGCTCTCGTTTAAGTTCTATCTGAATGACTTAGAAAATAGTTTTCTCTATATGTTATGAATATGCTCTTAGAATAATGTTTTAATTTCTACACTTGTTTGTAATAGGTTAGGTTTTCTCTAATCACATTTTGGCACACCCGGTGGGACCCCACAAGCCTTCAAAACTACCTTTTTTAGGGTTTTTTGGTCAAAAACTTAGTTTTTAACACCTCCTAGAGGGATTTTGTTGTTGTTTCATATGAATATTCATCATTTTGAGAAATTTTAATATGGAAATTGCCCATATTTCATACAAAAATTGACTCCCATCATGCAATTGTCGTATGGGCCAATTTTCTTGCATTTTAAAGCCATTTTTTGCACTTTTTGGCTCAATTATCATATGAGAATCATGAATTGTCATATGCGAATGCATGGAGTGTCATAAGAAACTTTAATATAAGTAATTACTAGCAAAAAAATTTTTATGGGAGGCATGGAGCTCATTTGAGGTCCTAAATTTAGTTTTTACTCACTTTTTGGGCCTTTTTGGGGATGCTAGTGACCCTAGGCTTCAAGCTTGTAATTTCTAACCCCATACTCTTTCAAGTACTTCATGGAGGCCAAGTTATCACAAAATAAATAAGGCCTTAAGTCTCACTAACTTTATTGAGTGATTAGGAACCAAAAACACTTCATTTTCAGGCTTAAAATGAACTTCTAGTCATTTTTTAGTGCCCTTAAAAGACTAATTTGCAAATCTTTCCTAATCTTTCATATTTTGTTCCTAATAAATCCTAAACATTCCTGTTTGGTCCTAAATCAATCAAACACACCTCTAATGACTTTGATTTGGCTAAAAAGAACCTTGTTCATGCAAATCTAGGGTTTTAAGGGTCATTTATGCAAGTTAGGAATATTTCAAACTTGGGAAGCTTAAAAAGAACCACAAAATTGTATTGTCATTGCTATTTGATTTTCTAAATCAATCCTATATCATTCTAAGAATTATAGAATCAATCTTGAAACATTGTGCTTAACTAAATTGGACTTCATTTGCATTATCTTAAAGTGTCTTTCAAATCTCATGCAAACGAGGAACAAAATCTACAAATCTTTTCTAAACTTTCATATTTGGTTCCTAAAGAGTCCTAATATTTCCTAAAAATTCCTAATTCAATCCTAAATCTTTGATCTTCATGAAAACTAAATGTCTTGTTGCAAAATCTTGAATTTTTTCCAAGTTTTCAAGCATAAAATCAATCTAGGAACTTCTAAAATTGGATTCTAGGAAAACCAAATCTTGAGTGAAAATAAAAATGAACCAAAGTGCAAAACATAATTTCCTTTCAAAAGAAAGCAAAAATCATTCTTGAATTCCCTAAAGAGAAAACAAAGCAAAGTTCATTTTCATTTCAAAGTTCAAATTCAAATTTTGGAAAAACACAATCTTGAGTGAAAAAGGTAAAATCATATTGCAAATCTCTTTCAAAGTTTTTTGTGTCTTCGAAAAAATGAACAAAATAAAAATTATAAACACATGTGCTTGAAAGCTTTTATTTCATTCACTTAAGATCAATTTTGGAAAAAGAAGTCTTCATGATGTGCTTTCAGGAGTTTCCCATTTTTGCAAATCCTATTAATCTAAGTGACATAAAATACTTGAACTTAGACAAGTTCATTTATTTTACTTCTAGAGAAGTTTTTCCAAAGAGAAAAGCACTTCCTCTTTGGAGAATGACTTCAAACTGGTACTTCCCCAGCCAGTATAGAAATAAAGCATTGAGAAAACTCTCACTTCATCCCCTCAAGCTCAGGCAATCTGTGTTGATGGTAGACCAAGGTAGGTGAATATCCCTACTATTTTGGCATGGTCAATTAGGCTCTTAAGTGATTCATGCATGTAAAAATTGATTGGGAGGACACCACAAACCAAATTAGATACCTGTTAATCAGAGGCACCTAATCTACTCCTGAAGGTATCAACATATTTGTGCAAGGACCAGTCCAAGTGGTTTCCTAGATCACCTTAAGATAATCACCATCTATATTCCTTTTTAGGATATCAAGCTGTGGGAAAAGATTTTGATATTAACTTGTCTCCTAGGTAGTTCTTCTTGATGTTTTTTTTGAAGTTTCAAACTCAGTGCAAAAAATCTGTTGAAACATCCACAAGAGAAGAGTTATACACACAAATATTTTTCCATTTCAGTCCAAATCAAATCAAAATCCATAAGTCATCCAAGCTTTCAAAATCTTGTCATCCTAGTCTCCTGATCATGGTCTTCCAGTCATCCTCCCCATCTAGTCTTGTCCCCCTATCCTAGGTTAGAAGAGTCATCTTTTTCATCCCCCATCCCCTATCTATCTTCCTCTAGAGTATTATTTCCTCCTATCCTAAGCCAAATCCAATCCTAGTCTGAGTCACTCAGTCATCATAATCCAAACCCCAAGCCTTAGTATTCCAATCCATCTTCATCCTTCATCCCTATCCAACTCATCTGCAAGTCAACATGTCTCAAAGCTACTATGATGAGTCTGGTTGTTTTGTCTCTTCTTATTTTCCATCCTATCCCGATGATGATGAAAGCCTTGTTGATCATGATGTGTACTCTAAAAACCTTAGCCAACATGATGATGATAATCTTGTGGACCGCAATGGATACTTTGAAAATCTTAGGAAGCTTGGTCCAAACACCTTCCAGCATCCAATCATTCCTCCAAACTATCCTATCATGCCTTCATGCATATCCACTATTTCTCCTTATCCTACCTTTGACAAGAGAAATCCATTAGCCTATTCATCTACACCCTCTTCCTAGCTTGAGCCTACATATCCTCCATATACATCCTTCATACCTCCATCTCCTTCTATGGTCATATCCCAAACACCATCCTTTCACAACAACCCTACTAGCTACATCCTCATCCAAATCCTCCATCCCCTTATCCTCCAAACCATTTTCAAATCCAAACTCCTAGTCTTCCAATCCATTATCCTAATCTCCCATCCTATCTTGATCCACCATCTACCACATCCTATCCAAATCCAAGATCTTCCATTCTTTCCTACATTGCCACAAATCCCCTTTCATGAGAAGAATGCATGATCCCTCAATCCACTTCATTATATCCCATATCTCAACCCATCTCCCCTACCTCCACAAATAGTCAATCAAGTTCACAAGCTTCCTCAAAACCTAGCTACATGAACTATCTAGTCATGCCATCCTCTAGCTCCTCATTTGCACCAACATCCCCTCAAGAAAGTTCACAATATTCCACCCCACCTTCATGTAAGGACTATCCTAGCTCTCCATCTCCTGCACATTCCAATGCTTCACCTCAACCTCCATCACAAAAGTATCCAAGGAGTTTCACAAGGAAGACATCAACAAATCCATTTCCTAAAGCTGAAGAGTCATGCACACCATCTGAATCCTTCATGTGAATCCATCAATGATGAGGCCCATCAACCTCCTCCATCTTTTATCTTCCTTCCATATATCCCACTTATTGATTCTCTTCCATCTCCTAGCATTGTTGAGTCATTTCCATACATTGAATCCATCCAATCCCTATCCACCTCTCATCCTCCCAACATTATCCAAAGCACATCCAATGAGCCTCATGAGTTCACCCTTCTTGCTACCATAATAGTTATAGAATCTCCCACCCTTTCATCCATACCATCTGAAGAGTTCACCCTTCTTCCTACCATCAAAGTTACAGAATCTCCCACCCTTTCATCCATACCATTTGAAAAGTTCACCCTTCTTCCTGCCATCATAGTTGCAAAAACTCACACCCTTTCATCCATACTATCTAAAGAGTTCACCCTTCTTCCTTCCATCATAGTTGTAGAATCTCCCACCCTTTCATCCATACCATCTGAAGAGTTCATCCTTCTTCCTACCATCACAATTGCAGAATCTCCCATCTTTCCATCCACTCAATTTGAAGAGCCCATCCATACATCCCCCATCACTCTATCCACACCAATAGAATCAAATGAAGATATTGTCCAAAAGCATGTTGAAACATCCATTGAACTAAATCAAGATCCTACCATCTTAATTCCTCCAATCCAAGATCCTATAATCTACATTCTTCCAATCTAAGATCCTACAATCCCAATTCCACTATCTCAAGATCCATCACCATCCTTGAATCCCAATCAAGATCCCATCATCCCATCCTCTCCATTTAAGGATCCTCCAAACCAAGCTATCCTAATTCCATCACTCTATCCTCTTGGACCACTTACATTTGTTAATGGCAGTCTAGTTAAACGAGAAGAAATCAGTTCTATGTCTTCCACCACAAAGCCTGAAACTGGATGTTTATTTTATTCCCCAAGTTATAAATATCCTTTCTTGGATAAAATGCTCAAGAAATGGAATTATCAATGCAAAGGCCTAGGCTCACATGAACAATGAAATTTGGAGCTTGTTCAAGACAAGAAACATCCACAATCATGTGGAATTGGTCATACATCTGAAGAAGGAACTTCCTCCAGAAATGTTGGTACAACTAAAACTAAATTCAAACATCCTTCCAAAAACACCATCACATCTTCCCATCATCCCTCCAAAGCATACAACACTATTCCTCCTCCTCCATCATTGTAGCCTAGGACAACCTATCACATTCCTCCTTCATCCTCCAAATCCATTTTGGGTCCCTATGTCCCAAAACTACCATTTCATATCCTTCACATACCAAATCCTTTTTGGGGCCTTACATCCCAAAATATAATCCCCCATCTTATCCTATTCAATCCTTCATCCAAAATCCAAACATCCCTAGTTAGGATCAACAAAGGCACATTCACACATATCCTCTCTGCTAATCTTCTTCCATCCAATCTCCATCCATATCTCATCCATCCCACACACCTCCTCTTATTCCTTCTAATGCTCCTCACAATTTGGATGCCATATTTAAAATGCATAAAGGAAACTATCCACAAAAATCTAGGGATTTCCATGTCCCCTCTAAGAGACATGCTCAAGCAAAGAACAATCCAATCAAGGAATCTACAAAGCAAAAGAAAAATAAAAGGAAATGGCCACAAAATCCTAGAAAAGAAAAAGAAAAATCCAATGCATCCTAATGGCCAAAAAGGCCCACCAAAGAAAAAGAAAGAATGATGTGGATCCCAAAGAAAAAAGATGTAATGCATCTAAAAGAAATATCCACAATAGCATCCAAAGTTTCTAATCCACCAGCTACTCATTCTTCTCCTCTATCTCCTAAATCTATTTTGGGTCCCTATGTCCCAAGATCTCCTAGCACAAATCCTCCATCATATCCACCTCTACCATCTGCATCACATCCACTGACCGCACAACATGTGCCAATGTTCATCCTAACAACATCCCCCTATCATGATCAATTCCCATCCTTCCATCCAAACACTTTCTACCACCATATCTCCCATCTACCCCATCCTATCCATGCCTTTGCATAATTCCTCCATCCTACCAAAGTTGTACCAACATCTAGACAAATAAGAAGGTCAACAACAAATCAGAATATCAACAATAAATCAGAAGGTCAATGAAAAATTAGAAGATCAACACAAAGTCAACAAAAAATTAGAAAAATCCATAAAAAATTAGAAAAATCAAGAAAAATATTAAAAAAAAAGAAAAGAGAAAAACATTCATCCAATGGAAATTCAAGTGCCTTGGACAAGTACCATGGTGAAAACATGGAAAATAGGCATCATGCATAATCTCCCCCCATTTCCTTTCTACAATTGGGGGCAATTCCCTTCTATCACATCCTATCCATCATCTCCTCCATCCAATTTGTCTCTCACCTCCTTCATCCTCCCATGAATATTGATACAAAAATAGAGACGACCAAGTATACATGCTTTTGGGCACCTTCCTGCATCCATTACCAATCTTCTTCCATCAAATCATACCCCATCCTAATGCCTTTGAATACATGAACTATCATAAGAAGGGGCATCTTATTCCTTGGTGACATATTCCTTGGAGACCTATCCAAATCCTTATCTTCCATCTCCACATCCAAATCTTCCTCCATCCAAATCCTAAGCATTCCTCCAATCCAAATCTCCTAGAAAATCCTTCATCCAAATCCTAAGCAGTTCTTCCATCTAAATCCCTTAGCATTTCCTCCATCCTTCCATCACCTAGTATCTTCCCTTGTCATTAGTATCTAGCTATAGGATACCCCCATGCAATCCAATGCCATTCATCCATCTCCAACTATTCCTAGCAATTTTCCCACATTTTCCAATCCTATTCACATCTTCTAGCTATCCATCATTTGAGATCAAGCCAAGCCTATCCAATCTCATCCTTAGTCTTGTTCCTAGTCTTGTAGCAGGCCTTGATCTCAATCCAATCATCATCATTGGGATGTGTCCTTCCCAAATCCATGTCATTTTAGGACACATCATCCATCACCCTATCCACCATCGATCCATCTTGGCTTTCCAACCCAACTGGGGCATCATCTTGCATATCTCTAGAGCTTCATCTTCATCCCCAAATCCCATGTACATCCTATCCTAAGTCTTATACCATAGCATCAGTTGTGTCTCCACCTAAGATCATTTTTACATATGTGTCTTTAGGTCCCATCCTTTGCATCAATTAGCCCTTGGGTTGCCATGACCTATCCAGCTCCACACTTCATCAATCATCCCTTGGTCCTTTTTGAGGTTCAAGTGTCTTACCTATCTCTTGTTATAGGAGTCTTTACCCAGTTAGCCACCATCTGCTTTGTGTCACATCCTTTGAGTTTCTCAATCCTTGTCCTAAATTAGAATCATCCCAGCACTACCCTTTGACTACACATTGTCTAGGGCATCATGTACTTGTCTTTGTATGCCTCATCATCTTGAGCAAGAGATTGGCATATACTAGAAATAATCCCATCTTCTGAAGATCAACAATGTATCTTAGGTTGACAAATCCAATCCTATCCTATCTGATCCTACATCAGGAAGCAGCAACTCATCCCCGACACTTAGTAATCCTTCACCATCCTCCACAAGTCAACCCTTAGCAAATCAATCATCCTCCATCATCCTACTTATGGTAAAAGGTGTGTGAGATACTTGTTATTTCATTCACTCCTTTGAATCTTTTCTTATCTTTTGAACTCTAATGTAAATATCTCCCCATCCTTTGTACATATCATCACATCTTGTTGTACATATCCTCATCAGTCCTACAACAACATTTGATCAAAAATTTTGTCTCACCCAACCTTGCACTTCAACAACATCAATTGATGACTATCTTTGATCACGTGATTATCTTTGAACCTCATCATTTTCCAATTAGCAACACAACATTCTCCCCATCAACATGGCTCTGCATAGATGTATGATTCTATATTATCTAGCCTAAACCTAATCATGGGTCCGCACAGATGTATCCTTCTATATTGTCCAACCTAATCTTCCACCAATCAACCTAGGTCCATGTTGATGTATCCTTCTTCACGTTCAGACCAAATCTCCCCCCATCAATCAGCCCATCAAACTCTTTCCTTGGCAAAGGGTGTCTTTTGGAGTTATCATTTTAACCTTGGATTTTGTCCTTTAGGTCTTGTTAATCTTTTATGGCTTCTCATTATTCCTCTTCTCAAAGTCACCATGATCCTTTATATCATGATGTGCTACAAATGAGGACAATCCGGGGCAAGGTCTTTTGATCTTTTTCTTCTTCCCATGAGTCAGTCATGTGTTTGTGGTTTCTCCAGCATTGTTTCCACTTGCATACCTCCTCTGGGTTTAATGTGTGATTCTGGGGCAACCCTTTGTATGCTTGTTTTTTATGTCAGTCCTATGCAACACTAGTGACAAGGCCTTGTGTTCTTTCGTAACCTTGGCAGGTCTCTAGCATTGCTATATCAAACTAGGTTGTGCTCTCAAAAATATCCAACACATGGAGATCCCTAAATCCCCCATCCTACATCATATAGATTAATCTTTCATCTTGCATATAGCTTCATCCTGCATCTTTTCTCTTGGAAGTTTGGCTATTTATTCCCCCTCCTTCCTCCCCCTTTCCCTTCTGTGTTCTTTTTGAGAAAATTCCACAAAGTTTCCTCTTTGTGTTATTTTCTCGAGGGGGCACAACCCCTTATCCTCTATTCTAGCTTGGGGCATCTTATTTTCTTGTCTTTGATGCCATGCCACTTGCGTCATCACATCAAAGAGGGGAAAAATGTAGACACTTAAAAATCCTTTGGTAAATAAAAGTATTTTTATTTTTCTAAAACCCCTGATGACATCATCATTTGTTAATTAATTAATTATTTAATTAATTAATTAATTATTATGCCATTAATTCCTCCTATCTTAATTAAAAATATTTAATTAAGGAATCCCTTCCATAAATGTTTAAATCCAATTTAAACATAATTTCCCCCAATATTTATTAATTATTTAATAAATTGACCAAAACCTTTAAATAAATAAAATATTTATTTTTAAATCCCCCAAAACCCTAGAATCTTCTAGACTTTCATAGACTTTCCTAATCTTCCCTAAACCTTTCCTAAACCTATCTAGAAGGTGTTTCCTAACCTTCTTAGCCTAATCCAAGTCTCCTTGACTTTTGGTCAAACCCCTTCATTAGTGACAGACTCATTAATGACTCACACACTCTTTAAGGCCTCTTACAGCCTCATAAAGAGACCCATGTCTTCTCTTCCACACTTGTTCCCCTTGAACACTTCCCTAGTGTTTCTCACACATGTGTGAGCAACCTTAATAAAGGCCAATCTAACCATACCCAAAACTCAACCTTAGACTCTACCCCAAACCTTACCTCTGACCCTAACTCCACTTCCTAATCTAAGCCTTTGGCTTGAATCCTATAAATAGTGTAATGCCCCACCAGGGAACCCAAGAAAACTTAACCTAAACATGCTACTAAGTTTGTAGAATATTTTTTTTTTAAAAGTTAACAAACAAGATAAACATTAATGCGGAAGCAATTACCATTTACTCACATTAATACAAATAACCAAAAAAGGTTACAAGTCTCAAGGGTTCCTTGTTGAAGATTACGTGAATATTAATTAATTAATTTAGGTTAGCTATAATTACATAGCTCATATAAACAAATGGATGATAAATGCAACATCACATATAAGATAACATAGATACAACTAGTACCATAAGGTAACCATAAATCTACATCCACTTCACATGTCGCAGGGTATGTAATAGAATAACCAAAAATAAGTACACATGATATCTCTGAAGAACTGATACAAAGATACATGATCACAAAGAAGAAGAAGAAGAAGAACACAACTCCATCAATGAAGATCAAGAAAGAACAACTACCATAGGGATCATCCAGCACTGGTACATGAATGTTAGAATCTCAAATGGTAAAATAATCACTACCACCCAACTTCGTGAACCTAAATGGTCCACTCCCACTGTGCTAAGGAGATAACAATAGATCCCACTCGAATAACAAACAACAAGAGAACAAGCTAAGGGAAGGATCCTGAAAGCTCTCTAACTCAAGGTGTACAAAAGATAGCAATAGATAGGACTCACTAATCCAGAGGCAACCGACACTTATAGAATAACTAGACTATGCATAGGAAGGTGTCATCATGTATGTCTAACCCTTGAGTCTCATCCTGGTAATCACTCTGGATCCCATCACTCAAGTGACCATACACAGATCAACAACTCGTCATACAGACGAAGCCATTAACTATGCTAAACACACTTCTCAAGGTGGCCAACATTATCTCCATTCCCATCTTAGTCTGTACTAGCACTCAAGCATGGGCGAGGAACATATCTTATTAAGTTCATTTAAATACCCATTAACTATATTAGGTTATCACTTGATTACAAATACTTACAATAAGTGATCCTAGCAGCCACTTGTGGGTTCCGACGCTTATTACAAGCCACCCCCTATTACATATCTAGATAAACTACCCTAGGCTCACAGATCTCACATAAATCACAAAATGATAATAATGTCCCTCAGGACTTGTTCCACAAAATAATAGGAACACACTAGTTCTCACATAACCATAATATCACAAAACACTCTCCAAGTGTTCACAAATGAATACACTCATGATCCTATGGATAGGACATAAAAAATTCAATAACATATTCTCCTCTATAGAATATGAAGAAAAACTCAATACAACATGAGCCCAAAAGGTCAAAACAGGGATGATAATCAAAATAAATACACACATCAAAAATGATACTAAAAACATGTCCAATTGACACATACCCCAGCCTCTGTTTTCCCCCTAGGTCATCTAGTGCCCGATAACACATTAAGCAAAAGAAGACACTCTAGGAACGAAGAATATACATTGGCATCATAGAAAATCTGAAATCTAATCCATAAACATTTAAAATTTTATATTGTTCATAAATGAATCCAAGCATAGAGGTATATAAAATTACAAGGAAAATCTCCACATGAACATCACATCAATGCCATAATCAAAGAATATTCCCTAAACCTAGGGATCTAATCAAAATAAAAAGCCCAATTTCAATAAACGCATAACTTCTATTCACCAATTTAACCCTTTAAAAATATGCAAACTTAATGTAAAAATGTGTATATTTAAATACACACTATCAAAGGGGTAAGTATAGAATTAGATTTCATCCATATGCATAAATAAATCAACTAAAATATATACAAAATATATAATTAAATTATATTTTATTATATGAATAAATTTACTAATCTATTCGTTCATATAACAAATCTCATCTAATTAATATATTTAAATAATCCCCTCTTTTAAAATCACATTAATAAAAAGTTTACTAAGTATAATCTGAAGCATATAGATTAAATCCAATCTTAAACTAAACAAATACTAAAATCTAATGCTTGATCCAATAAATTAAAATTTAATTAATCTTAAATTAATAAATAAATTTATTTAAACTAAATTAACAATTAAAAATTAATAAACCTAAAAAAAATGATATACAATATTTCATTTAAACTAAAATTTAAAAAATTATTTAAAACAAATACCTTAATTAAATAAAAATACAATTTATAGGGGGGGACTGGTCCCCACACTCCCCTTAACCCTGCGCATGATACACTACATAGAGCGGGTACCGCATGCAGTACCTCTACCCTACGCAGGAGGTACTATGCCCCCATGTGCATGGGCCCTGCAAAGGGTACCGTGCCTTGGGGAGGGGGTGAGGATTTGGTGGCCCCACCTCCAAAGCATTTAAAAAAAAAATTTAAAACACATTTAAAAAAAACAAACTTTTTCAACAGCAAACAACTTATTTTATTTTATTTTTAATTTTTTTTTTCTATAATTTTGGAAAACATAATTAAATTAAATAGGAAGATATATATGTATTTTTTTTAAAAAGACAATCACATACATTTCTAATTGAATTTGTTTTTAATGACTGGGACTTTTTCTTTTTACTAATTTTTTTTACCAGGGAGTAATATATTTTCCAAAATTGACTTTTATATCAAAATTGGGTTTTTTTCCACAATTTGATTTTCTTTCCAATGGGAGTTTATTTTTCTCCTAGCCTTATAGTTAAACTATATGCCTGATTTAATAATTCATTTTCTAGGAAATTTATAAGGAAACTTTCAATAAAAATTTTCCAGCATAACCCTCTTGTGCTAAAATTTAATAAAAACCTAAAATATCAGATACAAAGGTTTCTCTAATACCCAAAAAAAGGAAATCATAGATAGATCTAAGGAGATAAACATGAAATCATTTAGACATAGAAATCCATCAAACTGCAAAACATAAATCACAGAAGAAGTTCTTAGATCCTACCTTAGATCCAAAGCACACAACTGAAAATTGAAAACCTTAGAAGATCTGAAGACCAAAATTCCTCCCAGAATGAATCCAACCTGCAGATCCTGAATTCACAAAGAACTCAACACCCAAAATTTCAGATGCACAATGTAGCCAAAATAACAAGCAATCACAACAAGAAAATACTCCAAAATCCAAAACACACAAGGTCTTCCAGAATTCTCCTTCAAAACCTGTCCAATCCTAAAATGAATGCAATTTCCCCTAATAGAGATTCAATTCCCCATTTCATGCAAACCTAAAGATAACTCAACTGCTAACTCCTACATCAACTCCAAATCAGAAATTAAGAAAAATCACAATTAAATAATTAAAAATACTTTTAATTTACAACTCAACTTTGACTTTTTGAAACAGGTTGTTATCTTTTGAGAAGAATTCACTTTTCAATATTGCACATGTTAATAATAGAAAAATAATATTAAATAGATTAAATAGTTAATGCATCCTAAAACCATGCAATTAAATATTTAATTATTTAGTAAAGCACACAAGCATAATTAAATCTAATTAAATTTTCTCAAATAACTATAGGAACATAATAAATATTAAATTTCAACTATAATCATTAATCAATAAATCACAAAAAATCACCCACCTACGAAATAAATCAATTGAAATCAAACAAAGTAAAACCAAGCAACACCACAAAAGGATCCATGAATTCCTATCAACTAGACAAATCTGGGTAGTGTAGTCAAATAGATACTTGTCCAATCCTAGGACAAATGGGCTTAGGTTAGGGTTTTGGATCTATGTATTATCTCCCCTCTCTTACCATTTGAGATATTGCAATAGGGCACGCTCATCTTGACAATTCAGGGAAGTCGATGCCTAGTACCTACAAACCTGCATGTACATACACATAAATATATAATAGACAATGGCGAAGATCAGCTGATCATGTGGATCTCGCAAGCAAGTAACTATGACTTTGTCCCTCAACCACATTAGGCACATCAAACATATATATAAAACAAACACATCAACCATACACATGCAAGTATGGGGTCAGTAAAATCATAAGCATCAATGATTTTCTAACATATAATCCATCATCTTAAAATAATCATAATATTTATAAAATTGACCTAGGGGCAGGGTACTACATCCACCCCCCCTAGGATTAGGCTTACTCCTGAAAGCCTACAAATAGATAAGGATATATATCCCCCAAGCACGAAGCATTTACTAAAAACAAAACACAACATTTGAAAACAAGCCATAAAAATAAGAACATGATATACAATCATTATGAGCAATATAATACTGGTTAGGAATAAATTGAAAATCACATTGATCAATCATTTATTAACAGTTCAAAAAATAGATCTAAACCTTTATTCATTCAACATTATAGAAAACATCTAGTAATCAATTGCATAAAATACACATTTGTATCTATATCAAATAATGATTTGAGAAGTTCATGTTAATCTAGTTAATGCAATACTTATGCAAACATATGGGTTACACAATGATTCTAATATCACATAGCACACATAGTACCATCTCCGTGACGTCCTCCCTTATACATACTTTCAGGAGTTCCTGAAGAACATGATAGAAACAACACTTATCACAAAATAGGGCCAACAATATCAAACATTCAGAGTAGCACCACAAAACCCAAAAATGTAAAACCCAAGTGGGGGAATCACAAGTCCAACATTAAATCGTAAGAGCGCTCAATTTTTAACAATAAATTAAGTGTGACTAACGTCACAAAATAGATAATGAAAAGAGAATTAGGTGACTAATCCAATTATAATAAAGTTCAAAATTTTAATGCTAGCCCATACACAACACGAACAATTCATCAATCAACCAAAATAAATTATCAATAACAAAATAGAAATTCACATAACAAGGTGACTAGTGGTAGCCACACTCAAGGGAGTAATCGCTTCATGACATCCAAAGATGCTTCACCCTAGATGCATCAGAGAGGGTACCCACACATAATAAGCAGTCAAACCACCTATGACAATCACTAGACAAAGTGATATCTCTAAGACATTTAAGAGAAAACATAAACATAATGTTTAGTTAAAATTTAATGGTTCTCAAACACAAAAGAGTTATATGTCTATGTTTGGTTTCAAGTTTTGACAGTTAGATATCTAATAGGCACACAACTTACTAGAGTTCCTAGTGTAGAACTCAGTGCTCTAATACCAAGTGTAATGCCCCGCCAGGGAACCCAAAAGAACTTAACCTAAGCATGCTACTAAGTTTGCAGAATATTTTTTTTATAAAAGTTAACATACAAGATAAACATCAATGCAGAAGCAATTACCATTTACTCACATTAATACAAATAACCAAAATAAGTTACAAGTCTCAAGGGTTCCTTGATGAAGATTACGTGAATATTAATTAATCAATTAAGGTTAGATATAATTACATAACTCATATAAACAAATGGATGATAAATGAAACATCACATATAAGATAACATAGATACAACTGGTACCATAAGGTAACCATAAATCTACATCCACTGTACATGTCGCAGGGTATGTAATACAATAACTTAAAATAAGTACACATGATATCTTTGAAGAACTGATACAAAGATATAGGATCACAAAGAAGAAGAAGAAGGACACAACTCCATTAATGAAGATCAGAAAAGAACAATTGCCACAGGGATCATCCAACACTGGTACACGAACATCAAAATCTCAAATGGTAAAAGAATCACTACCACCCGACCTCATGAACCTAAATGATCCACTTCCACCATGCTGAGGAGATAACAACAAATCTCACTTGGATAACAAACAACAATAGAACAAGCTAAGGAAATGATCCTGAAAGCTCTCTAACTCAAGGTGTACAAAAGATAGCAATAGATAGGAATCACTAATCCAGAGGCAACTGACACTTGTAGAATAACTAGACCATACATAGGAAGGTGTCATAATATACGTCTAACCCTTGAGTCTCATCCTAGTAATCACTCTAGATCCCGACACTCAAGTGACCATACATGGATCAATGACTCCTTGTATAGATGAAGCCATTAATTATGCTAAACACACCTCTGAAGGTGGCCAACATCATCTCCATTCCCATCTTAGTCTGTACTATCACTCAAGCATCGACAATGAACATATCTTATTAAGTTCATTTAAATACCCCTTAATTATATTAGTTTATCATTTGATTATAGATACTTACAATAAGTGATCCTAATAGCCACTTGTGGGCCCCGGTGCTTATTGCAAGCCACCCCTACTACATATCTAGGTAAACTACCCTAGGCTCACAAATCTCACATAGATCACAAAATGATAATAATGTCCCTCAGGACTTGTTCCACAAAATAAGAGGAATACACTGGTTCTCACATAACCATAATATCACAAAACACTCTCCAAGTGTTCACAAATGAATAAACTCCTGATCTCATGGATAGGAATAAAAAATTCAATACCATATTCTCCTCTATAGAATATGAAGCAAAACTCAATACAACATGAGCCCAAAAGGTCAAAATAGGGATGATAATCAGAATAAACACACACATCAAAAATGATACTGAAAACATGTCCAACTGACACATACCCCAGCCTTTGTTTTCCCCCTAGGTCATCTAGTGCCTGATAACACATTAAGCAAAAGAAGACACTCCAGGAACGAAGAATACACATTGGCATCATAGAAAATCTGAAATCTAATCCATAAGCATTTAAAATTTCATATTGTTCATAAATGAATCCAAGCATAGAGGTATATACACTTACAAGGAGAATCTCCATATGAACATCACATCAATGCCATAATCAAAGAATATTCCCTAAACCTAGGGATCTAATCAAAATAAAAAGCCCAATTTCAATAAACGCATAACTTCTATTCACCAATTTAACCCTTTAAAAATATGCAAACTTAATGTAAAAATGTGTATATTTAAATACACACTATCAAAGGGGTAAGTATAGAATTAGATTTCATCCATATGCATAAATAAATCAACTAAAATATATAATTAAATTATATTTTATTATATGAATAAATTTACTAATCTATTCATTCATATAACAAATCTCATCTAATTAATATATTTAAATAATCCCCTCTTTTAAAATCGCATTAATAAAAAGTTTACTAAGTATAATTTGAAGCATATAGATTAAATCCAATCTTAAATTAAACAAATACTAAAATCTAATGCTTGATCCAATAAATTAAAATTTAATTAATCTTAAATTAATAAATAAATTTATTTAAACTAAATAAACAATTAAAAATTAATAAACCTAAAAAAAATGATATACAAAATTTCATTTAAACTAAAATTAAAAAATTTATTTAAAACACAAACTTTAATTAAATAAAAATACAATTTATAGGGGGTGGGGGGCTGGGCCCCACACTTCCCTTAACCCTGTGCAGGAGGTATCGTGCCCCCATGTGCATGGGCCCTGCAAAGGGTACCATGCCTTGGGGAGGGGGTGGGGATTTGGTGGCCCCACCTCCAAAGCATTTTTTTAATTTTTTTTTTTAAAATACATTTAAAAAAAAAAAACTTTTTCAACAGCAAACAACTTTTTTTTTTTTTAATTATTTTTTTTATAATTTCAGAAAATGGAATTAAATTAAATAGGAAGATATATATGTATTTTTTAAAAAAAAGACAATCACATACAATTCTAATTGAATTTGTCTTTTCTTTATTTTGTCTTTGACTGTGACTTTTTCTTTTTACTATTTTTTTTACCAGGGAGTAATATATTTTCCAAAATTGACTTTTATACTAAAATTGGGTTTTTTTCCACAATTTGATTTTCTTTCCAATGGGAATTTATTTTTCTCCCAGCCTTATAGTTAAACTATATGCTTGCTTTAATAATTCATTTTCTAGGAAATCTATAAGGAAACTTTTAACAAAATTTTGCCAGCATAACCCTGCTATGCTAAAATTTAATAAAAACCTAAAATATCAGATACAAGGGTTTCTCTAATACCCAAAACAAGGAAATCACAGACAGATCTAAGGAGATAAATATGAAATCATTCAGACATAGAAATCCATCAAATTGCAAAATATAAATCACATAAGAATTTTTCAGATCCTACCTTAGATCCAATGTACACAACTGAAAATTGAAAACCTTAGAAGATCTGAAGACCAAAATTCCTCCCAGAATGAATCCAACCTGCAGATCCTGAATTCATGAAGAACGCAACACCCAAAAATTCAGGTGCACAATGTAGCCAAAATAACAAGTAATCACAACAGGCAAATACTCCAAAATCCAAAACACACAAACTCTTCCAGAATTCTCCTCCAAAACCTATCTAATCCTAAAATGAATGTAATTTCCCCTAATAGAGATTCAATTCCCCATTTCATGCAACTCTAAAGATAACTCAACTGCTAACTTCTACATTAACTCTAAATCAAAAATTGAAAATAAATCATAATTAAATAATTAAAAACACTTTTCATTCACAACTCAAGTTTGAATTTTTGAAACAGGTTGTTATCTTTTGAGAACAATTCACCTTTTAATATTGCACATGTTAATAATAAAAAAATTATATTAAATAGATTAAATATTTAATGCATCCTAAAACCATGCAATTAAATATTTAATTATTTAATAGAGCACACAAGCATAATTAAATCTAATTACCAATTAAATTCAAATACTCAATTATTTAACTTTTAATTAAATTTTCTCAAATAACTATAGGAACATGATAAATATTAAATTTCAACTATAATCATTAATCAATAAATCACAGAAAATCACCCCCCTAGGCAATAAATCAACTGAAATCAAATGAAGTAAAATTAAACAAAGTAAAACCAAGCAACACCAAAAAGGGATCCACGAATTCCTGTGAACTAGAAAAATCTAGGTAGGGTAGTCAAACAGATACTTGTCCAATCCTAGGAAAAATGAGCTTAGGTTAGGGTTTTGGATCTGTGTATTATCTCCCCTCTCTTACCATTTGAGATATTGCGATAGGGCACGCTCATCCTGGCAATTCAGGGAAGATGATGCCCGATACTTGCAAATAGAACCCGCATGTACATACGTATATAAATATATAACATACAATGGCAGGGATTGACCGATCATGTGGATCTCGCAAGCAAGTAACTATGACTTCATCCCTCAACCGCATTAGGCACGTTAAACAGAAATATAAAAAAAATACATCAACCATACACATGCAAGTATGGGGTCAGTAAAATCATAAGCATCAATGATTTCCTAACATATAATCCATCATCCTAAAATAATCATAACATTTATAAAATAGGACTATGGGTTGGGTACTACAAATAGTCTCTCTTCTAAGAGAAAATCATTACCTTAGTTCTTTATCTTTATGCATTGTTGTCATGCTCATTTACTTCTAGACTTATCATAATCAATCCTAATTGTTAGATTTTAGTTATCTCTAAAGCTTTCATAGCACATCTTAGCTTAGCATAATAGATTAAACATAGTTTAATTCATTTTATTGCATTGATTTTCATCATTCCACACTTCATTTGGATTAAAATCAGTCTAGCTTAAGCATTCTTGCATCAATCTTCATTTCTAGCTCTATTAGGATCCTTGAGGCTCTAGGGGAAAAACATGTGTTCTATACATGATTTTGTGCCATTATGGGGTTCTCATGGTCCCTAATCCATACCAATACATCCTAATCAACATTAGGGATAAGCTCCAAGTGTTTTGAGAGCACACCCACATCCCTAAATCAAGAAAAAATCAAACGGTGACAGGGTGCTCAAGTTTAAGTTCTATCTGAATGACTTAGCAAATAGTTTTCTCTATATGTTAGGAATATGCTCTTAGAATAATGTTTGAATGTCTATGCTTGTTCCAAATGGGTTAGGTTTTCTCTAATCACAGGGATTAATGATTAGAAATACAAGGCGTAATCAACTCCTTGATTCCCTCAACAAACATTAAATCTTACATAAAACTCGGCCAAAAAGGTTTACCTAAGTGTTTGTGCTATTAAAAACACATATGTCAAAATTGGCTTGCTCGACATATGAAGTCTTTAATGCTTGAGATTTACTATTCTTCATATATTGGTTCTTGGCACTGACTCTTCTATACAACTCAACATAAACTGCTCAGCGACTACTGAAGTACTCGGTGACCACTGACTTTCTCGGTAGTAACTAATGCTTGGTAACTATACAAAATACAAGTCTTAACATAAATCAACCTTTACAAGATGGCTCAGTCACAATGATGACCAACCAACATTGCCTAGAAAATGACTAAGTGCTAGACACTAATGGAAAACAAAACTTAGGGATCAACAATCTCCCCCTTTGACATTAGTGGAAAAAATACTTTGTCATGAATTTTACATTACAAAAAAGTACTTAGTAGTTTGAGCACCCCCCCTAAGACTTTGACTTGATCTTCAAAATATTTCACATATATACAAGACTTTTGATGCTTGATATACAGTCAATATGTATTTACATTACAATATAGTATGTCATACCTTTCTATTTTTCTCCTTCAATGATCACTGTATATACATTCCTTATTATATTTTCTCCTTGTGTTACTCATGTCATTCCTCTTTAAGTCATTTCATTTCCCCCTTGTTTTTGTCACTTGAAGCTGCTGGGATGTAGGGGTAAGAAAATACTTATCCAAAAATGGTTTATGGAGCTGCATTATCATTCCTAAGGCATTGTCCCATCCTGGCCTAATAGAATCCAAAACCTGTATCTTTATTTCTTGCTAGGCAGCTAGATCAACTAAACTCTCGGCAATAGAGAGATGAGGATCTCTCTGTACTAATTCCTTTTCCGATACCAATTCTTTCTACATAACCTCTAGATGAGGTGTTAACATAGTCTATATAAAAATTAGCTTGGCTCTTATTCTCCCATAATTAGCCATCAACTCAGCTAATATCCCTTGTGCATTAAATAACCTTGTGAAACGAATGGAGTTGGAGCTTGCATCGATGCTCAGTGAATGACCGATAGACTTCAAGTCTAGTTACAGTTTATCAATCAATTCTTGATTGTCCTTAGTGAAAACTTTGACATTACATAGCT
This sequence comes from Chamaecyparis obtusa, assembly GCA_027943335.1. Classification (NCBI taxonomy): domain Eukaryota; kingdom Viridiplantae; phylum Streptophyta; class Pinopsida; order Cupressales; family Cupressaceae; genus Chamaecyparis; species Chamaecyparis obtusa. Next base: position 56,679 of record BSBK01002120.1, read on the forward strand.
TCTTGTACAAAGAATGAACATTCTACACAACCTCTTCTAAATTAGGCAGTAAGGTAGAAATTTCTACCTATTTTACTACTATCTCGGTTGAGACCTTTTCAAGTACCTTGGTCTTGAACTTTCTTTCAGACCACTGCATAAGTTTCTCATTTGCTTCACTATCATCACTATTCACCTTCTTAAAAATTTGAGCCAGTTGTTCCAAAATAGGTGAGGATTCATTCACATCATCCATTTTAAAGGCTTCTATAAATATACCTTTGATTTCATGCAATACTTGTTTTTGTTGATGCTCTCGCCTTAAATCTTCTTTCTTTCTATTCTTCTTCAAGAGATATTGCAAAATTTTCATCTGCTCATATGTCAAGTTATCAGCGTCCCACTTCAGAATCACTATAACTTCATCAAGTGTGACCTGTGTACCTAGAGATTTCTCCTTTTTCTTATGTGATTTCTTCTTAGGCGTATTTCCACTCGGCATCTATATTAAAGCTTTAATAACCTCTTGTTCCTTGGGCTCTGGATTCTCCTCGGTTGTTTCTTCCTTAGTCTTCTTTTCCTCAATATGAGGACCCATCATTACTAATGTAGGCTTATCTGCTTGATCTTCTAGGCTCTCCTTGCCTTGTTCTTTCTAATCCTCCTTGGTAGGTGCATTCTTAATTGTTATTGCCAGCTTGACTCATTTCTCAGTACTTGTACTATGTAACACTTGCTTATCAACTGTGACTATGTGTGAGGTTGAAGGGCATTGTCTACAATTGAAGTACCTTCAATCCATGTATAATCATGTACCTATATAAGAATAGGATTGGTACTTGGTAGAGAGTGACCAGAAGTTGCCTCAGTAAGAAGTTGACTCTTTATCTCTTCCTTAGTCAATACATTGGTGATAAATGGTGTATCCTCAGGGATATCCTCTATTGTGATCACATCCTATGATCCACTTATCTCTACCTTCTATCTTTCCTCTTCCTTAAGATTCTGAGGCTCAATGATGTCTTCCTTATTATCTAGTTCCACTTGGTTGGATTTTGCTTCACCCAGTTGTGAACTCTTGTCAATTAATAACCCAAAAATGATTTTCCACAACCTTGTGCTTTGCTAAACAACATCTTCAACCTTCTGTTTTAAAATAGAATACGCCTCGAGCTTAGGTACAAACCTATTTCTGTATTTCTCCATATGTGCCTTTATTTTTTGTGGTGATAGATCAAGCATGATCTGAGCTAATGTACTTTCCCTTATCTATTTTTTTGTCATGATGGCATACTACCATTTTTGATCAGTTATGTTATATAGTTCTTCAAGGATAAGATTCCCAATCTATAGAGGTGTCATCTTAAAAGTGCATAGTATTTCTAGCATTTCTTCAACTTTTTCTTTTTCATCATTACTTAGTTTTTCAAATTTAATATGCTCGAAACCTACTAATCTAGCAATGCTTTTGATATTGTGACATTTTTCATCCATAGTCATTGGATGTCTATGTGATGTCACCTTCACCCTTTATTATCATATGTGTCTTTCTTTTCTTCATCATCATCACCCTTCTCCAAGACTAGCTTTGTTCTTGGTTTCTTCCTAGGATGACTCGACATGAATCTTGTTTCAAATCGCTTCCTTTTTCTTGAACTTCCATTTTCAATGCTTCCTACTGGTGTTTTTCTCTGGGGCTTGGCATCTGTGGAAATAGAAGTTGCCCCGGTCCTTAGTCTAAGTACTACAGGAGGAGTGGTCTTTTGTTTCTATAATTTCCTTTTGCTAGGCTCAACAACTGATACCTCCTTGCCCTTCTTTAGAATTTTAGTTTCCTCCTCATCACTTCCATCAAAATCACTAGATTTATCTTCTCCTAGCCCTTGTGTTATTTCAAGAGGTATATTATCCTCTTCACCTTATCCTAGCATCTTCTCTAGGTTCTTAACTATTTTCTTCATTTTCCTTTCCATGGTTGCAGACTTTAACCCCATAGTTATTTTAGACTTTTGCTCTTCATAAGTCCCAAAAGGTTTTGCCTTTCTATGAATCTCCTTAGCTAGTAAAGTAGTTATTGATGTTTCTATCTCATCCACATTAACCTCATAAGGTAATGGCCTTAGCCATGCTACCCTCGGTATAACAACATGAGCATAAGTATAGTCAGTATCCACTAGAAAGCATATGTCATTGTAGTGCTTCTCTACTAGGGATACATGGATTCTACTTCTCTTTCTCATTTTATTCTTGAATGCCACAAGTAGTTATCTATAATACTATCAAAATTTTCACCTAATTGATTAATAAATTCATTGATTTTCTAGGTGACTGGTCGGTCCTTACTCCATACAACATTTCCAATTATAGGAAAACTATTCTGAACATAGAAGAATAAACAAATGATTAGGGAACTAAACTTACACATTGAATTCTTGGCCTTCCTGATTGAAGTAAGATTCTCAACAAGCTGGGTTAATTGTAGCTCGACATGATCATAAGTATGATCTTTCTTTACCATCTTCCATGATTGATCAACTGCAATGCATGGAACATTATCTAACCTACTTGACTAATAAAATTTGTGAGAAATCACTCTTACTGCAAAATCTATTTCTAGATCTATGATTGTGGAAATCATCATTCCTCTTTTGTTCCATATTGCCTATGTGTTTGTTTTAATTATCTCTTTACTTTGGCATCTCATTGTTTTCTTCCTGGTAAGAGAGGGATAACTAGTGACCTAGTGAATCATGTCTTTGGTGATCTTGACCAGCCCATTTTCCATCCACAATTGCATGTCATGAACTCTGCTTAAAAAAATCTTGATCCATTCAACCTTGAAATTTTGAGGAAATTCTAGGGCATGCACTAACCCTTTCTCGGCAATGTGTTGATGGTCCACCTTCAACACTCCATTAATGCACAACTTGTTGTATGTTTCCCTTAGCTCATAATCTCTAATTTCTTCAATTTTACACATATAACTTGAGTGCACATCATGAATCATTAAGACCTTGGGTGAAATTGATGAAAGGGCACTCGTGAGATCTCCCTTCACCACACTTTCCAGAATGGCTTGAAATTTCTATGGCTTAAACACATCATTCCTCACAAGTTGAACATTCAACACTTCTTTTCCTTGATTCTTAACTACTGCAAATGAAGTAGATGCCATTGATCAAATCTAGGGTTCTAAGAATAGATTCAAATAGCTTGGTAGTACCTTTTTCTAATAGTCCTTCATGATGTTTACCGATGGCACACCGTAGAGATCTTCTCAAGTTTCACTTAACATAGATAGCTCTTGTTAATCACTTTGCAAATTCTCAAATCACTGGGTAAAATGAAAATAAATAGTAGTAATTTTCTTTATAGACTCCAAATGGTCAGATTAGGGCTTCATTAAATGATTTGTACATTTTGTAGGTGAATACAATTGTCTCAGCCTTCACATGTCAACTCGACTACCATATACTTTGTCAATGCTAACATTTCATTTTTGGTTAGTAGATATCACATCTCGGCTATCACAAGAGCTCGACACACATTGAGTGACTTGATCACTATGGACTTAAATAATGATGCTTGATATCAAATGTGTAGTATAACTCTTTTCTCAAATCTATCCTAATGCATCTTAATTTATGAAGATATGGACATTAATCATCTTAAATATCAATAACTAATGTAAAATGTGACATTAGAAAGTTTAGTTCCTCACATACCTTCTTTTCTTAGTTTGAAGTAGTGTGATCACTTGATCCATTAGATTGGGTGATCTTAGGTTCACTAGCTCCACTACTACTTGCTTCCTCTTTCTTTCTCCATGTCTTGTTCATATGATCCCTTATTTGTTCAAGAGTCTCATTGCCTTTGGATTTTTCACTACTCGGTGCTTGTGTTTCGCAGTATCTTTTATGTTACCAATCTTGTGGCATTTGTAATAGACCAAACTTCCACTCATCCAACTCTTGGATTTATCTCTAAAATGTGTCTTCACATAGTTTTCTCCAATATGACCATATTCTCCACAATAATGACAATTATACCATGTATTTTAGTCCCAATTGAATGTGTTAACTTTCCTAGGTGCTTTATTCTGCTTATTGGATGTCCACTTAGCATTGAATCTATATTCTTGTACTCTATGACCATATTTATGGTAGTTAAAATAATGTCCTTGAAATCTAGGTGTAGTAGGTGGATTACTAACCTTTGACCTCAATTCATGTGCTTGATGTCCATGTTTCTTACAATTAAAACAATTTCCATTGAACTTTGGTTTAGGATTGGACTTTCCATTCTTGCTTCTACAGATGTTTGTTGTGTGTCCTAGCTTTCCACAATGATGGCATGTAGGTTTTTTCCTCTTTGACTCAACATTCCTCTGTTCTCCATTCTTTGATGATTCTCCTTCTTTAGTGGATGATAGATGCTCATTGTGTCCAAGTCTAGGATTATCACTAGATATTCTTAGTGACCTCAACAATTCTTCAAAGTATTTCATAGCTTCATTTGGTTTGTTTATCCTTTCATTGAGTTCCTTTTCAAATCTCAATTCATTCTTCAGTTGACTATTCTCTAATCTCTGATTTGTGATTTCCATATCTCTCCTACTCAACTCTTGATTGGAAAGTAGCAGTTGATTTACCATGTCTAATTGATTATTTGTTAGCATTTTCATGTCACATGTCCCCTCATCGAGTATTATATACATTTTTCTTTTGTCTTCTTCAGCCATTGTCTTGTCTTCTTTAGCTTTATTTTTTTGTTTAATTACTTCACACCGTCTTACAGATTGCATTTCCTATTCTCCCTTTAGACTTTTGATATCTTCATTCAATATGTTTTTTCTTTCTAAAAAATCTTCTATAGCTTCATCACTTTCAGTATAATTACCATTGTCAAATAGACCTTGGTGTCTTCTTCTTGATATTGTGTGTCATTTAGTTGAATTTCCAATTCTTTTCTTCTGGTTAAAATTTTCTTCAATTCTCCTCTAGCTGCTTCAAGAGGGTGTAGTGCAAGATGAATGTCAATCTTCTAATTCTCTATGATCTTTCCCAACTTATAGACCCCATTTCCAAGATCTTAACACTCAAGTGGTTAAAATTCCTTTAAGATACCATTAGCCCTGATACCAATTATTGGAAATCTAATATGGGAAAGTGAGATACTAAAAGGGGCGTGAATTCAAATATCCACTACTAATTCCACATTGACATAAATTCAACTTACATATCATAAACGTGAAATTAAATACTAAAATAGATCTATCAATCTAATCAAAACCATCAAATGAAACATATAACACAAATATTTTGGTTACCCAGAAACTTTTGAAAGGTAAAAATGGGGTGGGGATGACATCCACAAATCTTCACTATAGCACAATTAAAGTTTTCATGTTAGGGATACAAATTTTGATCATTTCATGATGATCTACCCTATGAGGGGTCTGCCCTATTAAGATCTTATAGACTTATACAATCTACCTTGTTTAAAGGATTTAAAACTTACAACAAAGTAAGCACTTGGTTAAGAGATTTATGAAAGCCTATTAGGACTACTCTATTAAGAGATTTACCCTAATTCACCTGCTAAAATGTATTAGTACTTGATCCTTCAGTTTTCACTATGAATGTTGATCACATATATCCTCTTTCCAATACTTATCTGATCTCAAAATCAAATCTATGTTATGTCCTTCACTGCTTTGCTCGGTCACTCTGACTTATCTCTGCATATATCAAAATACTTATTTATTTTTCATACATGATATCTCCTTCATTGCATCCATACATCATTTTAGGGTTAAGATCTCATCTTATATAAACATCTAAACAACCTCCTAGATCAAGATCAATGATCTAGATTCTCTACTTACGCCTCTTAAGCATTCCCTTTTTCTGATAGGTTGCATGGCTTACATAGGGATTAATGATTAGAAATACAAGGTGTAATCAAGTCCTTGATTCCCTCAACAAACATTAAATATTTCATAGAACTCAGCGAAAATGGTTTACCTAAGTGTTTGTGCCATTACAAACACATATGTCAAAATTGGCTTGCTCGACATATGAAGTCTCTGATGCTTGGTATTTACTATTCTTCATATACTGGTGCTCAGCATTGACTCTTCTATACAACTTGGCATAAACTGCTCGGTGACTATTGAAGTACTTGGTGACCAATGACTTGCTCGATAGTAACTATACAAAATACAAGTCTTAACATAACTCAGCCTTTACAAGATGACTCAGTCATAGTGATGACCAACCAACATTGCCAAGAAAATGACTAAGTGCTAGACACTAATGGACAAAACAACTTAGCCTGGATCAACATGAACAAGGAGAAAGCTTCAATGCAAGAGCTACAAAAAACCAGAATCTTGGAGAAGATAACAACTTTTTAGAACTTTTAGCACAAACAACCCATAGGTTCTCTAACCTCACCACTTAGGGTACAAATGAGACAATGTAAAGAGCTTGGCTGGCTCTCAATAACAAAACTAACTCTTTCACAATTTAATTGCACTTTTGGGAAGAGTTTTTAGAATTAATAAATTAATTTCTATAAATGTTTCTAGAATTTTTAATTAAAACAACAACAACAACAATTATGATCATTAATTATTCCACCACAGACTACAATAATCATGATGAACAAGGTGTCATGAATCCATACAATACAACTCCCAGATTGCAAGAAAAACAAATAAAATTTCAAAGTGTAGAGGATCTTGAATGATTCACAACATGCTGCAGTTGAAAATGTAGCTTTGTGTTACAACTCATAACCCCTTAATAATTGATGCATAAAAATATATATTGTTCCTTCCTTGATGTTAGCAATGGAAAAAACCTCTTGCTTGAATAACTTTGCATTGAAGGAGCCTCACGTCACACTCCCACAAATTTAATCACAACACACTTCCGTACCAAGTACGACACTGTCAGAATTTTGTACGGTTGCTAGATAAGTTTTAGATTTTGTAACAAAGCAAGATTCTATTGTTCACAATGCAACAACAAACAAACCTCAACCAATAATTCTCAATTCTCAACAATGGAGATACAACAACCTCCAAATTTGAAACCCCAACTTCTCAGCAGGAAGAATAAATCAAATCCTATGAAAGCAAATCGATTTATCTATAGATTTTAGACTTCACACAATTCCAGTATACATCAGCACTAGATTAAGATTTTAGAATAATAGCTACAAAATTTACCATCAACTTGTAATGGATCAAATTGCCAGAAGAGGAATTAGTCCTTGAAACCCTAGCTAGGTAGTCTCTCTCACAAACTTCAATCAATTCATAATTCAATAATGGATCATTTTCCTTTCACAAAGCATTACTTTTATAATTCAAAAGTGTCTTCTCTCACACACTTTTCACTTAAAACACTTTTTATACTTAGGCACATATTGAATAATATAATTTATTAATTCATTTGGCTCCAAAAAAGGCCTTTTCACCAATATCATGAAATTATGACATGCAAGGTCCCTGTTTCTTGTGCCCAAGATTTAAAACTTTTCATCCTGGTTCCAGCAAGCTATAACACTAAGGTATCCATCATATAATACCAACAAAAATGGCAACCTTAGCAAATTTAATCAAATAATAATAATAAACCACCCGTCTTGCGAAAACAACTGAAGAAGTGTCCGAATCAAAATCTCTCTACACAGGATTGATCTAGATGATGAAAGATGATGAATGGACTTGATGAGGTGACTTACTAAAAATATACGCTCTCTCCAAGATTCTTGGAGCTCAAACCAGAAGCCAGAAATGAAAACTAAGAGCATCATTCAACTCCTCTAACTCATTTGAGCTCATCAAAACTATCCATTGACTTACTATAAATAGTAAGTTCACACCAAAGACCCTCTAAATACCTTGCTAGACCATGAGGATCACAATAATGACCTGACACCATCAGATCAATGACTTGCAAAAAATGGGGATATTACAGTCCTCCCTCCCCAAGATTGCTTGTCCCCAAGCAATCATCGAAACAAGAAACATCACAATCCACCTGGATCCCATAGAAAAGAATATACCATGCCAATGACACCAACTGTAGGCTCCTATAATATCACCCAAAATACAAATCAGTTAACTCTGTAAAGAGACCCAAAACAACCACTCACCCAAACTCCTATATTGAACTTGTCTCTATCCAAATCCCAAAAGAAGTGAACTTCAGGATCATAAAAAACCAAGATGTATGGGAGACTCAAATCTCATACACACTGAACTCCCCCTGTGCTCCCAACTGACCTGTACTCAGTGTGTAGACCATTTGCACAACAGTGATGAATACCCCTAAACAAAGCTATACCAGGACCTAGATATCCACACACTACATAATCTCTGTAGTCACCATAACTCTGTAAATCACCTGCTACTAACTTGCAGCCAAAAATCCCATCAACTATTGATGGAGAGAACCCATCCCATAATGGATGATAAGGAATAGGAGCCAAAATACCCTTGCAAGAGATTATATCTTTTACCTATGGGTCAAAAAACAAATGATGAACATGCCCTACCGTATATAGATGATCGGAAACCCCAATCTCTATCAATAGCTCATCATTACCAAACTGGGGGTCATGAGATGGCTCCAATCTCTGACTCCACATAACTATAGGCTAGGTAGGCCCTTGAGAAACTCTCTCAACAAACCCAACCTCGTAATCTCTATGGGGAAGCATTGTAGATAGAGTCTCCACAATCCTCCCTACCAACCTCCAGATAGCACAAGAGCCTCGGATGAGAGTACCCTCAAACACTCTATAAGAATCCTATTGCACATCTGCACTCTCAAGTAAATACTCCATAAATGACTCGGTGCAATAGAAATTATACATGGAAGCATCGATTTTCTCCCTCACAATCCACAACTGATCCCTCTAAAAATGTGTTACAACCAACTGTCCCATGCTATCAGTGATGTGAGATGATGAAATAGATTCACTCCTAGCTAAGGGAAGCAAATCAAGCTGAGAGCTTGACTCCACTTGTAATCCTACCTCATCTGAACCAAGAGCTCCCATATCTTGAACATGTGTGTCTACCACATCATCATGTTCCTCAACACCACTCGTAAGAGAAAACTCACCACCAACCACCTCAATGCGCAATCAAACTAGGTCTAGGGCTGGTGTGGACCACAAATGCTCCAACTCCATGGTCACCTCCTCTAACTAGATCTATGACTCTTGAAGGGCCCACTGAGTGTCCTCTAAAAAATCTATAGTCATTGTGAGCTCCTAGGTAAGATCACTCACCTCCTCCTCTTTGTCCATCAGTGCCTCATAAGCTGTACTCCCCCACTCCACTAGGTGATCTCGGTCATCTACCATTTGTAAGTAGTTATGTCTCAAAATCTTGACAGCCTCATGCAAAGTATGAATCTCTGTCAATGAGAGGTAACCACCACTAGCCTCATTTGTCATAGGATAACCCCAACCATAAACATCCAACAACTGATGAGTGACATCAAAATGCTCAAGAGTAGAAGTAATATCTCTCTCATCAACTCGCAACTGGCTAGTCACATGATGAATCTACACAATAGGCCTCCTACGAACAACCTCAAACACACTGTCTGTACTATGAGAGGAAGCTATATCCAAAGAAATCCCCTCAAGATCACCATCTCTTTGTGTACTTTCATTTGAGTACACATCAAAAAATTGAGTACAGGCATCAAACACATCCTTATCTAACCCCGAGGAAGCTACTGCTAAATCTGACTCAATATAATCTCCAGCTACCTCATCCTTTGCAACCATTTGATAGTCCAAATCCTGAGACACATCCTCATGAGTTACTAAAGAAGTAACCCTATCTCTAAAAGTGGAAGCCATGGCTGTAACAAACTCATGCCACTCATAAGCTTCCCTATCCTCATCTATGAGTCCCTGTAACATAGAATCCTAGAACCCACCATCACCATATGACAACGTTGAATCTACACCCAAAGTCAAATATAGAAATCTAGAAACACTATAGCACTCATCATCCTTGCTCTCAGCATCAAAGATATTTGCAATGCTAGTGTCTACATCATCTATCTACATCTCCTCTAATAACTCTGGCTGTAAACATTACTCAATTTCATCATGTGAATCAACTATATAGTGGCATGAAAGTATGTCACCCAAATCAAATGCAACACTCCCATCCTAAGTGTCATCACCAGAAAGCTCCATGCACACATCCTCAACATAGGAAGAAACCACTATCTCCTATACTGATCCCACACTGTGACTGCTATCATAAATCTCTGAGCTGTCAGAGCTCATACGCTCCTCATAGTCATCACCCAACATCTCACAGGGGGTGTCATCTCCAATCCAACTCATAGCATCCTCAAAAGTATCATCAAATGTGTCTATACTATCAGCTCCCACATCTCCTGCTGAAATCTCATTTGTGAGCACATGTCTCTGCACACATGACTCAATGTCAAGCTATGCACCAATAATTCTAGAGCATAGACTATCATCAACTGACCCCGATGTAATGCCCAAATCACCAACCTCACCATTGGGAGACTCCATACATGCCTCAGTCCTATTTGAGGAAGCAATTGCCTCCTGAACTAGATTAACACTACTACATCTAACATAAACATCTCCAATAATAACTCCCTCCATGAAAGAGTCTGAACTCTCAGTGATAACTACAATATCAGCCACCTTTGTACAATCCATAGTGACTGCTCTGAGAGCCTCAACCCAGTGATGCTTAGCACTTCTATCATCCAATGGCACTGAAACATCCACTAGTTCTGGTGTAATAAATCCATCATCAACACTGTGAATGGGAATAGCAGGTGCTAAGCTAGATGTAGGAACATTAGCATCATAGACAACTGTTAGAGAAAACTCTAGCCTTTTCCCCTACAAACTCGATGTCGACCTTCTAAAGGTAGAGACCATATATCTCACTACCCTATCTACTATAATTAGATCTGAAAAACTCTCTGCCAATCTTTGCTGATGTAGTCTAAGTCTCTCCATGCTTTCTACTAAAGCATTTAATTCCGCTCTATTTCCCTTACTTCTATGATGACTTCTGGAACTGGATCTCTTATATTTATCCATAGCTAGGAAAAAATGGAAGTGTTGGTCACTTCTAAAATACTTTAGAAAATAAATGAATCCAGACCCTACAAGATGGTAGGAAAAATGCTATGATACCACTGTAAAGAGCCTGGCTGGCTCTCAATAACAAAACTAACTCTTTCACAATTTAATTGCACTTTTGGGAAGAGTTTTCAGAATTAACAAATTAATTTCTATAAATGTTTCCAAATTTTTTAATTAAAACAACAACATCAGCAATTATGATCATTAATTCTTCCACCACAAACTACAATCATCATGATGATCAAGGTTTCATGAATCCATACAATACAACTCTCAGATTGCAAGAAAAAAAAATAATTTCAAAAGTGTAGAGCACCTTGAATTATGCACGACATATTGCAGTTGAAAATGTACCTTTGGGTTACAGCTTGTAACCCCTTAATACTTGATGCAACAAACTGTATATTGTTCCTTCCTTGATGTTAGCAATGGAAAAACCCTCTTTCTTGAATGACTTTTCACTGAAGGAGCCTCATGTCACACTCCCACAAATTTAACCACAACACACTTCCATACCAAGTATGACACTGTCAGAATTCCGTACGGCTGCTAGATAAATTCCAAATTTTGTAACAAAGCAAGATTCTACTATTCACAATGCAACAACAAACAAACCTCAGCCAATAATTCTCAATTCTCAACAATGGAGATACAACAACCTCCAAATTTGAAACCCCAACTCCTCAACAGGAAGAATAAATCAAATCCTATGAAAGAAAATTGATTTATCTATAGATTTAAAACTTCACATAGTTCTAGCATACATCAACACTGGATTAAGATTTCAGAATAACAGCTGCAAAATTCACCATCAACTTGTAATGGCTCAAATTGCTAGAAGAGGAATCATTCCTCGAAACCCTAGCTGGGTAGTCTCTCTCATGAACTTCAATCAATTCATAATTCAATAGTGGATCATTTTCCTTTCACAAAGCATTGCTTTTATAATTCAAAAGTGTCTTCTCTCACACACTTTTCACTTAAAACAATTTTTATACTTAGGCACATATTGAATAATATAATTTATTAATTTATTTGGCTCCAAAAAAGGCCTATTCACCAATATCATGAAATTATGACACGCAAGGTCCCTATTTCTTGTGCCCAAGATTTAAAAATTTTCATCCTAGTTCCAATGAGCTATAACACTAAGGTATCTAGCATATAACACCAACAAAAATGGAAACCTTAGAAAATTTAATTAAATAATAATATTAAACCACTCATCTTGCAAAAACAACTGAAGAAGCGTTCGAATTGAAAACTGTCTGCATAGGATTGATCCAGATGATGAAAGATGATGAATGAAATTGATGGGGTGACTTACTAAAAATAGACACTCTCTCCAAGATTCTTGGAGCCCAAACGGGAAGCAAGAAATGAAAACTGAGAGCATCATTCAACTCCTCTAACTCATCTGAGCTCATCGAAACTATCCATTGACTTACTATAAATAGTAAGTTCACACCAAAGACCCTCTGAACACCTCGCTAGACCATGAGGATTACAATAATGACCTGGAACCATCAGATCAATGACCTGCAAAAAATGGGGACATTACAGACAACTATTGATAATCAGGTGACTCCAACATAATCAAAAAGGGTGTTTGTAGATAGAAATCCATAGTGGATAAATAATGACATCAATAGATTTCCCTCAAGGTCTAGGATCGAGATAGTTCATTTTAGAACATGGCTTCAACAAGAAGGTGCAATAGACACTATAACAAGATGAGAAAGGAATCCATGTCCTAGGATTAGACCTAACAAGTTAGGTACACATGTAGCCAACACAAATTTTGACAAAAATGATGAGATTCCTTTTGGTCTAGATACGCTATTCCAAAGTGACACTGTGAGGTACTACCTCGACCCATTTTAGCTCGACTGATATTTTTCACATGGACTATCTAGTTGATACATTGTTATGTGACATTAGACCTATTTTGATTATGACTTCTTATCTTTAGACAGTATGTGAGATTTTACATGTTTATATGGATGATGATGTTAGACGTACTTTTACATGTGTATGTTAGATTCATACTGACTCTATGATATAGAAAGGTAATTGAATCTTGGATTCTGCATATTGATTTATGTTATCTTATGGAATGAGAAATTGAGTTAGTTATGATGATTGATTTCCTAATGCAATATTTTTGGAATTGATTAGGGGTTACTTGTTTAAGTGAAATTGAACTTACATTGTGATGCTTATAGAATTAGGGTACAATATGGATTATGTTTATGTTGAAATCATGAAATGTAGTTTATCAAATGTATTCATATTGGAATAATTATTATAGATCCTACTTCTATTTTGATATATTTTTGTATGCAATGATTTCATGTGGTACTAATATCTGAATCAAGTGTGTAAGATTATGACCATGGTTTTAAATGTGAGGAAACAAGGATGGATTTATGTGAAAATAGTATTTGGACAAGGTTGACTCTAGGAAGAGAATGACCTCAGTGTTATGTGATTTTAATTTCGTAAATGTGATGCATGAGTGAATGTTATTTGTAAATGTTTGTAAGTGCACAATTTGATGTAAATGTAAATGTGAATATCCATTAGGCATGCCATGTGTGTAATTAAGTGATGTGATGTGTACTTTCTTTTGTTGTGTTACTTGACACTAGTGTTATGTGTTGACATGCCTAAGTGGAAAGTTTACCTTACCTCACCCTTAGGTCACCTTGTGAGTCCCTAAGTGTGGTTAGTGGGTTAGGGAACCAAGACAAGAGTCACATCACTTCCCATTTTCGTGAGTTAACTTCACATGAGTTTTTGAGGGGTTAAATTGAGCCCTAGGGAGTGGTTAGGTTTAGTTTTAAGTAGCCCAAGGCATGTGCATAGGTTTGGGGTCAACTTTTACCCTTTTCTTCACCTAAAGCTTCTAAAATGCCTCTCAAAGAGAGCCTTCTTTGAGAATGACGAAATTGGGTATGCTTTCAAGGTTAGTTCCCTCCCCTATGCCTTGATTATCCTTCCATTCCTTAGCTAGGGGCATGTGGCAAGTTAGAAAGGACCAAGATATCTACCTTACCTTGGGATGAGGGTAGGAAAGGGAAGGAATGTTTTTCTATTAGGAAAAAGAGACGAAGGGAAAAGACTCCTAGATTATGCATTCTTGTTTTTTGGAGGAGAAAATCACCTAAGGAGATCTAGAGACTTAGAGAAGGAGAAGAAAAAGATAGGAAAAGAAAATTTTGAGCTCTTCATCAAATTCACCATTGCCATAGCCTTGAAGAAAGGTAGGTGCATCTATCTTGGAAGTCTTGTTTATGTATTTGTATTGTGTAGTTGAAATGTTGTGAGACTATGTTGTGTTATACTTTCAATTGTTTACATGAAGTTTATTTTGTTTCCTCTTTGTTTTTTTGTGTGTATGTTATAGGAGTGCAAGACTACACTCATCCTTGGGAGGATTTGAGAGAGTCTTGGGGTGAAGGGAATTAGTTGGGAAAAACTTTTGTGTAGAACTTGGATGTATGGGCATCCATGTAGCCTACTTATGTTGCAAATTGGGGGCCATAAGGGTTATGAATTGGGCTCCATGAGATGAGATAGTATGTTGGGATTGATCCTTGTGAAGGCATGTTTTATGGAGAAGGAAGTATTTGTTATTGTTTGAGTATGGCCTCTCCAAAAGTTTGTTTCCACCTTCACCCATTTAAGGTTCAAGTATGAACCTATCCTACCTTGTTTCCCCTAGCTCGGGGGTGGCCATGTAATGGCCTAGGCTGGGAGGTGAGCCTTCATGGTCATGTGATAAATGTCTTGGTTGTAGGTTTTGAATTAAAGGAAGAGTTGAAGAAATTTTCAAGTTTGAAGTCAATGTTGTCCATGGAGGAAGATTTGTTTTGTAGTTATATATATATATATATATATATATATATATATATATATATATATATATATATATATATATATATATATATATATATATATATATATATATGAAATGTTAAGTGAATGTATTATGGTTGTAAAGTTTAATTGTTATTGACCTATTCCATGTATACCATGCTCTTGGAAATGTATAAAGAGTAATAATTGTATTTAAAAATTAAATTATTATCCTTGAGAGAGGATTCCATTATTGGGATTATTTCAAAGAAGATTTCATTGTTAATATTTTACATATTAAAAGAAAAAATGTTTATTTCACTATAGTGATACTTTCTGAAAAATTTAGTTGCTTCATGATAATTTATAATGTGATTTTTTACTCAAATTGAAAATTATATTCCTATTTACTATTTGGGAAATAGAACATAAAATTATTTAAATAAATTAAGTTACTTGTAACCCCTATGTTATTGAATTTATAAAATTGTTGTTTTAAGATCTCATTCCTATGTTTAAACTCTCATGAATGAAAAAAAGAATTAAAGCATATATTTAAATTCATTTATATATTGCTAATATTTTGTTTATGTATTGGGCACCTGGTTCATGTTTTCTTAATTGTTTGATTTCAAATAAATTTAGTATGCTTTACTAAACTAATGGTATGTTTAAGGAATTGATAAGTAAAAACATTGGCATGCATTTATATGCATTAATATATACATATTTACTATATATATATATTACTACATATGTGTCATGAACATAATCCTTGTTGTATTCTTCACTGTCTAAATTAATCTGGAGATTAACAACTATAGATCTTTCATAGATAGATAAAAAATTTATTACATACTCAACATTTGTTTATATACATACATTACACTTGTACAACATTTTTATCTTAAAAAAAAAAATACTATTCTTATATATATATAGAAGTTATATATATATATCAAGTAATATATATATATATATATATGTATATATATATATATATATATATATATATATATATATTAATATGTATATTATATATTATATATGATAAAGATTTCAAAAAAAAAAATCCAAGGGCCGAAGCCCTAACCATATTGCGGCTTAGTGGCAGACATCCCACACAAAATTGTGAGTGTGGAAGGGGGTCTGTAGTTTCCCCCGCATGTCACAGTGGGTGTGGAGGCAGAGGAGCCATAGTCCACTATGAGTGTGAAGGGGATTAAGCCCCCTCGCACACATAGTGAGTGTGGCGGAGCCTCAGCTCTCGCCCCACTGTGAGGTAGCGGTCTGGCCACGTGCACGCGTGGTGGCTGGCTGTCCAACCTCTCTCTTTTTTTTAAACCCAAAAAATAATAATAACATAACAATGTTTTTTTGAAAATTGATTTAGTTTATTTAAAAAAAAAAATAGTTATAGTAAAATGAAAAAAAAAGACTTTACTCCATGAAACAACAAAAAACTTGGAGCATTGACATTTAACAAAATAAAAAAGAGAGATCTTTGTTTGAGAACAACAGAGATAAAAAAAAAAAACCTATGTTCTAATATTTTTTTTTTAATGTATAATCTAAACTTTAAAAAAAGAACTAAAAGAACTTAAAAGCAAGAACTTTTAAAAATGATCTTTTCTTAAAAATAGAAATAAATAAATACATTTCATCCTTGTGTAAATAAAAGGAGAATGTAGATCTTGAGCTTTAAGAAGAGATCTGTATGTAACCAAAACTTATACCCTATTATGGATATTGATGAAATGTTGATGATTTTCTAGGTTGACCTTTCTACAGTGACCAAACCCTAGCATATTTGTGAAACCAAATCCACACAAGATAATATATGTGTATATACACACCCTTGGTGTATATGCACACATGCTCTCATGTGAGAACAAAAAAAGTCTTCTCAGCCCACCTCCCATACCTCTAGCCCTTCCCTGCATACACAAATGGCAAAATTAGGGTTTCTCCAGCCTTTTAAAATGGTGCCTAACCCTAATTTCGAATTAGGGTTAGGGACACCCACTTAGGAATATTATTTTTCCTTTGCTCAATTTATTATTTATTTTTGTGTGAATTGGTGATACTTTATTTCATAATGTTCATTTAAAATTTATTTATTAATTTTTGTTAGGTAACTTTATGAACATCCCTTTGAATTTCAAATTAATTATTATTGTATTGTGAAATGTTTATTTTGATTTGGTACTAAATAGATTTTATAAAATTTGTCAATTAGAACAATATTAAAATTAATTTAGAGGCTAATGTTGATTAAATTATTTTGATATATTCTTTTATTAATTGAATTTATTTGAGTATTGAGATTTAGAAATGGGTATATAATAAGATGTATTTTTAAGTTGTGAAATATATTATTTAAATATTAATTAATTAATGACCTTATCATTCTTTGTTTTTAATTGGGTTAGAAGAGAAAATTATATTATTATTTTAAAATTTCTTAGGGGGAATAATGATAACATATTGGAAATTAATTTATTGTCTTATTAAATTTCTTAAAGAGGAAATTATTATCATATTTTGAATCTTTGATCTACACTTTATAACACCTTATATATATTTAATTTCTTTTAAAAAGGGCCTTATTATAAAAATGGAGTGTTAATTTAAATGTTATTAATGAGATAACTTTAGTAATATTTTTATTAAATAATCTTTTAGAGATTAGCCCTTTCTTCTTTAAATTCTAGGGGGGGCCTAGGTGATACTTTAACTTGCCATAATTAACTACTTTATTATGATGATTAAGTAACTTCTGTAACTCAGCATTTAACCCTTTTAAGGAAACACTATGGTTATTCTAGAATCTTTAAGACTAAATTTTCAGATTGATCCTAGATTAAACAATAGACTAAATTATGTCAAACCTAGTTAGGATCCTCCCATTATCAAATGTCGATCAACGTATAAGGGATGTTGGCACACCAGCGTGTGCCATGATTCCCCTTATGGGTCAATTGGAGTTAGCCATTATGTCACAAGCTTCACTTCAAGTGAGCATTGTGTGTAACCATAGTTGTTTAGTGTCCTTATCAAAAAAAATGTTGTTGTGTTTTGCCCTTGTATTTTGGGCATTACATTCTGGTATCATAGAACAATTTCTACTCTAGGAACCTAAACCCATAACGTTTTCCAACTCACTATTTTTTTTGTACCTTAGTGTAGGATGCCTCTAGTCATGCATAGTGCTCACCGATGTGGAAGGAGAGCCAGAGGTGGCCATTTGGTAGTAGAGGGAGAAGAGTGGGTAGTTGAGGGAGTAGGTGATGAGTAGGGGGCCCCTCTCTTGCTGCCACCTAATCCCAACCAAGATATCCTTAATGCATTACAGAATTTAGCCGGTATTATTATGGATAGATTGCCTCTAGGGGGTTAGCAGGCTGAGGCCTGAGAGTAGAGTAGGAGTCTTCCTCCTAAATGGGTTGAGGGGCTGCCAGATTGTGGGGATGAGTCCGTACACATGCTAGAGCCACTGCTAGTGGTAGTGCCGAGAGTGCCCCGTGATACAGGGGACCAGATCAAAGACCTCATTCGACTACAGCCACCACCCTTTTTAGGTTCCATGGGTGGGACAAGGGCTCAAGCTTGGATTTTGAGTCTCGAGTGTTGCTTTGGGTTACATCCTTACGAGAAAAACCTTAAGGAACAATTTGCAACTCATGTGCTAAGAGGGACCACCTCTACTTGGTGGAGGTAGGAGGAGTATACGAGTCATCTTGTCATAGATACCCTCACATGGGAGACCTTCTTGGAGATATTTGGAGCCCAATATATGTCAAAGCACTACAGACAATGTCACATTGATGAGTTTCATGACTTATAGCAGAGAGGTCTATCAGTAGCATAGTATGAGAGCAGGTTTCTTGAGCTCCTCCCTTATGTAGATTACATGAAGGATGAGAAACTTTAGGTCAACCAATTTATTAAGGGGTTGAACTATGCTATAGCTGACAAGGTGCAGATGGTACCTTTAGGAGACTTAAGCGATTCCATAGAGAGGGCCATGATCACTGAGGAGATCCATAATAGGTCTCATGATGCTTAGGATTGGTCATAGAACCATAGTTCCGCACCTCTATCTTCTAGATTCCAGAAATCCCACTAGAAGGGAAATCAAAAGACCTCATTTGGATCTTCTAGGGCACCTCACCAGTAGCAGTAGAGTCTCAGCAGAGCTAGAGATAGAGACCTTCTTAGGGACAGTAGGGCTCTAAGCCCAAATAGTGGCATTCATAGGGTTCTCGACGAGATCAGAGGGTTCGGACTTAGTCATCCAAAGGTGGATACAATGGATCTAGTATGATAGGTGGACAATAGTATTCTAGACCTCAGGGGATTCAGATCTAGGCTAGGGGTCCATGCTATACATGTGGTGCTATGGGGCACATTGCTAGAGACTATCCTATGGGTCGTCCAACTGACAGTCAGAGGGTGGAAACTTCTGAGCCTACTGTAGGAGATATGGGTAGAGCACATAAAGTATTTGTAGCAGTTGATAACCTCTAGGCTGAGCATTAGGCCATATTCATTGAGGCCACCGACATGATTGGAGGTAGTAGCATTTCTATTCCTTTTTTATTCAGGAGCTATTGACTTTTTAATTTCACCTTTTATAGTGAAGCGTTGTGGGATAGCGACAGCTAGGTAGGATGTCAGTTGAGAGGTTGAGTTAGCCTCAGGTGCTAGGGTGTTAGTTAGTTCCATGGTAAGGGGATGTCAGTTGCAGATTAGGGACATGACCACCTTAGTTGACCTTCATGTCACACCACTAGGATCCTATGATGTCATTCTTGGCATGGATTGGCTTTATGCCCACAGAGCCAAGATGGATTGTAGACAGAAGAAGATAAAGTTTTTAGATGATGAGGGTGTGTCCTTAGTTATCTCAAGAGTTTAGAGACCTATATCTCTTCATATGATTTCTGCTATGTAGCTAAAGCAATGCATGTAAAAGGGTTGCCAATTGTTTGGCATCACCATCAGTGATAGAGAGGAGGAGGTTGAGAAGGAGACTTCCCTTGATGACCACCCTATTTTGTAGAGTATGCAAATGTATTTCCATCAGAGCTACCAAGTATGCCACCACCTAGAGCAATAGATTTTCACATTGACCTTGTGTCATGAGCAGAGCTTGTATCTCAAGCACCCTAAACGATGACTACCCACGAGCTCAGCAAGCTCAAGATCCAATTAGAGGAGCTCTTAGAGAAAGGGCACATTTGTCCTAGTGTATCTCCATGGGGTGCAACCATCATCTTCGTTAAGAAGAAGGATGGATCTCTTAGGTTGTGTATGGATTACCAACAGTTGAATAAGGTGACCATCAATAATTGGTACCCACTTCCTAGGATAGATGATCTATTCAATTAGCTTCAGGGTGCCCGTGTGTTCTCAAAGATAGACTTGAATTCAGGGTATCACCAGTTGAGGATTGTGGAGAGTGACATCCACAAGACTGCATTTCACATGTGATGTGGCCATTATGAGTTTATCATCATACCTTTCAGACTCATGAATACTCCAGCCATATTCATGAGCCTCATGAATGGAGTATTCCACTCATTCTTAGACATATTTGGGGCGGTGTTCTTAGATGACATTTTGATCTACTCACAAGATGAGCATGAGCATGAGGAGAATTTGAGACAGGTCTTCCATTGCTTGTGGGATAATTAGTTGTTCGACAATTTGTCGAAGTGTGCCTTCTTCAGATCAGAGGTTCATTACCTAGGCCATGTGATATCAAGAGATGGGATCTTAGTTGATCCTATAATACCCCAAAATGGGATATAGGTTCATTAACCTCCTACATCTTCAAATCGAATGAAATCAACATCAAAGTCCCAACCTAAGGCACATCTGCACATTATCGAATTTAATTGATTTTATCCTAAATTATGCATCGGGGAATATTCCTAGCAATATTCCTAATTTATCCTAATTATCTTTAATTTAATAATTATTTGGTGATAAATCTTATTTATCCTAAAGTTTGATTAATTGAATATTTTGAATATTTAATTAATCAGATTTAATACTGCCACTTAATTATTTAATTATATTTAATTAAATTATTCCTAAATTATATTATTTAATTTTGACAATAAATCTAAAATCTCATGACTAATTGATTAAATTCTTATTTAATTAATTAAAGTCAGTTGTTAATATTTAATAATATAGTGGTGGAATAAAGTTTGATTTAATAATTGATTAACCCATAAATCAATTATTTTATTTCAAAAACCAGTTAAGTTGAGAATAAATCACTTTATTTATTAAATTAATTTATAAATAAATCATGCACAATCAGAAAAGCAGGCAACTAGAAATTAACAATCAATTTTAAAATTGAAACTCAACATCTGATGATGAGTTGAAACTTGATCTAAACTCTATTTTGAGTAAAACTCTTCTTTTGCATGATTTTTGTGAGTTAATTATCTCTAATTTCTTGTTAACTCAAAAATCAACTTGAGTTTATCAAGAGTGATTTATGGCTTTTCTCTTTCATCCTCAAAGCCCTGGATTTCTATAAAATCAAGGCTCAGCTCTTCATTTTCATAAACACTCAAATTTGCACAATTACTTTGGCAAATTGGTGATTGAAGGATTGAGCACTTGCGACAAGTGATTTGTGAGATCTTTCATAGTTGATCATTAGCTTTTGCATAGTTTCATATCATAGATTTCATAATCATTCATAGCATTCTTAGATTAAATCTACATTCCATTTCATTCATATAGCTTAGATTCATACAAATTTCATACTATTGCATAGAAAATACAAAAATATAACTTAATCTGCATTCATAGTCTTTCATATTTTTGCATTCAAATCCTTCATTTAGGTGTTTCATTGTCACTAATCTCAGTCTGATCTGAGGGTATCATACTCACACCTACTAGAAGGTAGTAAATCACCTAGTTAGCATAGTTTCCATTTCATTGCACGATTTTGGTTTTTGGCTAATCTCTAATGTTTTACTGAAGTGTTGTGTCTACAACTAGGTACAAAATTCACACACACATTTTTGGTACTCACCGTGGGGCCCTGAAATGGGTTTCCATTCAATTTCTATCAATTTCTTTTCATTTTTTGGTTAAAATCATAATCTTTTATCTTTTGTCTGTACATTTTTTGTACAACTTTTGTTAGAAAGTCATATCAGGAGGTACCCACTATCATATGATAGGTTCAGATTTTGAGGCTCGTATCAGAAGCTGCACATTGTCATTTTGAAGCTCGATTGTCGTACAAGAAGACACCCACTATCGTACGAGTTTCCAGACTATCATCTGGGAGGTAACCCACTATCGTACAAGTTTTGACTCCAGGATTCAATTGTTGTTTTAGAATTTTTGGCAATTTTTTAGATTTGGACTAACAACTAACCCTAACAATTGAAATCTTCTATTTTTTATTGATATTTGTTGAATCTGATTGGAAAAAGTGCAACTAAATTACTAAAATAGGTAAAAATATACTAAGCGCATTGTGAGGAATTCAAGTATTCTTCTCAAGCTGATAACATTTCAATTTGGATTAAAATGAACTCTCACATGTCAAGCTTGTGTGACATTTCTTGCTTTCATTTCACAGACTTCATTTTGGGCTATAAAATGAACATAGATTTTCTTTCTGCATATCTGTTACACATAGTAAATAGGCCCTATGAACACTATTTGTGGATGATCTTGAGAGAGTGGGCTTCTTTCTCTTGTTCATGCATGTGAAGCTCTTCTTGATGAAGGATCCCCTTGTAGGTAGGGAGGTTACTAAGAGAGTCTCACATTCTACTAGGTTCGTGTGTCTTCAACTTTTGATTGATACATTCTCTCTCTGGAGGGGTTGATAGATCATAAGTGGTTGACATCATAGATCTTTGTGAGATAATCTTGGTCTTAGCATGTCAGATTAATCTGTCTACTTTGTTTTGGTTAAAAGTGAAAAGGCTAGAGGACTATGCTCTACTCCCTTTTTGGGTAGTATCAGAAACTTAGATCCTTGAATCTGGAACCAGTCTCCATGTGGTATTTGTTGTGAGTCACCTTTAGAGAGGGTTAACCATAGTGGACATTCCCTTAATTAGGTCAACCATGTGGATAGAACCTCAAGTGGTAATAGCCATTTTCACCATGGTAGCAGTAGCCATTATATAAATGTCCTTGTGGAGGAAATCTTCATAGGTGTGGTCTCTTGTTGGGTTGTTAGATCTCCCTAGTAGCTCCTGATTGATTAATTTCTTAGACTATGTCAAAATCTTGGTGCACTTGGATTAGAGTTCACCCTCTTGAGATCACAAAAGTTGCAGAGTCAGACCATTACTACAAACCCTAGTGAGGCCAAATTTTTATTTTTCTAGGAATATGTGTTATTGAAAAACTTTTTGGAACATACACAATTAGCACTCCTAAGGATTAGCACATTTAGTCACTTGATTGTTCATGTTCAGGGTTGCTTTGTTCCCTATTCATTATTTTCAGATGTGATTAGAATCACTTGCTTACTGATTTGTGTGCTTGTTTATCTATTTGGTTACTAAAAATGAATGATCCTAGAATAATCTTCAAACCTGGATAGAAAAATTTGTGAACAATCTGAAACTGAAAACCAAAAATTTGCAAAATATGAAGTAAAATTCCTTTCTAGAGTCAAAAGTCATCCCACAAGGTCAGAAAGTCATACGAGTTTTGGCAATTGTCATTTCATAACCCTTGTATTATCGTATGATAGCTTGTATAGTGTCGTACAAGTTTTGCCACCCGTCAAAAGTAAAAATTCAAAATCCTGCTATCAACTGTCATGCAAGCTTTGCAATTGTTGTACGAGATTTTTCAACTATAGTTTTAGAGCATACCCATTGTTGTACAATCCTGCAGAAAGTCATTTGAGATATTTTGCAAAATTGCTAGAAAGTGGTCAAAATTGTTAGAGACTTAGTTTTTACAGCCCATTTCCAGAATCTATCAAACAAATCACTATGTCAGGAACATAGAAAAAACTAGAACAAATTCATTCATTTTCCTCAAGTGAGCTCTTGAGTCTAATTTTGCCTTCTGATTTATCGATTTGAGTCCTTTTCATCTTGTGTCAAAACCTTGTCAAAATTATCTTCAAATTCAGTCTTCTTGCTAAAATGGCTAAGTGTTGTGAGCTCATGCCCACCATCTGTTGGGTGTCTACCCACACTACTATGGCACAATATCCTTCATTTATGTCTGATCTAATCTTTAATCACTTCAATCTTGACAAGGTTGTGTCATTCGATCTTCTTAAATCAAGTCATTATTCAATTGTCTTCATCTTGCTTTCTTGCTTCACCTAAGGTTAATGGTGGAAACTAGAGCTTCCTCACATAAGAAATCCAGAGCACTTAACACCACAACTTTTTCTACTCATATAGGTCCAACTCTTGAGCAACTCTACAATTCTTATCTTTACGAAGACGACGGTCTTGGCAATTTTTGATTGAAAACTGGTTACATACCCCCTTCATCAATTCATTAAGGTAATCAATAAACTCCACCTCAATCTAATCTAGGGAGCCCTAAAAATCCTAGCATGTCTCATGGAGGGACACATCATGGGTCCCAAGGACATCAGTCTCAACATGGTATGGATCAAGAACCTATACCTTTTGAAATTGCCCAATATCAAAATGATGATAACTTCAAAAGAATGATGAAACATTTCTTGAAAGAAGATAGAGAAGCATACTTTCTAGATTTAGCTCATCAAGGAGCTAAAATTCCTCCAAACTTTAATGTGGAAGATATCATTACATATGAGGAAGAAACTCCTATCATGGCTATGATGAAATAGATGCATGCCATGCAAGTCAAACTTAACAAACTTGAAAAAGAAAAGGAACCTAAGGAGTTCTCCATGGAAGCTCTATGCCCTTTTCCATTTGATAAAGACTTGTACATGCCACCATTCCCTAAAAGGGTGGAGATGCCTAAATATGATAAGTATGATGGAAACTCTGATCCTCAAGATCGTGTCAGAGAATTTTGTACTCAATCTATGGAGTTTATGCATGAACCAACTCACTTAATGCATCTTTTCCCTTGATCTTTGGGAGGAGCAACCATTCATTGGTTCTCTAGAATGCCTCCAAATATTAAAAAAATTGAGGAGTTAATCAAACTATTCTATCAACAATACTCCTACAATATTCAACATCTGATCACCATGATCGACATCTACAATTTGAAACAATATCTAGGTGAACCATTCCTAACATTTCTCAAGAGATGGAGGAAGAAATTTTCTCTATATGCTAGACCTATTCCAAAAACTGAGAAGCTAGAAATATTCATCAACAATCTTGTTCCAGAAATCAACTACCCTTTACAAATGAAAAATCATACATCTTTTGATAAGATGGTAGATAATGCGATGAAAATTGAGAAAGTACTTGTGAAAAAAGGAGACATCACACTTCAAAAGGACAAGTATGAATTTGGATCTAATTCTAAGGACAAGAACAAAAACTGGAACAAGAATAATGACATTGTCACAAATGGCATTGTTGATAATATCCATCCCCCATCTAAGGCACCTACTTTCAATCTCACTATTGGTACCCAATCCATCAAAGCTTTCGAAGCTAAAGCAACAGAGTCTAACAAAAAGTCATCTGATTATAAACCTTGGGCTACAGATCCTAATCGCAAATTCACTCCTCTTAGAGAATCCTTGGAATCTGCCATGAAAACTCTATTGGAAAACAAAATCATCTACTTTCCTGAGATAAAAGTCTTTGATCCTGAACCTAAACCAAAATGGTGGAGAGAGAACAATTTCTGTGAATTCCATCGCAATAAAGGTCATAAGATTAATAACTGCGCTCGCTTGAAGAACATCATACAAGACAAAATTGATATTGGAGACATCATGATTGACAATCATAAGAGCAATAATGATCATACAACATTCATGGAACCCTTTCCTAAACATGGTAAAGAAGATTCTTCTTCTCAACCTAATATGGGTGCTAAAGTCAATTATGCATACTCTAGAAACAATGCTATCATCAATATGGTTGAACCATGTCTATCTGAGCATTGAAATGTCATCACAATTGTAAGAAAAGATAGAGAAAATCAATCAGCTAATGTAGTTACTCGATCACAAGCTCAGGCACACCTACAAGGACAAATACCAGATTCATCCAATGTCCCTAAGGTGCCTTTCAATCTTTCATCTGCTTCTAAATAGAAGGCTACATCTAAATCTTCAAATCCTAAAGATACAAGGCCTACTTCATACAGTATTGTCCAACAACTCCAACACACAAACACAAAAATCTTCATGTTTGAGTTGCTTCAGATATCTCCAACTCATAGAACCATTCTAGACAAAGCTCTGCTAGGATCCAATGTTCCTCATGACCTTGATTTAGATAGATTCCTGACTATGGTTGGTCATCTTACGTCTCCATAGTATATTTCCTTTTCAGAGGAAGATGATAACTCCTTGAGTCATCCACATAACCAGCCCTTGCATATTGAAGTCTTGATCCAAAACCATCATGTCAAATGTGTGTTGATAGATGGGGGCCCTGGTCTAAACATTTGTTCTTTCAGCTTGATTACACAATTGGGATTTTTAGAAATGGCCATTGATCCTAGAAAGAATATAACTATCAAAGCATATGATGAGCAAGAAAAATCTTCAAAAGGAACAACTGTCCTACCTATTAGAGCAAGTCCTATCATCAGAGATACTATATGTCAAGTTCTTGATCTACCTTTGGCTTACAATATCCTTCTAGGGAGACCCTGGATACATGAAATGAAAGCTATTCCCTCTACATACCATTAGTGTTTGAAATTTCCTTATGAAGGAGTAGAGGTGACGATTCCAGCTGATCTATATACAACTTGCAATACCTTGAAAGAGAGTGCTGATAAACTTGTTCCTAATAATAGAGAATCTTCCACTAAGTAGCTAGATGTTACTTCAACATCCAAGATGGAAGACATTTCTAAAGAGGTTAAGAGTAAATAAAATGGTATGGGAGAATATACTATAGAGCCAATCTTATCTTTGATGTCTCTCCCTATCTTGCCTAAGTCCTATGGACAAAATCTGAAATAGTCCAAACTAGAGTCTAAAGAACCTCTTGAAGCATATAAAGGAAATTTTGTTGCAGAAAAAGTATCCAAATAGGAGTTTGAAGAGGATGAAGTTGTGCTTCCATGGCTATACAAAGATGAACCCAAATCTCAAGTTGTTCAAAAATGTGATGCTAAAACTCCCAAGATCCCTTCTAAGTCATATGGACCAGGTGATAAATTGACCATAAAAATGGGATATAATGGAAAAGGACCTCTAGGACTACAGGGTAAAGGTCTTCTATCACCTCTTAACCATTGTGGCCAAGCAAACAAGAATATAATAGGTCTAGGATATAAGAAGAAGCCTTTCTATCTTAGCAAGAATTCCCCACATGTCTTAGAATAGATTGAGCCATCCACAACAAATCAACTAAAGGGAGAAACAATAGAACAATCTGATAGTGATGATTCAGACACAACTGAAGATCTCATTCCCTATGAGCATTTTCCTAAAGAAATAAAAGACCTCCTTGATGCTGAAGATGATCCAATAAAAAGAATTAATGTAGTAGAAACACAAGAACCTACTATAGAGAAAGAGATAGTTGCAACACAAGGATCAGCTAATCTCGAAGATAATCAAACAGACAAAGAGGAAGGTGGTAGTTATTCTAAGATATATTCCCATGAGTATGAATTCAAATCAGAATCTAAGGGTAACCCTTCTTGGGGTATTCATCATGACTTTACTCATGTTCTTAGATTTCATAGAGGCATAGATGAAGAATCTAATGATTATGAATGGGGAGCCATTCCAGAAGAAGATGAACTTATTACAGAGAAACATGTTGATGTTATTCATGAATATGCACCTAAACCCAATGTAAGTCTAGAGCGAAATGATGAACTTATTGAGTCTGATCCACCGATGGCTAAAGTGGACTTCCACAATGACATTGAGCCTATTCATGAATTGAATGTCTTAAGTTGTAATATCATCTTTGAACTTGAGCGTCGGGTTAGGACCAATGATGATAGATCCATATCCATAAACACTCTTTCCCAATCTTTCACCACTTTGACTATCCAACACCCTGACCTTCTTGACCTAATGTCCACAAACCTAAACCAAGGTATTTATACCTTTCCCAATGACCATACCCTTTCTTGCTACCTCAATGTAGTTGAGCCTATGAGGACTTCCATCAGTGAATTGAGCGTTAGCATGATAGAGTTGCACATCAAGTATCTTAGTTAGAAAAATAAGAATAAGAATAAAAAGAAAAGGAGTTCTGAGGGTGAAAACCACTTTGTGGCAGTTTCAAAACCTACAAAAGTAAAAATAAAAGATGTATCCAAAGGTGAAAACTTCTTTGAGGTGCCTAAGGATGAGATATTTGATGTCCTTTCGAGTCATTTATAAGACAGATCTCCAGTTCTAATTGAGCCCAAACAATCTATAAACTTGGGAATAGCAGAGGAACCACAGTTGATTCATGTAGCATAATCTTTATCAGAAGAAGAGAAGCAAAAATTTACAACATTCCTAATAGAAAAGAAGATCAAATTTGCATGGAAATATTCAAATATGCCAGGGTTGGACCCTAATCTTATAATGCACCATTTATCTATAGCTCCAAATGTTAAACCTGTTAAGCAAAAATTGAAAAAGATGCATCCACATGTTGCACTCTTGGTAAAAGCTGAATTAGAGAAGCTACTAAAAGCTAGATTCATCCATGTTATTGATTATGCTAAATGGATCTCTAATATTGTACCTATTTCCAAACCAGACAAATCTATAAGAGCATGCACAGATTTCAGAGATGTAAATAAAGCATGCCTTAAGGATGATTTTCCATTGCCTAACATTGATATGATAGTGGACATGACTGTGGGTTTTGAGATGTATTCTTTAATGGATGATTTTTTTGGATATAATCAAATGAAAATTGCTCTAGAAGATCAGGAGAAAACTACTTTTACATGTGCATGGGGTACCTTTTGTTGGAATGTCACGCAATTTGGGCTTAAGAATGCTAGTGCTACATATCAGAGAGCTATGACATCTAATTTTCATGACATGATGCATTGAACTATGGAGGATTATGTTGATGATACTTTAGAAAAATCTATGATCAAAGCTGAACATCTAAATGACTTGAGCAAGATACTAGACAGAATGGAAAAATTTAGTCTCAGACTAAATCCTAAGAAGTGTGCTTTTGGTGTCACTTCCAGAAAGCTCTTAGGATACATAGTTTCAAAGAAGGGCATTGAAGTTGATCTAGCTAAAGTAAAGGCTATAATGGAGATGCAACCCCTAAAGAATATTAGTCAAATGAGGACATTACAAGGGAGAGTACAATCTATCAGGCATTTCATATCATAGCTTGTGGACATATCACAACCTTTTACAAAGATATTACATAAAGGTGTGACCTTTTCATGGAGTGATTAATGTGAAAATAATTTTAATCATATCAAGAAATATCTATCAAATCCTCCTATCTTGATGCCTCCCATTCAAGGGAAGCCTATGATCTTATATGTCTCCACTACAAATACATCACTGGGGGCATTGCTTGCACAGCATGATGAGAACAAGAAAGAAAGAGCTATATACTATATTAGTAGGACATTGGTGGCATATGAAAAGAATTATTCTATGATTGAAAAGGCTTGTCTTGTTGTGATATTTGCATCACAGAAACTGAGACATTATATGTTGGCTCATACCATGCATTTGGTAGCTAAGATTGACCCACTAAAGTACCTACTAAGCAAAGCTGCCCTCACGGGTAGATCAACTAAATGTGTCATGCTCTTAAGTGAATTTGACATTGAACATGTTGAAAGAAAAGCTATTAAAGGCCAAGTTATTGCTGATCAGTTAGCAGATGCACCTTTTTTCGATGACATGCCAATGCAAATGGAATTTCCATATTCCTCTATCATGAACCTTTCATCTAGAGAATGGAAATTGTTCTTTGATGGCTCCTATACATAGAATGGATCTGGAGTAGGCATCTTGTTTATCACTCCTTAAGGATACTCCATTCCTAAACCATTTAGAATCAAATTTCCTTGTACAAACAATATTGTTGAATATGAAGCCCTTTTAAATGGTATGAAAATAGAAATTGAGTGGAGAGTGACTGAGTTACACATTCATGGAGATTCACAACTTGTAATCCATCAAGTAAATGATGTGTACCAAATGAAGGATGAAAAGCTCATTCCATACAAGAGAATGGTAGATGATCTAAAGAAATACTTCATATCTATCACATTTGAGAAAATACCTAGAATAGAGAATAAGGATTCTGATGCAATGGCAACGCTATCTACTTTATTACAACAACCTGAACATGAGCTACGCTATGAGTTCCTGGTGGAAGCACTATATTATCTTGCATATGATTCCCTTGAAACCTACATGATTTGCATTGTTGTAGGTCATGATTCATCTAGATATAAAAACCTATTCTCCTATCTCAAAGACCAAATCATTCCCGATACCTTTAACCTCCATGAAAAGAGATACCTTATCCGCAATGCCTCCCGATATGTTATCATTGGTCACAATCTGTACAAACAAGGTCTAGATGGCATGCTACTTAGATGTTTAGAATAGGAAGAGTCTCAATGTGCATTAGAGGAATTCCATGACGGTATTTGTGGGTCACACTCAAATGGTTTAACACTAGCCTAAAAACTTATTAGGGCTAGGTACTATTGGCTAGAAATGGAGAAAGAGTCTATCAAGTTTGCTAAGAACTGTCAAAAGTGACAAGTGCATGGTAATTTAATTCATGCTCCAGGGAGAGATCTAATTCCCTTTACTACACAATGGCCTTTTCACCAATGGGCATTTGATCTTATAGGAGCCATACATCCTCATTCTTCTAATGGACATACCCATATAATCAAAGCTACAGATTATTTCACAAAATGGGTAGAAGCAGTCCCTTTGACACAAGTAACTAGAAAATAGATATCTATGTTCATCTTGAACTACATCATATGTCAGTATGGTATTCCACATTCTATAGTCACAGATAATGGTGGACAATTCAAAAATAAAGACTTAGATGATCTATGTGCCAAATTCAAGATTACACAACATTGGTCATCCATCTACTATCCTCAAGGGAATGGACAAGCAGAGGCTTCTAACAAGAATCTATTGAAAATATTGCATCGTACAGTTAATAAGATAGGAAGAGACTAACATCTCATGATCAATCTAGCTCTCTGGGCCTATAGAACAAGTATCAAAATGCCTATTGGGGCTACTCCCTTTTCTTTAGTTTATGGGTCTGAAGCGGTACTACCTATTGAGGTTGAAATCCCATCACTAAGAATCAGAATGAATGGTCTAGTAACTAATGATGACTACAGAGTATCTAGGTTGCAAGAACTTGAACTACTAGATGAGTGCAGACAAGTAGCGTATGAACATCTCAGAGTGTATCAAAAAAGAATGTCTAGAGGTTATAATAAGAAAGTCAGACACATAGAATTTTAGGTTGGCGATCTAGTCTTGAGAGAGAATCCTAAAAATCAATCAAATAGAGAGTGCAAGGGGAAGTTTGAACCCAACTGGTTGGGTCCCTTTGTTATCACTGCTACTTTTGGCTCAGGTGCCTATCAACTCTCAATGAATGAAAGAGAACAGCTCTGAGAACCAATCAATGTTCTCCATCTAAAGAAATTCTACGCCTAAGGCATTCAGTCTATGGTAAAATGTCCTGAAAAAATCTTAAAAATTTGAAAAAGTCCTAAAAAAATGAACATCTTGGTGAAAACCTAGCAATAGGTGCCTTGATGATTCACAAAAAAATTGAAAAATATCAAAAGTACAAAAAAAATTGAAAACATGAAAAATACAAAAAAATGAGAAAAAGAAAAAGTACCTTGGTGAAAACCTGGAAACATGCGCCTTGGTAGCAAAAATAGAATCTCTGCCAAGATGGTGAAAACCTGGAAAATGGGCACCACTTGTTTCAAAATGCTCCATCTATCAGCACAATCTTGGTCTTTCCTAGCTTTCATTCTTGCTTTAGTTTGTACATATCTCCCGGTTTGTTTCTGCATTCCTGATTTCAATAAGTCAGTCTATACACCAATCAGTTCAAGCATCTGTATCCTATCAAAGTTCAAACTTGGGGGCAATTAATGTCATATCCTATGGCCTCTAGTACATCTTAGATGAGTCATATCTATTCAGAGTCCTTTGAAGCTTCATCCGAGTCAGTCAATTTGTCTCCTCTCCAGAAAGGATTTTGCATCTACAACAACACAATCAAACACAAATTGAAAACAATCTATGCTTTTTACATGCTTTTATCTCCTTGTATGCTTATCGATTTGCATTGAGATTTTTACATATTGTGTCCCTTCGAGCTCTTCGATGATGTCCTTTATAGGATTTAGAGAGTGATGACTAGGGGCATAATCTTTTCTTTGTTTTCTGCTTGTATGTGAAAATCTAACAACTTTGGAAATTATGGATTGAAATGGTGTTCATTTGTAAGAGCCTCTATTTCATATTGGATGGCCATGCATACCTCGACCATTGATACCTAGAAAATTCAAGGAAGTTTGATCTAACTATTGTCTTTTTGAGTGATTTCTTACTCCTATTGTGAAATGTTGTCTTACCTAAGGATGTGAATGATAAAGGGTCACTACGGGTAATTCACATTGGATTTAGAAGGATCTCTTGATTGCTTGATGTGTTTGTAACTGCAAGGTGTATTCGGGTCATCACAAAATTTATGTTTTGATGCTTATACAAATTGCTATATCAAAATGGACATGATATTCAGGTCATCCTGGCATTTATGCCTTGGTGCTTATATCTAAATTGACATTCCAAAAACAAAATCAATATTCATTTGTCCATGGTTTTCTAGCCAGTGGGTGTTGTATTGATTCTTGCGCATACAAATCGATATTCATATGTCTATGGTTTCATAACTAGTGGGAATTGTATTGATTTATCTGGTTACCTAAAAAACTCAATGATGACAAATGACCGACACATGATCAGTGACTAGGTCCTAGGTCCTAGGTTTGCATTTCATTCTACATGTCATTTTGCACTTTACATGGTCTCACAAATTGCTTGAACACTTAAACGATTCTTCAAAAAACAAAAAATGCTAAACATTACACAAGGACTGAGCATTGTATGAAGGTTCCTCCAATGAAACAAGTAGAATCCTTTTTCGGGATCAAAATCAAAATCTGAGATCATTCATATTATTAACTACTTGCATAATCGACCTTCAATCATCACAAAAATCTAGAATTCAACTTAATTGATTATCTTATATCAAACTATCAAAATTTCAGCTTGGTCAACTATGGTCAACTCATGGTTTAACCTAGTCAAACTTGGTCTCTAGGACCTCTAAACGATGCAGAATGCATTCTCAAATGTGTATAACCACTTCTCAAATCAATTAACATGCTTCTAAACTATAACGCTGACTTTTCTTGTCAGATTTCAATTTTAATCCCGAAGGGGGCATGGTATTGCACATCATTCAAGTCTGTAAATCTAAAATCTATAATAAAATCTTTCCTTAGTAATCAAGACAACAACCACGTCTACTTACTAATTCATCAAAAGACCTCGTCACTTGGGGAAAATCTATCATCTCTTGGGACATATCAGATCCATATCAATATGGTATCCTAAATCTATCTTGTAAACTGTATCAACTTTTCGTAACCATCGGTTCATTAGCATTATTTCCTTGGTTCTTCATAACTGATGGGTTCAGGATGTGATACCAATATTATTCATTCAAGGACATTGAGGTCTAGAATCAGTCACTCACTTCTTCGCAATCATAAGGTTCAGAATCAGGCATTTTGACACTTTTTCATAATCACCGGTTCATTGTTGATATAGCTAGCATCATTGCAATTCTTGGTCATTCTGGGCCTGGGTCGGTATCTCTTTTCTTTAAATCTTTCAATTGGTTTCTATCTCGAAATTGGTTAATCTTTCAAATCTTTCAAATCAATCTCAAACATCTTTATCATACACAGACTATTCTTTGAACCATTGCACTTTGCACAGTAATTCAAAGAGGGGCAAAATGTAATACCCCAAAAATGGGCTATAGGTTCATTAACCTCCTACATCTTAAAATTGAACAAAATTGACATCAAAGTCCTAACCTAAGGCACATCTGCAAATTATCAAATTTAATTGATTTTATCCTAAATTCTGCATCGGGGAATATTCCTAGCAATATTCCTAATTTATCCTAATTATCTTTAATTTAATAATTATTTGGCGATAAATCTTATTTATCCTAAAGTTTGATTAATTGAATATTCTGAATATTTAATTAATCAGATTTAATACTGCCACTTAATTATTTAATTACATTTAATTAAATTATTGCTAAATTGTATTATTTAATTTTGAAAATAAATCTAAAATTTCATGACTAATTGATTAAATTCTTATTTAATTAATTAAAATCAGTTGTCAATATTTAATAATATAGTTTTGGAATAAAGTTTGATTTAATAATTGATTAACCCATAAATCAATTATTTTATTTCAAAAATCAGTTAAGTTGAGAATAAATCATTTTATTTTTTAAATTAATTTATAAATAAATCATGCACAATTAGAAAAGCAGGCAACTAGAAATTAACAATCAATTTTAAAATTGAAACTCAACATCTGATGATGAGTTGAAATTTGATCTAAACTCTATTTTGAGTAAAACTCTGCTTTTGCATGATTTTGTGAGTTAATTATCTCTAATTTCTTATTAACTCAAAAATCAACTTGAGTTTATTAAGAGTGATTTATGGCTTTTCTCTTGCATCCTCAAAGCCCTGGATTTCTATAAAATCAAGGCTCAGCTCTTCATTTTCATAAACACTCAAATTTGCACAATTACTCTGGCGAATTGGTGATTGAAGGATTGAGCACTTGCAATAGGTGATTTGTGAGATCTTTCATAGTTGATCATTAGCTTTTGCATAGTTTCATATCATAGATTTCATAATCATTCATAGAATTCTTAGATTAAATCTACATTCCATTTCATTCATATAGCTTAGATTCATACAGATTTCATACTATTGCATAGAAAATACAAAAATATAGCTTAATCTGCATTCATAGTATTTCATATTTTTGCATTCAAATCCTTCGTTTAGGTGTTGCATTGTCACCGATCTTGGTCTGATCTGAGGGTATCATACTCACACCTACTAGAAGGTAGTAAATCACTTGGTTAGCATAGTTTCCATTTCATTGCACGATTTTGGTTTTTGGCTAACCTCTAATGTTTTACTGAAGTGTTGTGTCTACAACTAGGTACACAATTCACACACATAGATCCATCTAAGATTAGAGTGATTATGGATTGGCCAACACCTACTAGTGTGACAGAGGTCAGGATTTTAATGGGTCTTGTAGGCTATTATAGGTGATTTGTTGAGGGATTGTCTAGAGTAGCCCATCCTATCACTTCCCTTTAGAGAAAGGGGAAAAATTTTGAGTGGATAGAAAGGTGTGAGAGAGATTTTCAGGAGCTCAAGAGAGCACTTACTAAAGCACCTATCCTTGTAGTACTGGATCCATCAGTGGACTTCATAGTATGTACAAATGCATCATTAGATGTGATTGGAGGAGTGATTATGTAGGGTGGTTGAGCTATTGTCTACAAGTTTGGGAAACTCAAGACTCACAATCTTAACTACCCTACCCATGACCTAGAGCTAGCAGCAATGGTGCATGCTTTGGTGAGGTGGTGACATTTTCTATTGGGTCATAGATTCGAGCTTCACTCAGATCATCAGAGTTTGTAGTACATATTCACATAGCCAAATCTTAATGCTAGGTAGAGGAGGTGGATGGAGTTCCTCTACAAGTATGAATTTGACATTCATTACATCAAGGGTAAGGAGAATGTGGTAGTAGATGCCTTTAGAAGGAGATGTCATGAGATTTCAGCTATGACTACTAGCATAGATTTGAGAGGGTGCATACTATAACACTTGCATGAGGATGGATTCTATTCCAAGGTTTGTTAGTGGTTTTAGGCTTAGAGGCCCCTTGAGGGGAAGTTCTCAAATTATACCCTAGAGTCCAATGGTCTTCTTCAACATAAAGGACACATTTATGTACCTTCTTCTAGTGGGTTGTGTGATTTCATTATCCTTGAGGCTCATAAAGCACCCTATGTAGTGCACCCCAGAGTCAAGAAGTTACATGCAGATTTGAGATAGATTTATCATTGGCTAGGTATGAGGATGCACATTGTTGAGGTTGTGGCTAGATGCTTGGAGTGTCAGAAAGTTAAAGTGGAGCACCGCCATCTAGGTGGGCTTCTTCAGCCACATGAGATACCTGAGTGAAAGTGGGACATTATATCCATGGATTTTATTACGGGTCTTCCTATGTCATCTCATTTCCATGATGCTATTATGGTGACAGTGGATAGGTTGACCAAGGTAGCCCACTTATCACCCACTCATACTACCTTCACAACACCTATAGTGGCATAGGTTTTCTTGAGAGATATTGTAAAAATTCATGGCATTCTAGGTATGATTATATCAGACAAGGATTCTCTCTTTACTTCATCTTTTTGGAGAGAGCTTTAGACCGCTTTGGGCACCATGCTCAATTTTAGCACAACTTATCATTCAAAGATAGATGGTCAGACTGAGAGAGTCAACTAGTTGTTAGAGGACATGCTATGGATGTATGTGATGGATCATCAGGTTAGGTGGGAGGAGTACCTACATTTAGTCAAGTTTTCCTACAATAATGGGCATCATACATCATTGGGTATGCCTCCTTACTAGGCCTTGTATGGAAGACATTGCAAGACACCGTTGAGTTGGGACAAGATTGAGGATAGGGTTTCTATTGGTCAAGAGCTAGTCAGAAAGATGGAGCAGAAGGTAGTTATGATCAGGCAACGTCTTAGAGAGGCCCAAGATCTACAGAAGAAGTATGTAGATGTTGATAGGATTGATAGGGAGTATTTGGTTGGGGACAAAGTCTTTTTTAGAGTGCATCCACATAAGAGCCCAATCTATTTTGGAAAGGGTTCTTAGCTGGCCCCTTGTTTTGTTGGACCCTTCAAGATTTTGGAGAGGATAGGCCCAGTTGCATACCATTTATCTTTGCCACCTAGCCTATCATGCATCCATGATGTCTTTCATATATCTGTTTGGAGGAAATATATTTATGATGAGTCTCATATCATTGATTGGGATGCTTTACAAGTGGAGTCAGATGGACATTTGGCTTTGGAGCCCATACGTATACTGGCCTGCAGGACCGTGGTCGTTCGAGGCTGAGAGTTGGACCATGTTAGGGTTTAGTGGGATTTCTATGATGAGGTCACAGTTTCTTGGGAGGACACAACATAGATGAGAGCTCAATATCCCCATCTATTTGATGAAATCTATGAGTAAGTTCATGCCTGGGGGGGGAGGATGTGAGGTCCTACCCTGACCCATCTTAGCTCGACTGATATTTTTCACATGGACTATTTAGTTGATACATTATTATGTGACATTAGACCTATTTTGATTATGAATTCTTATCTTTAGATAGTATGTGATGATTTTACATGTTTATACAGATGATGATGTTAGACATACTTTTACATGTATATGTTAGATTCATACTGACTCTATGATATAGAAAGATAATTAAATCCTAGATTCTGCATATTGATTTATGTTATCTTATGGAATGAGAAATTGAGTTAGTTATGATGATTGATTTCCTAATGCAATGTTTATGTAATTGACTTAGGGTTACTTGTTTAAGTGAAATTAAACTTACATTGTGATGCTTATAGAATTAGGGTACAATATGGATTATGTTTATGTTGAAATCATGAAATTCAGTTTCTCAATTGTATTTATATTTGAATAATTATTATAGATCTTGTTTCTATTTCAATATGTTTTTGCATGCAATGATTTCATGTGGTACTGATATCTGAATCGAGTGTGCAGGATTATGACCATGGTTTTAAATGTAGGGAAACAAGGATGGATTTATGTGAAAATAGTATTTGGCCAAGGTCAACTTTAGGAAGAGAATGACC
This sequence comes from Chamaecyparis obtusa, assembly GCA_027943335.1. Classification (NCBI taxonomy): domain Eukaryota; kingdom Viridiplantae; phylum Streptophyta; class Pinopsida; order Cupressales; family Cupressaceae; genus Chamaecyparis; species Chamaecyparis obtusa. The sequence continues at coordinate 94,913 of BSBK01002120.1, forward strand.
TTGTTGTTATATGATTTTAATTTCATAAATGTGATGCATGAGTGAATGTTATTTGTAAATGTTTGTAAGTGCATAATTTGATGTAAATTTAAATATGTAAATTTAAATATGAATATCCATTAGGCATGCCATGTGTGTAATTTAGTGATGTGATGTGTACTTTCTTTTTTTGTGTCACTTGACACTATTGTTATGTGTTGGCATGCCTAAGTGGAAATTTTACCTTACCTCACCCTTAGGTCACCTTGTGAGTCCCTAGGTGTGGTTAGTGGGTTAGGGAACCAAGGAAAGGGTCACATCACTTCCCATTTTCGTGAGTTAACTTCACACGGGTTTTTGAGGGGTGAAATTGAGCCCTAGGGAGTGGTTAGGGTTATTTTTAAGTACCCCAAGGCATATGCATAAGTTTGGGGGTCAACTTTTTCCCTTTTCTTCACCCAAAGCTTCCAAAATGCCTCTCAAAGATAGCCTTCTTTGAGAATGATGAAATTCGGTATGCTTCCAAGATTAGTTCCTTCCCTTATGCCTTGATTATCCATCCATTCCTTAGATAGGGGCATGTGTCAAGTTAGAAAGGACCGAGATATGTACCTTACCTTTGGATGAGGGTAGGAAAGGGAAGGAATGTTTTGCTATTAGGAAAAAGAGAATAGGAAGGGAAAAGACTCCTAGATTATGCATTCTTGTTTTTTGGAGGAGAAAATCACCTAAGGAGAACTAGAGGCTTAGAGAAGGAGAAGAAAAAGCTAGGAAAAGAAATGTTTGAGCTCTTCATCAAATTCACCATTGCCATAGCCTTGAAGAAAGGTAGGTGCATCTATCTTGGAAGTCTTGTTTATGTATTTGGATTGTTTAGTTGAAATGTTGTGAGACTATGCTGTGTTATACTTTCAATTATTTACATGAAGTTTATTTTGTTTCCTCTTTGTTTTTTTGTGTGTATGTTATAGGAGTGCAAGACTACACTCATCCTTGAGAGGATTTGAGAGAGTCTTTGGGTGAAGGGAATTAGTTGGGAAAAACTTTTGTGTAGAACTTGGATGTATGGGCATCCATGTAGCCTAATTATGTTGCAAATTGGGGGCCATAAGGGTTATGAATTTGGCTCCATGAGATGAGCTAGTATGTTGGGATTGAGCCTTGTGAAGGCATGTTTTATGGAGAAGTATTTGCTATTGTTTGAGTATGGCCTCTCCAAAAGTTTGTTTCCACCTTCACCCATTTAAGGTTCAAGTATGAACTATTGTTCTTTCCTTGGGATGAGAGTATTTGTGTTTGTTGTAAAATTCATGTTGATGTGAGTATGTAGAATGTGTGTACCTATCCTACCTTGTTTCCCCTAGCTCAGAGGTGGCCATGTAATGGCCTAGGCTGGGAGGTGAGCCTCCATGGTCATGTAAAAAATGTCTTGGTTGCAGGTTTTAAATTAAAGGAAGAGTTGAAGAAATTTTCAAGTTTGAAGTTAGTGTTGTCCATGGAGGAAAATTTGTTTTGTAGTTCATATATATATATATATATATATATATATATATATGAAATGTTAAGTGAATGTATTATGGTTGTAAACTTTAAATGTAATTGACCTATTCCATGTATACCATGCTCTTGGAAATGTATAGAGAGTAATAATTGTATTTAAAAATTAAATTATTATCCTTGAGAGAGGATTTCATTATTGGGATTATATCAAAGAAAATTTCTTTGTTAATGTTTTACATAGTAAAAAAAATGTTTATTTCACTATAGTGATACTTTCTAAAAATTTAGTTGCTTCATGATAATTTATGAATGTGATTTTTTACTCAAATTGGAAATTATATTCCTGTTTACTATTTAGGAAATAGAACAAAAAATTATTTAAATGAATTAAGTTACCAATAACCCCTATGTTATTGAATTTATAAAATTGTTTTTTAAAGATCTCATTCCTATGTTTAAACTCTCATGAATGAAAAAAAGAATTAAAGCATATATTTAAATTTATTTATCTACTGCTAATATTTTGTTTATGTATTGGGCACCTGGTTCATGTTTTCTTAATTGTTTGATTTCAAATAAATTTAGTATGCTTTACTAAACTAATGTTATGATTAAGTAAAAATGGGATTTGAAAGGTCTCGAAACCTTGTACAAAAGATCAGAGGATATTCAATACTGATTAGCCAAAAGCTAGACAAGATTGCAAAAACAAAGGCACACATCCCTACAAGAGACAATGAGAAAAGACTGCCAAGCAGTTAGAAATAGAAAAAGAAAGCACAGACAAAAGACAGTAACAATAGAAGGAAAGCTAGTTGATATTCATAATCTTAGAGGCATGATCAAATAAGAGATCCATGCTGCTAGTTTGGTCCTCCAGCTCCATCACTTTTTTCTTTGTGCTGGCTCTAGTGCGGTTACCAATGCCCATATCCTTGTAATCTTTGAAATCTGCCCCTCTATGGAACTCCATACTGGGCTAAGTTTGATCTTCAGGGATATTTATAATATGGGTACTCTGCTAATAGTTCTTGTTAATGGACTTATCCAAATTATGGACTTTCTCTTCCAGGAAGATGATTCTTTCCTCATACCTCTTGTTGTCAAATTTGAGCTTCTCGAGAGTTAGTTCCATCTCCATCACCTTGCCACCCATTTCAGCAAAAACCTCCCCTTTGAAGATAGCCTCCATCCAGTCCTCCAAGAAAGCAACCAAAGGCTTGTCTCCAAATGTAGCATGTTTAATCATATTCATGACCTTTTGCTAATCTTGGAGGTCCTCCTTGATGACCTTAATGTCAAAAGCAATAGAGCCCAGAAAATGCCCGAAGGAGATGATGCTCTCCTTGTGGTAAGGATCAATATTACTGCTGAAAGTCTTCCTAAGATGATCACTGGTCCCAACCTGGTCATTAAGGGGAGTCATGCTAAAGGCTTTATCCTTCTCCTTGTCTTTTTGGTTGTCGTGGATGTCGGTCCAGCCCTCTTTGTCATTGTCAGGGTCAACAGTGTTGTTTTCCCTTTTTCTTTTCTCTTGTCTTTTCATGGCATTCTCCTCTTCATCAAAAGAGTCAAAAAGCCCTTTTTTCTTGGAACCCCTATTATTATCCATTTTTCTCCCCTTAATATTTGGAATCTTCCTTTTTATACTTTTCTGGTTCTTGTAGTCATCCTCAGAATTAGGGTATTCATCATCAAGAATCTCAATTTTTCTCTTACTAGTACCAACCCTATTCTTACCTTTGTTTTTCTCTTTCTTCTTGTCCTCAGTAGTTTTTTCATCTTCCATGTCAACTTCTAAAATCCCATTTGAGCCCTCATCCTCTGACTCCTCCTCATTAGGGTTTCTACCCTTATTGATAGGCCTTGCAATATTATTGTCTTTTAGATGATTGTAGAGAATGACCATGAGACCCTGATGGGACACATGATCCCCCTTAGGGTCCTCCTAAAGGCTCTTGATAGTGTGATTCTTAGAGAACATCAGATAAAAGGGCATACTAATAAATTCATCATGCCTAAAGTGATTTAGGATGATGAAATGGTGGTCGTAGGCTCTAGAAAACCTCCCATCAAGGGTAAGGTAGCTAATAGAAGCATAAAGGACAAAGTGCCAAGGTCTACTAATATTAGTAGGGCTAATGAACCCACCAACCTATTTAACCAACCTAGCCTCTTCTTCTTTGTTATCAGGGAATCTCTCAACCACCTTGTCAAAAAAGCTTCTGTCATGATAGAAATTCTTTCCCTCCTTGGGAAGCCCCATCGCATCGAAAATAAGGTCTTCATTGACTTCAATCTAGTGGTTATTGAAAAAAATCTTGCCATTCTTACAATTCTTCATAAAATGCTGAGTGACTCTCGAATTCCCACCCTAGATTTTCTCCATGTAGGCACTGAAATTCCCCTTCTTAAGAATCTCCCAAACCATCTTCTTCTGTCTCCAATCATTACAATTAACAGGTTCATATCTTTTCTTTCCTCCTCCAATGTTCTCAAAATAAGGAAAATGCTTTTCTATGGTGTTATTAATAGCTATCCCCTTAGTGATATTATTGTAAATACCCGATCTTTTTAGAACCCAGAATTTGTGTGAGGATAAATAATCATTCCAAGTGGAGTCTTTGGAAATGACATTACAATAATTATTCCTTACATTCCTCATTTTTTTCACCATTATATCTCAGTTGTCTTTCATTTCTCTGATTTTCATAAGATCTCTCAAAATGTATGATGGATTTGATCTCAAATGGAATAACATCCTCATTCTACCATGAAGTGACATCCCCTTTTTTGCAAGCGTAGTTAGCAGCCCAATTAGCTGCCACATTAGCTTCATGGTAAATGTGGGTAATAATACACTCAATCATAGTTTTAATTTTTTCTTTAGAAACATTAATAATATTTTCAATAGACCATGAAGGAATGGAATTTGCATTAAGGAAATCAATAATATTTTTTGAATCTCCTTCAAGCCATAATTTGCTACAATTGTGCTCTTTAGCTAACAGGATACCCTGGTAAGCCGCCATAGCCTCAGCAACATGGTTAGTCTAGGTACCAATTAGGATAGCCTTTAAAGCTTTACAAATGTGTATCTTGTCCCTAATAATAATGTCGCATCCCACAGTGCCAGGGTTACCCTTAGAGGCACTGTCAAAATTAACTTTAATCCATCCGGGAGGGGGGCTGTCCCATTTCACTTCATCTCTGGGATCTTTCCGGTCCTTATTGTTAATTTGAATTCTCCATTTTTTAAGGATTTTAATGTCCTCATCAGCAGCCTTGGTATCCTTTGAATTCATAGCTCTATAGTTCTCACTAATCAAACTTCTAGTTTTCTTAAACAAGATCTTAGGAGGGGTCTTGTTCTCATTGAAGATTTTGTCATTTCTCTCTTTCTAGATGGCCCAACACATGTAAGGAAAGGCATACTACCATATACCCTTGATATCTTTGTTTCTGCTAATAATATTCCATGAGTTGAACATTCCTAGAATGTCTTTAGGGAGCACCCAGTTCAAGTTGAAGGTATTCAAAAAAAGAGCCCACAGCTCCTGAGTATAAGCACAATGGATAAAGAGATGATTAGTAGATTCTTCTTCTTCCCTGCATAAAATACACATCATAGTTAAGCACATACCTCTCATCTTGGTATTATCAAGAGTTAGGATTTTGTTTTGTAACATCATCCAAAAAAAAATGTTGATTTTAGGAGTGAGACCTCTGATCTAGACCTTAGCCCAAAAGGGAGCTAAAATAGTACTAAAGTTATAGGAATAGGCAGAGCTGATAGAGAAATGACCATTAGGAGCATGCTTCCATATCATAGTATCTTCATGGTCAGAAGTCATAGAAGCATTAAGCATAACATTTAGGGATTGAAGATTGATGCTAATCAGAGATAGATCAATCCACTTATTGTTCACCTGATAATTAACAACTTTAGACCCAATTTTATCTTTGCAAGTAGCCATATAATAATTCCATTCAAGATTCTTAGAGATAGGAGAATCCACAATCCAAGTATCTTCCCAGAAGTTGATGTTGTCCCCCTTCCCAATTTTCCTTTTAACTCCTTCCCAAATGATGCTCTTAACTTTGGTAACATTTTTCCATATGAAGGAACCCATAATTTCAAGTTTAGACTCCAAGTAACTCTAAAGGTTAGGAGTGTTCTTTTTATATTTTCTTTGCCATATAGTATTCCATTCACCCTCTGAGTTGAAGCTTCTCCAAAAAAGTTTAGCCAACAGGGAGTCATTCAGGTGTCTGATCCTTCTAATCCCTAGTCCCCCTTTAGATTTGGGTAAGCAGACCTTATCCCAAGAAACAAGAGCCATTATTGTCTTCTTCTCAACACCAGTCCAAAGAAAGTTTCTTTGGATTTTCTCAATAGCTTCAGCAAACTTATTTGGAATTCAAAATAGACTAAGAGCATAGATGGGGATACTCTGAAGAGAAGACTTTAATAGTTGAACTTTACCAGCCTGGCTAAGGAGAGCACCTTTCCAACCAACAAGTTTTTTGTGGGAATTTGTCAACAATGGAGCTCTAGAAAGAATCCGGAGGATTAAGACCAAGAGGGAGACCCAAGTAGGTAGCATGGAGTTGGCCAATTTGGCAACCCAGGATTCTGCTAATCTTTCTTTGCCTAGTATCTAGGACATTAATGAAATATAAAGAAATTTTATTCCAATTAATAGATTGACTAGAAGCTTTACTGTAGTTGTTGAGGAGATATTTAAGGTTCTTAGCTTTAGCAATAGAGGCTTCTCCAAGAAAGATAGAATCATCCACAAATTGTTGATGGGAGAAAACATAATTGGAATAGGAAGGTCTCAAACCCTTTAAATCTCCTCTCTAGACCACTACATCAATGAATCTTCCCAAACATTCTGCCATAATATCAAAAAGAACAAGAGAAAGGGGATCCCCTTGCCTCAATCCCCTTGAGGATTTAAAGAAGGGGGTAGGGGAACCATTAACCAACACTGAAAAAGAAGCAGAAGTAACCAGTTGCATAAGGATCCTAGTACAACATTTGTTGAAGCCAAAGGAAAGGAGAGACCTTTCAAGGAGACTCCAATCAACTCTGTCATAAGCTTTTGACAAGTCAATTTTCAAAATAAATCCCTCTTTCTTAGCCATCACTAAGGAGTGAATATTCTCGTGCACTGTGATTATGGAATCAAGGATTTGTCTACCCGAAACAAAACCATTGTGTTGATGAGATATCAACTTAGGGAGAAGAGTCAGCAGACGAGAAGTAATGACTTTGGAGATAATTTTTTAAGACAAACTACACAAGTTGATAGGTCTAAAGTTGTCCATAGTGTCAGCCCCAGCCTTTTTAGGAATAAGAGAAATAAAACTACCATTGAGTTCCTTGAGGATTCTTTTAGCACCAAAGAATTCCTTAACAGCATTAGTAACATCCTTGCCCACAATCAGCCAATACATTTGGAAGAAAAACATAGGGAACCCATCAGGTCCTGGGGATTTACTACCTTCAAAAGAAAAAATAGCCTTCTTGATTTCCTCATTTGAAGGGATAGCTTTAAGAAAAATGTTATCCTACTCAGTAAGAATTTTAGGGATTTTAGACAAGATATCCTATTGAGAATTCTCATCCAAATCGAAGTCTTGAGTAAGAAAGTTTGAGAAATAATTCTTATCTTCTTTAGCAATATCCTCCTCCTTATCTAGAAAAGTGTTGTTAACTCTGAGTTTAGAGATTCTATTGGCCGCCTTATTCTTAATAGTAGAGAGATGAAAGAACTTTGAGTTCCTATTCCCTTCTTTGAGACAAGTGTTGCGGGATCTTTGTTTCCAAAAAAATTCTTCCTTATGCACCATATCATGAAATTTAATAAGAGTTTCACTTTCTATTTCCTTGGGGACCTTCTCATAAACTAAAATTTGGATGGAGTCTCAAATTTCTTTAAGGTCTGAAGAAATTTTGGCCTTGTTTGAAAAGATGTTCCCAAAGGACTCTTTATTCCAAGTTCTAATGTTATCTTTCACATGTCTAAGTTTGTTAGCCAATTTGTACATAGTTGTGCCATCAATTTTAATTTTCCACCAATCATTAATTTTTTGATTAAGCTCTTGGTGCAAAGTCCACATTTTCTCAAATCTGAAGGGGAAATTTCTTTTTCTAGAGATAGGGTTAGCAATAAAAGGAAGAGGGTAATGATTAGAACCAACCCTAACAAAGGCAGTCAATGAGCAATAATAATTTTGATACCAATCATTAGTGATAAGAGCTCTATCTAATCTTACCTGGATCAAATCTTTGCCTTCTCTTCTGTTGGTCCAAGTGTAGCTAATTTCTTGCAAATCAGTATCAATGAGAGCTTGTCTAGTAATGAAGTCCATAAGGTCAATTTTTTTGTCCAGATTTGGTTGGCTGTCTCTAATTTTCTCATTTTCCTTCAGAGGAGTGTTGAAATCTCCCAAAACAATCCAACTTTCTTTCTCAAAAAGACTTCTAGCTTGATCAATTTTCAACCAATTTTTTTTTCTTTCATTCTTAGTATTAGGAGCATAGATATTAGTGAGAACCCAAGAAGTATTATCTTTAAGGTGATGAAATCTGATGCTAGTCATATTGTTTTCTTGAGAAATGACTTCTCCCTCAATACTATTACCATTCCAAAAAGTAGCAATTCCACCCAAGGCACCTTCCGAGCTGCCCCCAGTAATGTAGTTATCCTTGAAAAACTTAAGGTTTTTAGCTTTCTCCTTAGACATTTTAGTTTCTTGAATCAAAACAATATCTGGCCTATTATCTCTAACCATATTCCTAATAAGATCATGTTTGTGAGGATTATTTAATCCTCGAATGTTCCAAGTTATGATCTTCATTTCTTTTTAGATTTTCTGACCTGTGGGATGGTACTCTAAGTACCATCCGCAATGTTTCTAGTCATTTCTTGGTGCCTTGTTCTAATAGCCGAGGGTCTCCCTGGTGGGGATAGATGAACCTTTCCAACATCTGGATACTAAGCTTTGAGTTTATTTTGGGGCTTACTAATCTGAGGTTTTTGACCTTTCTTTTTTTCCACTTTAGTAAAGCCTTTTTTAAAACTTTCACCCAAATATTTTTCTATTTAATCTGGGTCCCCCCAGTTAGGATTCTTTCCAGTATCATCCTTCATATCCTTTTGAAGAGGATTATATTGAGACATATCAGATAATCCTAGACCTAGGAAAATATCTTGCTGGGCATCAGTAAAAATGAGATCCTCCTCTTTAGTAGGTGTTTTAATAGGCCAATCAGAGTCCATATGTAGTTCCCCTGAGATACTCTTCTCTTGGTAAATCTGTTCTTTCAACTCTTGGTTCAAGGATATATCTTCCTTTTGGGGTTCCAAAGAATCTTGGACAAAGTCAACTTGAATGTTCTGTGTGTCTTCAGTTGGCTATGTTTTCCCTTTTCCCCATCTAGCTCTTTAGGATTAGAGTCACGTTCCTTTTCAAGATTTAGAGCTTCATTGTTGCTATTCCCCTTATCTTCCTTACCTTCCTTAGTAACTTCGCTAGTCTTAGGCCCTGAAACCCCATCAGAGGATTCCCCACTTTTGCCTTTGGGTTTCCACACCTTTTTCTGTTGGACTTTCTTAGCAATGTTATATGGACACTATTTAGCCCAGTGTCTAGCCTTTTTCCATTTGAAGCATGCAAAAGGAATCATTTCATACTCCAGTTTTTGAACCCATTTTCCCAACTTTGATTCCATTTCAATTTACTCAGGCATATCAGCCTCCGGCACTATACCCACACAAATCCTTGCATGAATTGGTCTTCTTCTAGAGACAGTAACAGGGTCCATAGAAAGAAGTTCTGCAAAAGATTTAGCAATTCCAGCAAAAACATCTTCGTTCCAATATTCAAGGGGGAAGCCAAGAAGTTTCACCCAGACAGGAATCTAAACTATGAAATCCTCATTGATAATCATGTTTGGATACCATTTTTAGAGATACATAGTGCTTCTTCCTATACACCAAGGGCCACTATTGATAGTCTGCTTCCTATCTTCTTCACATGAGAAGAAACAAGATAAATAGCCTTTATGCATAGCAATGACATCAACCTGCCCTCTGAGATTCCATTTTCTCTTAACAAAGGCATGGAAAAATTCAATGTTAGGTCTAACCCCTATGAAATGACCCACTAATGAGTTTTCCATAGACTTGATATTATGGTCAATGACCTGGTCAGGGATAGATATCGCATATTTCCCCTCAGATAAGTTAGAGATAACCTTAACAGGAGGAAAGCTTGACTTACCTGTGGGTTTAATCCCAAATAAATAAGACCATTTAACTTTGTCCAGACCCAAAATGGATCCCCCTCCTAGGTCCCTGAGGTCCATTGGGCCATCTTGGTCTTTGTTATTTGTGTCCTCACTAGATTGATCCATAGGGATTCCCCCAAAAGAAGAGGATCCTGCACCTCTAGAGGAATCAGTCATGGCAGGAGTCCCGCTCGCAAGTGGGTTTGAATTTCTCACCCGAACGCCATCGCTCCCCAGTCACTCCCCACTCCCATTCCTATTCCCGCTCGTCATCACTCAATATCACTAAAAGTTATTAGTTTTTTACTAAACTAATGTTATGTTTAAGGAATTGATAAGTAAAAACATTGGCATGCATTTATATGAATTTATATATATATATATATATATATATATATATATATATATATATATATATATATATATATATATATATATATATATATATATATATATATATATATATATCATTTAATATATTATATTTATTAAGTTGTAAAACCAAAAATTAATATAATATATGTATATATACTATACATAATATATATATCAAGTAATATATATAATATATATAATATATTATATATGATAAATATTTCAAAAAAATAAAATAAAACATCCAAGGGTTGAAGCCCTAACCCTACCATGGCTCAGTGGCAGACCTCTTGCACGACACTGTGAGTGCGGAAGGGGGTTTGCAGTTTCCCCTGCACGTCATAGTGAGTGTCGAGGTAGAGGAGCTGCACTCCACTATAAGTGCGAAGGGGATTAAGCCCCCCGCATGCACAGTGAGTGCGGTGGAGCCCTGACTTCTGCCCCACTTTGAGGCGGTGGTCAGGTTGCATGCGCGCGGTGGCCGATCGTCTGGGCTCTCTTTTTTTTTAAACCCCCCAAAAAAAAACATAACAATGTTATTTTGACAATTGATTTAGTTTATTTTATTTTTAAAAAAATAGTTATAGTAAAATGAAAAAAAAAAAACTTTACTCCATGAAACAATAGAAAACTTGGAGCATTGACATTTAACAAAATAAAAAAAGAGAGATCTTTGTTTGAGAACAACAGAGATAAAAAAAAAAAACCTCTGTTCTAATTTTTTTTAAAAAATATATAATTTGAACTTTAAAAAAAAAAGAACAGAAAGAACTTAAAAGCAAGAACTTTTACAAATGATTTTTGCTTAAAAATAGAAATAAATAAATACATTTCATTCTTGTGTAAATAAAAGGACAATCTAAATCTTGAGCTTTAAGAAGAGATCTGTATGACCGAAACTTATAGCCTGTTATGGATCTTGATGAAATGTTGATGATTTTATGGGTTGACCTTTCTACAGTGACCAAACCCTATCATATTTGTGAAACCAAATCCACACAAGAGAATATGTGTGTATATACACACCCTTGGTGTATATGGACACATGCTCTCATGTGAGAACAAAAAAAGTCTTCTCAGCCCACCTCCCATACCTCTAGCCCTTCCCTGCATACACAAATGGCAAAATTAGGGTTTCTCCAGCCTTTTAAAGTGGGGCCTAACCCTAATTTTTAATTAGGGTTAGGGATGCCCACTTAGGAATATTCTTTTTTCTTTGCTCAATTTATTATTTATTTTTGTGTGAATTGGTGTTACTTTATTTCATAATGTTCATTTAAAATTTATTTATTAATTTTTGTTAGGTAACTTTCTGAATATCCCTTTGAATTTCAAATTAATTATTATTGTATTGTGAAATGTTTATTTTGATTTGGTACTAAAGAGATTTTATAAAATTTGTCAATTAGAACAATATTAAAATTAATTTAGAGGCTAATGTTGATTAAATTATTTTGATATATTCTTTTATTAATTGAATTTATTTGAGTATTGAGATTTAGAAATGGGTATATAATAAGATGTATTTTTAAGTTGTGAAATATATAATTTAAATGTTAATTAATTAATGACCTTATCATTCTTTGTTTTTAATTGGGTTAGAAGAGAAAATTATATTATTATTTTAAAATTTCTTAGGGGGAATAATGATAACATATTGGAAATTAATTTATTACTTATTAAATTTCTTAAAGAGGAAATTATTATCATATTTTGAATCTTTGATCTACACTTTAAAACACCTTATATATATTTAATTTCTTTTAAAAAGGGCCTTATTATAAAAATGGAGTATTAATTTAAATGTTATTAATGAGATAACTTTAGTAATGTTTTTATTAAATAATCTTTTAGAGATTAGCCCTTTCTTCTTTAAATTCTAGGGGGACCCTAGGTGATACTTTAACTTTCCATAATTAACTACTTTATTATGATGATTAAGTAACTTTTGTAACTCAACATTTAACCCTTTTAAGGAAATGCTATGGTGATTCTAGAATCTTTAAGACTAAATTTTCAGATTGATCCTAGATTAAATAATAGACTAAATTATGTCAAACCTAGTTAGGATCCTCCCATTGTGAATCTTCAATCAACATATAAGGGATATTGGCATGCCAGCGCGTGCCATGATTCCCCTTATGGGTCAATTGGAGTTAGCAATTATGTCACAAGCTTCACTTCAAGTGAGCATTGTGTGTAACCATAGTTGTTGTTTAGTGTCCTTATCAGAAAATTTTGTTTGTTGTGTTTTTCCCTTGTATTTTGGACATTACAGACACTTTAGATCTTAACTTTCCAATCACGAGTTATGATGAACATACCTTGAGTTCCCTGGAACCATCCGATGACCTATCACTCATACACCCCAAGCTAATTTACTGGACACAACAAAACAAATAACTTGGCCTCACCACTTTTCCCAATGATTACTCTTTGGCCTGTTACCCCAATGTTGTCAAATCCGTTACTTCTTCCACTAGTGAATCTTGGGTAAACATGACTGGAGTGGATATCAAGTACCTCAGTCACAAAATAAAAATAAAAATAAAAAGAGGTTTTGAGGGCGAAAACCACATTGTAGCAATCTCATAGCAGAAAATAGTAAAAGGAAAAGATGCATCTGATGGTGAACACCTCTTTGAGATGTTGAAAGATGGGGTACTTGATATCTTGCCTAGTCACTTTCAAGAGTGACCATCAGTTTTAATAGAACCCACATAGGCAATAAACATTGGAACTGGTGGGCATCCACAAGTAATCCATCTAGCACAGTCATTGTCATTTGAAGAACTCGCAAAATTCATTCAGTTCTTCAAAGAGAAAAGGATTAAATTTGTGTGGACCTACTCAGAAATGCCAAGGTTAGACCTGGATTTGATCATGCATCACCTCTCAATTGCACCACAAGTTAAGCCTGGTAAATAGAATCTTTGCAAGATGCATCCTCATGTGACTCTCCTAGTAAAAGTTGAGCTAGAAAAATTGCTTAAAGCAGGATTCATAAGAGAAATTGCATACACTGAATGGATCTCCAACATTGTGCCTATAACCAAAAATGATAAGTCCATTAGAGTATGCACATACTTTAGAGATCTCAATTGGGCATGTCCTAAGGATGAATTTCCTTTGCCCAATATAAACATGATTGTGGACATGACAACTAGATATGAGATGTATTACTTAATGGATGGTTTTTCCAGATATAATCAAATTAAATTTACCCTAGAAGACCAAGAAAAGATAGCATTTACCTATGCCTGGGGAACATTTTTTCTAGAACATCATGCCATTCAGCTTAAAGAATGCAGGTGCAACTTACCAAAGGGTTGTTACAACCATCTTCCATGATATGATCCACAAGAACATGGAAGATTATGTAGATGATACCATTGTTAAAACAATAAAGAGGCCCACACATATACATGATCTATGATAGATCCTAGATAGAATGGAATAAATCAGGTTAAGGTTGAATCCTAAGAAATACACATTTGGCGTCACATCTGGAAATATATTGGGATACATTGTCTCAGAAATAGGAATTGAGGTGGATCTAGAAAAAGTACATGCCATTATTGAAATGCCACCACCAATGAATATTAGTCAAATGAGAACCCTTCAAGGGAGAATTTAGTCCATCTAGAGATTCATCTTGCAACTAGTAGACAAAGCACAACTATTTACAAAACCTCTTCACAAAGGAGTATAGTACCAATGGGATGAAGCATGTGCCCAACACTTTAATCAAATCAAGGAATATTTGGAAAACTCACCAGTCCTGATGTTCCCTATCCAAGTTAAGCCATTCATTCTATATATCTCATTTATCTATACATCACTAGGGGAACTCCTTGTAATGCAGGATGAGAACAAGAAGGAACAAGCCATTTAATATATCAGTAGGACTCTAGTTTCTTATGAAATGAATTACTCAGTGATTGAGAAAGATTTCCTAGTAGTGGTATTTGCATCATAGAAGTTGAGGCATTAAATGTTGGCACATCATGTACAGTTAGTTGCAAAAATAGAGCCACTCAAGTATCTATTGAGTAAAGCCACCTTGATTGGTAGGTTGGCTAAGTGGGTTATGATCCTAAGTAAGTTTGACATTAAATATGTTGAATGAAAGTCTATTAAAAGGAAAAATAATTTCATATCGGTTGGCTAACTCTTTACTAAAAGGAGAGAAACCTATCAATGTGGAGTTTCTAGATGGGTCTATCATGCATATCACTCATCATTCATGTAAGATGTTCTTCGATGTCTTATTCACTCAGTAGGGATCAGGAGTTGGCGTGTTGTTCCTTACTGATCCTTAAAGTTACTCTATCCCTAAGGTGTACAAGATCTTCTTTCCTTGTACAAATAACATTGCTTAATACCAATCCTTAGTAAATAGGATAAAGTTGGCTTGAGAATGGAATATCTCTGAGTTACATATCTATGGTCTCTTAGCTAGTGATCAACTAGATTAATGATGTGTACCAAAAAAGGGATGATAAACTCATACCCTACAAGTGAATTGTTGATGAACTCAAGAATTATTTTACTTTAATTACATTCTAATAGATCCTAAGGACATAAAAAAAAGCTTCCGATGCAATTTATACTTTGGGTTCGATTTCCACTATGATTTCCTGGTGGAAGAACTCCTTTACTCTTACTACAATTCTCCTGAATCCCAGATGATTTGTATCATCATAAGCCAAGAATATTCCTTCTATAGCCATATTTATTTCTACCTTTGAGATCAAGTTATCCCAGATAACTTAACCAAAAATGAATGAAGACACCATATCCAAAACTTGTCACGGTATGTCATCATCACTAATGACTTGTATATGAGAGGTTTAGATGAAAATTTTCTTAGGTGTTTAGGAAAAGAAAAGTCTAAATGTGTGTTAGCTAAAGTTCACGCTAACATATGTAGATCTCACTCTAATGGTTTGAACTTAGCTTGTAAACTCCTAAGAGCTGGCTACTATTGGCCAAACATGGAAAAAGAGGCAAAAAGGTATGCAAGAGCTCGAAAGAAATGTCAGCTACATGGAAATATCATTCATGCTCTAGTAAGGGAGCTTATTCCTTTCATAACACATTGGCTCTTCCAACAATGGGCATTTTATCTCATTGGGTAGATATATCCATCCTCCTCAAATAGACATAAATTCATTATAACAACCACAAAATATTTCACCAAGTGGGTTGAAGAAGTCCCACTCACTACTGCAATAGGAAAATAGGTGGCTCTTTTTATTTTGAATTACATCATCTATTGATACGGTATTCCTTCCTCTATCATTATTGATAATGGAGGACAATTCAAGAATAGTGATATCTTTGAGCTCTGCAAAAAATTAAAGATTACACAACATTGCTCTTCAATTTACTATTCGCAAGGCAATGCCCAGGCTAAAGCCTCAAACAAAAATCTTCTCAAAATCTTGCATTGAATTATCAGCAAGTTGGGAATAGATTGACACCTACAACTCAATCTAGTACTATGGGCTTACCACACTAGCATCAAAATGCCTACTCAGGCAAGACCTTTTTCTCTTGTATATGGCACCAAAGAGGTTTTACCCATCGAAGTGGAACTCTCATCTTTGAGAGTTTCATTACACCAACTGATACCTGATGAGGATTACAAAATATCTAGATTGTAAGAGTTAGAAATGCTAGATGAACATCAGCAAGTGACATTCAATCATCTCAAATATTATCAAAAGAGAATGTCAAGAGGATATAACAAAAAGTTCAAACCATGAGAACTTCAGGTGGGTGACCTTGTGTTGAGAGAGAATCCTCACAACCAATCACATAGGGATCAAAAGGGGAAATTTGATCCTAAATGGTTGGGCCCTTACATTATCATGGCACCATTTGGCTCTGGTGCATATTGACTCTCTACACTAGAAGGAGAACAGCTCTGAGAGCCCATGAACACGCTCCATCTGAAGAAGTTTTATGCTTGAACATTCTTTGTATCTAGCAGCATGTACATAGTTAAAAGTCTTGAAAAAAATGATCATCTTGGTGAAAACCTAGCAAATAGGGGCTTTGATGCATCAACCAAAAAAATAAAAATACAAAAAAAATAAATATATCAAAAATACAAAAAAAAATAAAAAATAAAAGGAGAAAAAAAAATTAAAAAATGAAAAAAAGTGCCTTGGTGAAAACCTGGTAAACAAGCGCCTTGGTAGAAAAAATAGAATCTTTACCAAGTATGTGAAAACCTAGTAAATAGGAACCTCTGATACTTAAGTGCTCCATCTATCAACACATGTCTTGGCATCATTTATTTGCTTTAGTTTGCACATAGCCTTCAGTCACTTTCATGACAAATAGGTTATTCCATGCTACATTGCCATGGATTGGAATTTTTCTTTATCTTCGTCCTAGAACATTCAAATCTAACTAGGGAGCAGTTTCCTATCCTGATAGTCAATCAAATTCTTCATTCCATAGCCAATTAGAGTTAATTTTCCAAAAACCACTAAGAGTTTAATCACTGACACACACATGTGTTTTTCAACACCCCACAATGTGATGACATCGACCAATAGTATTTCTTAACACTTATCGGATACATCCATCCAAATGAACAACAAACTTTAATGATCAAAAGTGTTTCTTAACACTACACACTTTAACAAGTTAGAACATTTTACACTGACTAAAACACAAAAAACACAAAACTTTTTGAATTGAGGCTAATCATATCTCTATTGCGACTTGATGATGTGTAAATGACTAGAGAAGCAATAAAGGTTGTGGGTTTCCTTGGTATTCTATTTTCTATCATTTGATTTACTCATTATCCCTTTATATGTAACTTGATGATGTCTAAAATTACTAGAGGAACATAGACTAGGGCATAATTATTTTTTTCTTTTCATTATGCATGTCAGTGTGGTTTCAATGATCCTAAACTATCTAATAAATTGGGTGTCTTTGGTAAGAGCCTCCATCTTTTTTGGAACACCACACATACCTCGACTCTTTTTATATTGACACTAAGGTGAGGTCAAAATATATGTTATTTTGTTTGTTTACACAAGAACCGTTCAAGTCATCCTGGAATCTTATGCCTTGATGCTTATGGTTAATTGCCACGTCAACTAGAAATGATGCTCAGACCATCTTAGCTTTTATGCCTCTGTGCTTGCATCATTTTCCCACATATCTTTGATATAGGCCATATTCATATTCTCATGGTTACAGTGGCACTAGTGAGAATTTTATTGGCTAGGATGTCCCATAATGCTCAATGATGAAAATTTTCAAAGAAAACTTAGTGACTAGGTCCTAGGGTGCATTCATATTAGTTTTTCATTTTGCATTTAGATAGCTCTACTCTGTCATCATTTTCTCCTACGTGGAATATGAGGCCTACAATAAAGCTCATCATCTTCTTCTCTCACAAATAAATCAACTATGTCATCAGAGATATTATTGAGTACCTATGTGTCAATAAGAAGATTTCCTACAAATAGATGTTAGACATCATTGCATATATAAGCATATTCCATAAACCCATTTTCATAGACTTGATCTTTCTTCATCTGATAAACTTGAAAACCAACAAAGAATTTGATATCTCCAAACATAGACATCTCAAATTCAGTTTGTATCTCATTTGAAATATTTTTGCATAGTTCATCTTGTCCTCCAAATATGATATCATCAACAAATATTTCAGCTAACAATATCGCTTTACCTTTTTCAATCTTCAAGTACAGATTGTTGTTGTCATTTTTTCTTGCAAATCCAATCTTTACCAAGTAATTATGCAATCTCTCATACCATGCTCTAGGGGCTTGTTTCAATCCATACAGTGCTTTATATAGTTTACAAACCATTTTCCTCTTGCTTGGGTCAAAAAATCCTTCTGGTTGTTCAATTTATACTTCTTCTTCTAGTATTCCATTCAAAAATGCAGATTTGACATCCATTTGATACACTTTGAATCCTTTGTAGGCTGCATATGCAAGTAGAGTTCTAACTCCTTCCAATATAGCAACTAGGGAAAATGTCTCCCCATATTCAATGCCTTCTTCATGTGCATATCCTTTTCATACCATTCTAGCTTTATTCCTTGTGTCTTCTCCATGTTCATTCATCTTATTTCTAAACACCCACTTTGTTCCAATAACATTATTTTCCTTTGATATAGGCACCAGTGTCCAGGTTTTTTTATTTTCTATCTTCTCAATTTCCTCATTCATGGATTGAATCCAATTTTTATTCTCCAAAGCATCTTTCAATGTTTTAGGCTCAAACTCACATAATAAGCATGTTTGGTTTTTCAACTTTCTTCTTGTCATGACTCCTAAATCTTTTTCTCCAATGATTTGATCTGGCTTATGATGTCTTCTTACATACTATGCTAATGTAGGCTCTGGTTTCCTTTATTCTTTCTCTTGGTCTTCAGGTTCATCTTGTAACTTTGCTTCCTCTTCTGATTGCTTGGTAGCATCCTCATGATGCTTGGCATCTACTTGTTGTTACTCAAAAGATTCTTGTTATTGCTCGATAGCTTTTTTCTCTGGTTCATGTACATTACTGACATCTCCTTCTTCCATGTATACAAAATATCTTTAATCTTCAGGTTCCTTCTTGCACTCAACTTCATTATTTTCTACATATTTGTCAACTCTAACATTTGCACTTTCCACAACTTTGTTAGTGTTAGAATTCAAACACTTGTAAGTTTTTCTCTTAGTAGAATAACCTAGGAATATGCCTTCATTACTTTTAGCAACAAGTTTTCCATTCCTCTTGTCCTTGAGTATATAACATTTTCTTCCATAGACTTTAAATTATTTCACATTAGGTGCATAACCATGCCATAATTCAAAAGGTGTAGCATTTTTACCTTTCTTGATTTTTACTCGGTTCAAAGTATAGATAGTTGTACTTATAGCTTCTCTCCAGTACTTTTGTGCAACATTCTTCTCTATCATCAGTGTTCTAGCACAATCCATGATTGATCTATTTCTTCTTTCTGATATACCATTCTATGGAGGGGTCCTTGGTGCTGACATATGTCTCTTAATTCCTCTATCATTTTAGAATATGTTGAACTCATTAGATATGAACTCTCCTCCTCTATCAGATCCCAGACATTTCAAGCTTTTACCTATTTCTTTCTCAACTTTTTCCAAATACCACTTAAACAGCTGAAAGGCATTAGATTTTTCTGTAAGAAACATTACAGTCATCATTCTAGAGTAGTCATCAAAAAACATAATGAAATATTTATCACCATAGTAGCTTTGCACACCAATAGGTCCATAGAGGTCAGTATGAACCAATTCCAAAATATCATCAGAAGTATATGTTTTTCTCTTAAAACTAGACTTTGTCATTTTCCCCAATTGACATTGTTTACACATCACATTATCAGGTTTCCTCAATCTTGGTAATCATCTAACTCTTTTCATCTTACTAATGTTTACCAAATTATCAAATTTCACATGACACAAGCTCTTATGCCATAACCATACATCATCAAATTGTGCAAACAAACATGTTTCTTTAGATAGGTCTAGATAGAACAAATTACCTCTTATCTATTCTTCACTTCTATTTAGTTCACCAGTGGCATCAAATATCTTAGCCTTTTTGTGATGAAACTCAACTTGGTAACCAGTATTGTTCAACTTTACAACACTCAACAAATTATAGTTAAGTCCTTCAACCCAATAAGCATTATCACATCTAATCTTATCAATCAATCTTATTGATCCTTTTTCCTTCACAAGACATGGCACATCATTACCAAACTTAACACTACTACCTTTCTAATGATTTAAGGTTTCAAACTTACTTTTATCACCAGTCATGTGATGTGAGCAACCACTATCAATTATCCATCTATCACCTTTACTCACATATGAAATAAGTGTAGTTTTATCATCTTCATCAGAATCATATTTCATAGAAACATAAACAACTTCTACATCATAATCATTAGACTTGCTAGATTCACTATCAATTTCTTCTTCAGCAATATAACAAGATTTCTTACCTTTATCTTTGTAGTCCGTATACCTTCTATGATCTATGTCATTACTTTTGTCTTTGTACTTATTTTCCCTTCTCTCATCCTTTTCATTCCTGTCAGGACATCTTGTTGCAATATGACCAACTTTGTTACATAAAAAATAGATTATAGGAAGTTTACCTTTAAATTTTCCTTTTCCTCTCGGTAGCCTTCTAGCCATAAGTGCTACAAGATCATAAATATCATCATCAAAAGTTTCACTGTCATTGTCACTATTCACACGTCTTTCTTTTCCTTTCTTAGAATTTTAAAGAACCATTTGAGACTTGAATGCAGATTCAATATTATGAGTAGTGAAATTATAAAAATTTGACAACTCAAAAGAAGTAAGCATACCAACAAGACCTTCCAAAGCTAAATTGTTACTGGGAGCACATATCAGTTCTTGTATTATAGAAACTCTAATAGCATAAATAGGAAGTACAGTTCTCAAAACCTTTCTAATAATAGTTTCATCATCAATATTTCCATTAGATCCTCTAATAGAATTTACAACCTCCTTAACTCTGGCACAATATTAAACAATAATCTCACCTTCTAACATTCTCATTTTATCAAACTTACCTCTCAAGCTTTCAGATTTCACTCTCAATACATTTTTGTCTCCACCATAGATAGTTGTTAGTGTGTCCCACATTTTATTTTCATTGGTACAGTCCTTGATGTCTTCAAATTTAGGATAACTTAGGGCTGATGCAATCTCCAACATTGCTTGATTGTGTTCTTGCTTTTCCTTCATCTGTTGAGTTGTCAAAGTGTTGGTACTATTATGTATTTATGTTCCATATAGTATTTCACTAAATCACCAATTCTAGCTAGGTGTAACTTCATCAAACTTTTCCATGCAGGGAAGTTCTCCTTATTCAGCTTTGGTACCTCCTTTTTGTACATCTTGATCTTTAGCTTCAAGTACCTTCAAAATTTTATTTACAAGCACCACAACTCTGATACCAATTGTTAGAATGATTTCAGAATAACTGAGAGGGGGGGTGAATCAATTATCCTCAGTTTAGATGTACTAATTGAACTTTCAAACACTTCAACCAACTTAGATCTTTTCAGTAATCCACTCAATCTCTATAGAATACAATCAGTAACATAAACTTGTAGTTCACTATCCAAAATTAATCAACTTGCAAAATATAAAACTCTTCACAATGTAACACATCAAATAACATTCACACAAGTATGACACTAGGATTTAACATGGAAACCCAATTTGGGAAAAACCACCAGTAACATGCTACCAAATTTTCACTCTTCTAAAGTGAGCTCTGTGAGGATCCAGCCCGGTTAAAGGTTACAATACACACTATTAGGTGTGACCCTGTTAAATAATTTAATCACCCTATTAGAAGTGGCCTTGTTAGAGGACTTAAGAACATCCCATTAGAATGTCACCTTGATTAAAGGGTTTACAAATGATTGTTAGGTCAACCTTGATTAAAGGATTTTGACTGATACAATGGTTAGAAAGTAATATTGGGTTTGATCTAATACAAACAAATCATTTTGAAAATATAGATCCACTATAGCTCATATGCCAATTTATTGACTATCCTTCATTGTCATCTCCATCTCTAATCTGCTCGAAAATACATTCAAGCAATCACCACAACTTTGTTCATCTCTTCACAACTCTTCTCAGCCTTCTTCTTAGGTTTTCCAATCAACAAAATTAACCTCTCTCTCATAACTACAATTAGATCATCCTTATACATCCTTGATTAGGTATCTTAATCTTTTTCTTCTTAATCATCTTTGTAGATCTTAGGTTTAGGTCAGATTCATTGAATCCTTCCAACATTTTGTTCTCCTCTTTATCCTTCTAGATACTTCTCAAAAATTATCCTTGAATCCATAAGAAAATGATTTACCATGCATTAAATCCTCCACATCATTCATCCTTATCTTCAACACATTTTACATATCCTAAGAATTAAACTATCAGTTGGGGATCTCAATTCTTTCACAAACTATAAATTACTAACACTTGGTCAATACTATGTTCCTATGCTCGGTCATCACTGCATAACTTGGTCATCGTTAAAATAGTTCTTCTCAACAATTATTGTCTTTACTCGGTTAATTATCTAATACTTGGAATTATTGATGCTCAGTTGACACTAAATTTTCTTGACTTATAATGGTGCTCAGTCAACACTAGCATCACTTGGGTTACACTAAAATTTCTTTATCTTCTACTCTTTTTCTCGGTTAAGCCTAAGCTTTCAAACTTTCTTTCCTCGTCTCTTCTAAGCTTAAAATCAACTAAATTCTTCACTTAGTGTTATAGATAAAAAAACTCATTACCTTTCCAATGTGCCAACTAATCAAGTACCCATTGTAGTTTCTCATAACTCAACCCTTCACTAGGTCTCCTTGTTATCTCATCTTTTCAAATCCTCTTCATCAATCAAAAGATATGGTACTCTACTAGATAGAAACCATCTCCCTAGTTAAGGTTTGACATCAATGAAAATATAACAATTGTTTCAATTGTAGTTTCCAACACTTATGTCTAAGGTCGGTTGGCTTAATATTGCATATAGAGTGAGTTACAAATGTTTTAGTGAAGACTAGTTGTTGAACTATTATAGTGGACAATGGAAAAGTTAGTCTTCCTATTTTTGAGATAACTCTTATGTGAGCATGATTTGTGATCTACAAGATTAAGACATGATAGAAGACATGTTGAAGAATAGTATTTGTTATTATGAATTTCTTGTGTTTGTGGTGATGTCAACTAAGAGTGTGGTCTTGTGAAGACCTATTTGGACCTGACTGGAGATGTGTAGCATGTTGTGAAGATGGTGAGCATGGATTTTGGATCCTAGAGTGTATTTGATGTATTGTAACTATTGTATACTTGTATAATGTACTGTGTGTATCTTAGCAAGGGTCTATTTAATTATTTGTTCTTTGGGGAAGTTTGAATTGGTTGACCTAATTAATTATTGTAAAAGGGTATAAAGAAGAGTTGTTTTTGGAGAATGAAGTGTGAGAAACAAAAATGTTGAGATCTTGTATTTTGTGAAGTCTATTGGATATAGAGAAGAGGTTGTGATTGAGGAGCTTCATTGGAACTAATCAAGAAAAGATAGTTTCTAGCAAATAGTTCATTGGATTGTATATCTTCTATACAATTTCACTTTAGATGGTGAGTCCTAAAAGTGGATTTAACCTTTTTTCAGGAACTGTTGCTGGGCAGTGAGCCTATCATTTCTTTCTCTTGACTCCTAACAGGGTCTTTCCTTTAACATAGACTATGTAATATATGCATTAATAATATCCTAATAGGGATAAATCTTTTAGCATGGATACTATACTTACAGTACATCATCTGTGGGTGCTAATTCCCACTGGGGTTTTACCTTTAATAGGATTTCATCGACAACAAAATATTGTGTTATGGTATTGTATTCATTGTATTGATATTATGATTAAAGTGTTTTGGTTGATAAGGATTAAATTTTAATATTTTTCTCACAAGTGATTCACCCCCCTCTCATTTGTGTTGGTGGACTGTTATTCCTAACAATTGGTATCAGAGCTTTTGGTCCTTAGAGAGAAAGCTTAACATCTTGAGGTGATCTTGGAGATGGAATTTTATAGGAAAGAAAGTCCAAAGTTTGATCCTAGTAATTTTGACAGTTGGAAGAACAAGATGAGAACACATCTATTGTGTTTGGGTATTGACTACTAGATGATAACAAAGAAAGAAGAGCAGATCAAGCCTGAAGATGAATTAAAAAGTGCCACTGATGAGGAGAAGAAGATATTCTCTTATAACATGGTTGCAAGGGAAGAATTGATTAGTGCACTCTTTGAAGGTTGATTCACTGGGGTTGAGGACTTAGATTCAGCACACAAAATTTGTTCGAGATTGGAAGCACTATATGAAGGAGATGGATTTAATAAACAAGTGTAGTTGTAGAATTGGAAGACAAACATGGAGACTTTGAGAATGAGAGATGATGAAAATGCTAGAGCATATATATATAGGGTTATAGAGGTTGTTATTGGCATTAGAAATTGTGGAGGCACATACAGTGAAGAGGAATTAATTGAAAATATTCTTAGATCTTTGACACCTATGTATAAGACTAAAGTGAAAGCTATAGAGGAGATCATACCTTTAACTATGAAGTTTAACAAAGAGTTGTTGATTACAAAATTAACTACCTTTGAGGCTGTAGAACTTGGAGATTCATTACCTAATCCTGAATCAACATTTAAGGTGACTATGCATGATGAAAAAAGAACTTTATCAAGTCTAGAAATAAATAGAAGAAATTATTTGCAAGAAGAGCTTGGGGAGTATGCTGATGAATGGGAAAAGATACAAGAAGAAGAAAAGAAGTTAGATGAGATTGTGGCCCTCATTATAAGAAGAGAAAAGAGAGGTAAAGGTGATTTTGAAGGAAAGATACCCCTAAAATGTTTTTCATGTAATAAGATTGGTCATTTTTCATCTAGATGTCCTACAAGGGTTCCTAAGAAAAAACCTATGTTTCATAGACCTAATTACTCAAAGGATAAAGAATGTTACTATGCTAGTGAATGTGTTTTTGATGATGATAAAATAGACTATGATGAGATTGGATTTATTTCTATTAAATATGATGAACCTATTCATGAAGAAAAATCCCTAGTTTCACATGTTGAGAAGAAATCAGAATGGGTCATAGATAGTAGTTGTTCACATGATATTACTAGTGATCAAATAAGTTTGTTAAGCTAACAAAGTATGATGGTGGTGTAGTTAGATTTGGTGATAATGTTCCTAATTTTATCATTGGAGTAGGATCAATTTCTTTGGATGGTAAGACTAATACTAATGATGTACTACTTGTTGATGAACTTAAGCATAATTTTTAAAGTGTTGGATAACTTGTAGACAAGGGTTATCAACTGGAGTTGACTGATGGGAAATTTTCTATCATAAGAAAGTTAGGAAATTTTCTTACAACTGGCACTAAATCAAGAGGTAATGTATTTGAATTGAACACATCTGAGGTTTCTTGTTTTGTTGTGAAGATTGATGATAGTTAGTTATGGCATAGAATATTTTTTCATAATAATTTTGATAATATTGTGAAGGCAAGTATGAAAAATTTTGTTAGATACCTACCAAAGATTGTAAGACCATCTAACACCGTGTGTAGAGAATGTGTAATGGGGAAACTAACTAAAAGAAATTTTCAAAGAAAATCTTACTCAGCTATAGGAAAATTAGATATGGTGCATACAGATCTATGTGGACCTACAAGAACATGATCTTATTATGGTGAGAGGTATTTCATACTTTTTTTTATGATTTCTCTAGGATCATGTGGGTTGCATTTCTTAGAGAAAAGTATGAGGCTTTTGACAAGTTTAATATTTTTAAAGAAAAAGTTGAGAATGAATCTAGTTAAAAGATAAAATGTTTGAGATCAGACAGAGGTGGATAATTTACTTCAGATATGTTTAATAACTCACTAGTACATTTGAGGCCAAATTTCAATAGTCATTTGTCAGATTTTCAATGGCCATTTGTCAAAACTGTGACACATCTGTCCGTCGGCATTTTTGCATTGCAAATTGTGATGGAAGTGGTAACCATCGGTATTTTGACATCTCTACCCATCAAAATTGGCCACATAGATAGTAATTTTACTATGTGACCAATCTGTCAAAATAATATTCTTACGACATTTCGTCAGTCAAAAAGGTGACAGATATTCAATAGATTTCCAACAGGAGTACCTGTTAGAGATATAGCCATCCTGTCACACCCATCTGTCGAAATGGGGTCACACCGACAGTTACCTGTGGAATTTCTGACAATAAGGAATCAAGGTTCGACACAAGTAGCCATCGAAGGAATAGCTCTTCTATCAGAAAAGGATTACTACATGTCGAAAAACTGATGGATTAGCATAGTAAAAATAACAAAGCTCAAGAGACCATCATAATTGGTCTCTGTCTTTGGTCCATATACTAGAAAAACATTTTACATTTCATTAGCTCATCAAATGAAGGGATTTGAAAGAGTTTAATAGAATATTTTCATGATAACGTATATTATTTAAGTTGACATTGCATGAATTTATCAACTTCATGCACTTGTATACTACGAGCACAACCATAAAGAAGCATGTCCTCCCATGGCCTACATTACTCAAGCCATAGGAGGGGATGATTCTTTATGGCTATGCTCTATGTATACAAGTGCGTGAAGTAGATAAATTCATTCACTGTCAAACTAAAATAAAATATGTTATACATGAAAATATCATCCATTAAATTCTTTCAAACCACCGCATTTGATGAGCTAATAAAAGGTAAAATGTTTTGTTAGTATATGGACCAAGGACAAAGACCAACTATGATGGTCTCTTGAGCTCTGCTATCTTTAGTCCTAGCTACTGGGTAAGGGCTGGAAGACTTATACCTATCGATTGTTGAGAATAATCACCGCCTTGCCTTTATGTAAACTACACAGTATCTAATATAAGAGAAAGCATAAAATATGAATGGATAAAAGAAATGAAAGATACAATAAAATTATCTTGTTGTTTACCTTCTCATAATTGATCCCAGTCTTGCAAAAGTAATTTTATACGATCACTAGCACATTTCATGCATGGATGAGAAACAATATCCAAAGTTTCTAGATTCTGAGAAGAGGTATGAGTGGAGGCCAAAAAAGGGATATTTGTGAAGTTTTTATAGGTGTAGTATTGAATCATCATCTCTACACTATTACTCAATCTGGAAACCCTCTCTAGAAAATCTCCACATCTAGCAAATCTCCACAAAAATCCCTTCTAGCCTCCACTGCACATATGTCTTCTCGATATCTAAAAACTCTCCAGCATTGATTCCCATTGTTTTTCACCATCTCTATGGACTGAGACCTTAAATTATTGAGCTTCTCTTTGTTTCAAGAATAGTTTAACATTCTCTACTTAAATGGGCCAACCACATGAAGGTGGAAGCTCATCTGGCCCCTCCTAAGAGCCTCTTATGACCCTTTATGACATTTTACAACCTCTAAGATGTGTATTCTTAGGGGTCATAAAGGGTCATAAAGGGTCATAAGGGGTCCTGGGACACAACAGCTGAGAAAAATAAATGTAGGCATCATGGTCACAATTTTTTGAAGACAACATAATTGAGTGGTATACCTAGATGGTGCAAAGAAACCACTACTCCTCTGGAACCAAAGGAGTAGTAGTTTCTTTGGGTCATTTGGATATACAACTCAATTATGTTGTATACCCAGATGATGGAGAGTAACTCCTGCACCTCTGATTCCAATTTGACTACATCTATTGCTCATCGATACAAGGTTCTCCAAAACAAATGTATTCAATTTGGAATTGGAGGTGCAGAAGTTGCTCTCCATCACTTGGGTATACAACTCAATTATGTTGTCTCCAAAAAATTGTGACCATGATGCCTACAATTATGTTTCTCAGCTATTGTGAAATCTACATTTATGTTTCTCAGCTATCATGTTTATGTGCATGTTTTTATGTGTTTGGGAAGACATCTTTCTAGCCTAGGCCTGGATCCTTTGGAAATTAGCTTCATAATAATGTAGATGATAGATGAGCAATTAGCTTCCCAAGAAAAATTCCATAAATGAACTATGCGTACCCCAATTCCTATGCCCTCTGTGCATACCCAAATGATATATTTGAAACAACAAGGGTAAGGCTTAAAGAATTTAATTTTGCATCACTAGATAGATCTTTATATTTTATCCACAATGACCAAACTTCAAAAGATCCAAGCCTAGGCTAGAAAGATGTTTTCCCATTCTGTTTAAGCCATATTCCTTATTCTTGTCAAACTTCCTTGGTACGGTAGGCGTGCTCTTTGCAGTACTCTTCTTCAACTTGTGTTCAATGATAAGCATCTTCTTCTTCTTCTTCCTAATTGTAGCTAGAGCTTCCTTTTCATTAGGATTAAACTCCACTTCCCCCATATCATCATCCTCATCACCCTTAGCTACCATCGTAAGCCCTTCTTCCCTCTCTAGTTCTTCAAGCCTCTGCAAGATATCTAGATCAATAAAGTTTGCAACATTGTGTCCATCCATGATCTCAAGAATATCATCTTCTTTCCACTCTTCATTTGCCAAAATATACCGCAATCTTAAGACTCGTGACTCTTCAAATTATCTTGTTTCCTTCAGACCTCTAAACATGTGTACTATGAGATTTCCTCCAACAAATGGACTTGTGATGATTTTCACAATAGTACATGTGTTGGAAAGAAAGGTCATAGTACTGCTTAGGCCAATCTGAATGTTCATCACCTGTGCATATAAGAGTTGATCATAGAAGGTATATGCACAGGTGAAAAACATGCATATTTGACCAAGCAATACTGGGAGCTAGACCCAACAGCAAATAGATTTGTGGTGATTTTCACAATAGTACATGTGTTGCTGGGTAAGCTCCCAGTAGCGCTTAGGAAAATATGCATGTTCATCACCTGTGCATATGAAGTGGCTCTAATGGCAAATACAATCACAAAATTCTGCATACTCCTTATTTAGTTCTGGGTTGATATTATCAAACATGGTCTTTTTTGAATGGAATGACTTGTTACTTGTACATTGAATAGAATTTTGGTGGAAGAAGGATGATTTGCTTGCAACCTGCAGATACACAAACACTGAACAACCATTTTTTCAACTCTAATTTTCTCAACACAAAGGGACATTTATCATAGCCATAAAAACATGATTGTTTTAAAATGGAATACACCAACAAGTACCATCAGAAATATTGACCATTTACAATCATGAATAGTTAACCTAAATCAAATAGCTCATTTTTTTATCAACATGTGTAGTCTCTGTGTATATGAAAAATGAATGAAATATATATCAAGCTAAAATAAAATAGTGAACAAAAATTCAAATTCAAGGCCTAATTTATCAAGAGAAAAAAAATTAGGATGAAAGAAAAATCATTAAGACTATAGAAAAATTATTAAGACTAGAAAATAAAGTTCTAGAAAAATCATTACGACTATAGAAAAATCATTTAGACTAGAAAATCAAGTTCTACAAATGGACGGTTCTAGTGCTTTGCCATTACAACAATTGAGCATTCATCATTTGGTACTTCTTGGCGTATTTCATTTAAGTTTTTCAGTTGTCATGTTTATGTGCATGTTCTTTATGTGTTTGGCTTCTCTCCCTCACAAGGGATACACTGATAGGTAATTGATTTGAAAGCATAATGATTTGATAGTCTTTTTTCAAGATAGGCGTAATCATCCCGCCAACCTTAATTAGAAACATTTGTGATATATGTCAAGTAATTATAATCATTATTCCCAACAAACAAAGACTTAGTAGTAAAAGAATAAGGTTGCACATCCACATCTGTCCAAGTGCAGCAACCTTCAAAGATTTGTAGTGGTAAAGAGAATCCCCATATTTTGTTAGCCTAACATAGTCTTTGGCCACTTTGGCAATGAGGACCTCAAAATAGAGAAAAGAAACTTAGTAAAACCAGTCTATGCTATTGTTTGTGAGGGTATAGTCATGATAAGTCATTGTATGATAGACTTAAGTCATTGTACGATAGACTTAAGCCTAGAGTGTACGACAGGAACAAAGATTCAATAAAAATAGAAGTTTAAATCTGCAAGTCCATTGTGTTATGCATTGTTGAAAGGCTTATTTACTTATTGTTTTGGTTCTAAATTCAAGGATGGAATAGTAAGAAATCTCCAAGAATTCATTTCATCATTGAATGTATTGTGAGCACTTTAAAATTCTATTCCTTACGTTTTGACTGGTAAAACTAGTGTCTGTTCCAAGTAATGTTTTTAATCCTTTGAAGTTTCTCATGATCCTGGTGTAAGTTTATTGGATTAAGCAATTTGGGGATCCAATAGGACTTTAGGGGAGTTCAATAAATGTTTTGGAAGACTTAGAGGAACTATGAGCATGACTGTTCCTTCATCTACAATGAGTTAGACTGAATTTGCTAAGTTTTTCCTTTGTTTTGAAGAGTATTTTGTAATCTATTTTGTAAAAAAATTTAACATGAACTTTTTTTTATGAAAATAAACCAATGACATGTTTACAAAAAAGAAATAGAATGATAATAATATGCTAAAAATTCTATTCTATTTAATACACGCCAAAGAACTAGTTGTATGAAATTGTCAATCACATAGCATTTCAGTGTTGTATGAGTGGATTGTGCAGTAACAATTAACATTAAACAAGGAGAAAAATCCTCAACGCATCTTGGAAACCATTGAATTCAATAA
Source organism: Chamaecyparis obtusa (assembly GCA_027943335.1). Taxonomy (NCBI): domain Eukaryota; kingdom Viridiplantae; phylum Streptophyta; class Pinopsida; order Cupressales; family Cupressaceae; genus Chamaecyparis; species Chamaecyparis obtusa. The sequence goes on from BSBK01002120.1 coordinate 125,437, forward strand.
TAAATGAAACCTAACACTAAAAATATTCCTTCCATTCACTTCTACCAAAAATAAAGCATTTAATCCATTCAACATTACATATAATCATTAGATAGTTACACTTCCTGACTGTGTAGAGGAACAATCACGACCGAAATGATCAAAAGTACTTTCACCCTTGCACAAGCTATTCCAAACTTCAAGTAAAATGAGAAATATGCTATATCAAATCATTCATATTTATAGTAACCATTCAAAGGATCATTTTTTCAATGAACCCTCTGACTGTACCCCTGCGGCAGAGAAAGGAAACTTAGTAAAACCAGTCTATGCTATTGTTTGTGAGGGTGTAGTCATGATAAGTGCCTCTCAACCTCTCCAAACATGTAAGAATGTCTTTAAATACTTTATTGATCTCTTCTAAACATTAACACATGGACAGTCAAACCAGTAGTCTCCAAAGCATTCAATAAGTGAATATGAATGTTTGAAAACTTTCCTCTCAACTTCCCCAGCCACTCCTAATTAGTTAGAGGGATTAGTTGAGTGTTTAGACACTAAAACTTCTTAAACATACTTTATCTGATATGATGAATTGTAATATCAACAAATGTGAATCCAAACATTTCAAAATAGTGAATTGATATCCTTGAGTACAAGCACCAATAACATCGAATAATGGAGATAAAGCATGGGCTAGGGCACGACACCAGTAGAATGCAATCATTTTAATGAGCATTCATGATCAAATAAAATGCAATGCATTTGAAATTTGTAGTCAAATATGATGTCAGAGGCTTGAAATATGTTGGCCGTCAAATATACCAATCAAAGATGAAGAAATCACATACCTTCTCTCGTGCTCAGCTTGCACAAAGGAAGATTTGATAGCCAAATCTTCCTTGTACCATATGAAGAACATGCCATTGGTTCAGTTTAGCATGTTATTATCATATCAGATAAAGTATGTTTAAGAATTTTTGGTGAGGATAGGAATAGTGGAGATTCTATAAATATCCCTCTAACTGATTAGGATTGGTTGGGGAAGTTGAGAGGAAATTTTTCAAACATTCATATTCACTTATTGAATGCTTTGGAGACTACTAGTTTGACTATCCATGTGTTACCAGTGACTGAGATTCATTAAAGGATTTCCATGCGTTACCATTATATTGTGTATTTCCAATATGTTTGGATGTAGGGCAGACCAGGAGAATGAAGGATCACTCACTAATTGCATGATAACCTAGTTTTGAAGGGTCACTGGTTGAGGTGATAGTCAAGGTCCGAATGTTGATAGTGTTCATTGAGGGAAGGGGGATTTTAAAATAATTTTTATCATTGTATTGTCTATTTCCAATATGTTTGGATGTAGGACAGAATAGGAGAATGAAGGATCACTCATTGATTACATGATAACCCAGTTTTGAAGGGTCACTAGTTGAGGCTAGGGATAGTCAAGGTTTGAATGTTGATAGTGTTCCTTGAGGGAAGGGGGATTGTAAAAGACTTGTTATCATTTTATTGTGTATTTCCAACATGTTTGGATGTAGGGAAGACTAGGAGAATGAAGGATCACTCACTGATTGATCAAGCTAAAAGATGGAAGAATGAGAAGCCCAAGATTACATCATGGTATAATATGACAGAGAAGATGAAGGAAATTTTTTTTCCCAATGACTATAGGGTGTAGTTGTACAAGAAGATGCAAGGTCTTTAACAAAAAGACATGGAAATGAAGAAGTACATTGATGAATTCTATAAGCTGGATATCAGAGTACAACATAAGGAATATGTTGAGGAGAAACTTGCAAGATACATTGGGGGACTAAGGATTAATATACAAGATGAACTTAGTCTTTCTACCCCTAGATCTATGGAGTAATGTTACAAAATAGCCAAGAAGGCTAAGGAAAATATAAGAAGAATACAAGAGAGATAAGAGAATGGTGGAGGAAGTTCAAACCAAGGTAGAGGTGGTAGATTTAATGAGGCACAAGGTCAGAAAAATGATGACAAAGGTAAGGAAAAAGTTGTGGATGCAAGGCAAGGACAAAGAGGATGAGGTAGATTTGGTTTAGGAGAAGGTAGTGGTATCTTCACAGGGAAGTGGTTTACTTCTGGAGAAGTGGGACATCAATCATACAAGCATCTTGAGAAGGAGGAAAACATGAGGAAGGTAGATAGAAGAGTGAACTTGGCACAAGGGGAAGAGGAAAACTACAAGAGGAAGGAGAGGGATCTAATATGGCAAACCCAGAAGAAGAAGAGTACCTAATGGTAAGGAAGACACTTGTGTAGCAACAAGAGAGGCAAAAGCCATCAATCTTCAGAACCAATTTCAAAAATTATGGTAATATTTGTAGAATGATCATATATTATAGTTCTTTTGATAATTTTGTATCTTATGAAATGGTAAACAAACTGAATTTGAAAAATTTTCCACTCGATAGACCATATAAGGAATCTTGAGTGAATAATTAACAAAACATTGTAATAAGGGAACAAGCTTATGTTTATTTTTCCATTGGAGGGTATGTTGATAGATTTTTTTGTGATATAGTCCCTATGACATGTTGTCATATCATTTTGGGAAGGCCATGGCAAGCATCTAGAAGGACAATTCATTATGGTTTTGAAAATGTGTATATTGTGCATAAGAATGGTGAAACTTTCACTTTTACACAACTTCCTAGTAATGTTGATGAAAGGAACAACATTATTTCTTTTGGTAAAAATGATTATGTGGATTTGTAGAAGAAAAAAGTGCAAGAGTCTATGGAATCAGGCCTAAGACAAAAGACATCTTTATTGGTCATGAAATTTGGAGTTTATGAGAGTCATACATGATAACCTAGTTTTGAAGGGTCACTGGTTGAGGGGACAATCAAGGTTCGGATGTTGATAGTGTTCATTGAGGGAAGGGGGATTGTAAAAAACTTTTTATCATTGTATTGTGTATTTCCAATATGTTTGGATGTAGGGCAGAACAGGAGAATGAAGGATCACTCACTGATTGCATGATAACCCAGTTTTGAAGGGTCATTGGTTGAGGGGACAGTCAAGGTCTGGATGTTGATAGTGTTCCTTGAGGGAAGGGGGATTGTGAAATACTTTTTATCATTGTATTGTGTATGTCCAATATGTTTAGATGCAGGGTAGACCAAGAGAATGAAGGATCACTCACTGATTGCATGATAAGCCAGTTTTGAAGGGTCACTGGTTGAGGGGACAGTCAAGGTCTGGATGTTGATAGTGTTCCTTGAGGGAAGGGGGATTGTGAAAGGATTTTTATCATTGTATTGTGTATTTCCAATATGTTTAGATGTAGGGCAGACTAGGAGAATGAATGATCACTCGCTGATTACATGATAACCCAGTTTTGAAGGGTCATTGGTTGAGGGGAAGGTCAAGGTCCAAATGACTGGGCCATTCGAGGACCCTATTTCTTTGTATTAATTTATATTCAAATTGGATGCATGGATTTCTTGTGAATTATCAGCTACTATGTATCCTGCAACTGCATCCATAAATCTGCATATACTTCTCTAGGGTTGTAAGCCACTTAGGGATCAAAATAGAGAAACCAACTCAAAATCATTCTTTGTCCTGTTTCCTTTTAACAAAGTCTCAACTATCAATGATATAAAAATACATTTAATTTGATGCCCTAATCTATCAATACAAATGGCACCTAGCTAAAAGCTCACGGGCTGTCCATTTGATAACCACAGTCAACATTTCAAAAAAATGGTTATCCTTGAGCACAAGCACCAATAACATCAAATAATAGAGTTAAAGCACTAAATCAAAATCATTCTTTGTCCTATTTCCTTTTTAAAAAGTCTCAACTATCAATGATATAATAATACATTTGATGCCCTAAGGTATCAATACAAATGGCACCTAGCTAGAAGCTCACAGGTTGTCCATTTGATAACCACAATCAACATTTCAAAAAGATGGATATCCTTGAGCACAAGCACCAATAACATCAAATAATGGAGTTAAAGTAGGGCTAGGGAATGACACTAGTAACATCAAATAATAGAGATAAAGCACCAGCTAGGGCATGACACCAGTAGAATGTGGTCATTTCAAATAGCATTCATGATCAAATAAAATGCAATACATATGAAATTTGCAGTTGAATATGATGGCAGAGGCTCGAAAGATGAAGAAATCACATACCTTCTCTCACGTGTGCCCAACTCATTTTATCCCACTCCTTTCCTATGCCAATCTAAATAAAAATGATTTGCTGCTTCATTTTTTTTTTAATGTATACCGGAAACTATCAGAATTCTGATGGTCATTTTAAAACCCATCGGAATACTGACATCATCGGGGCCTATTTTTTTAAAAAATAACAAATTCATTAAAAAATTTTACCCGTCGAAATTTTCTGTCAAAATTTGGCCCCAAATGTAGTAGTGACTACTATGAAGAGCATGGAATATATAGACTAAAATCATCTCCTAGGACTCCACAATAGACTGGGATTGTAGAGTGAAGAAATGGAATAGTTTTAGATGCTGGTAGAAGTATGTTGTTGGAAGGAAATGTATCACATATTCATTGGAGAGAAGTTGTTGGTGTTGTTTTTTATACTTTGAACAAAATTCAAATCAGATAAGATACAAGTAATAATCCTTATGAATTATGGTTAATCATACCCCTACTATGAAATATTTTAAAATATTTGGTAGTAAATGCTATATCAAAAGAGATGATGATAGGAAAATTTGATGCTAGAAGTGATGAAGGGATCTTTCTTGGTTATTCTACTAAGAGAAAAGCTTATAAATGTTTTAATCTAAGATTAAGAAAGATGATTGAAAGTGCTAATGTGAGGATTAATGATAAATTTCAGATTCAGGAAAGAGTTTATGATTACAGTCATAATTTAGATAACAGAGAAATTGTTACAAATCAAGAAGGACCTTTTGAATTTGATCATGAGATGGAAATATGTTTGAATGACTCTACTGATATTCAAAAGACACCAAGGTATGTAAAGAAGAATCACCCTAAAAATCAAATCATTGGTGATGTAAAGGAATGTTGGCAAGGTCTAGACTAAGGATTGAAATTTGTTTGATTTCTCAAGTTGAAACAAAAACTACTGGTGAAGCTTGTAAGGATGAATCTTGGACTAAATAAATGCAAGAAGAATTGGATCAGGTAAAGAAAAAAAATACTTGGAAATTGGTTTCTAGACCTAAAGATAAGAATGTGATAGGAATTAAATAGGTTTTTAGAAATAAGATGAATGAACAAGGGACAATTATATGAAATAAAGAAAGACTTTTTTGTAAAGGCCACTCTCAACAAGAAGCCATAGAATTTGAAGACATATTTTGTCTTGTTTTTAGGTTGGAGGAAGTAAGACTATTTATTTCTTATGCTACACATAAAGAATTTAAAGTATATCAGATGGATGTTAAATCTACATTTCAAAATAGTGATCTTGAGGAAGAAATTTACATTGAGAAACCTGATGGATTTCCTTTGACAGAGAATGAGGATATGGTATGTAAATTGAAGAAGGCATTGTATGGACTGAAACAAGCACCTAGAGCATGGTATGCAAGATTGGATAAGTATCCACTGAGTCTTGGTTTCAAAAAAGGTAATGCTGATAGTAATTTATATTTGAGAACTAGTAAAGGAGTTATAATAGTTGAAGTTTTTGTGGATGGCATTATTTTTGGACACAATGATGAGATGATTAAGAAGTTATCTAAAGAAATGGAAAATGAATTTGAGATGTCAATGATAGGTGAAATAAAAAAAATTATTGGCTTACAAATTAATTAGAACAAAGATGGAATTTTCATTTCTCATTCAAAGTATCTTAAAGAGATGTTAAACAAATTTGGAATGGAAGATTGTAAACTTGTTGGAACACCCATGGTTACTAGTTATAAACTTACTAATGAAAGTGCAAGTGTTTTTTAGAAAAAGTAAAAATAAATGATTGGAGGCCTACAATATCTAACCCATACCAGACCTGACATAGATAATGTTGTTGGAATTATGGTGAAATATCAAGAAAATCCTAAAGAGACTCACCTTGCTACTGTGAAAAGGATATTCAAATACTTGAAGGGAACACTTGAGTATGGATTATGGTAAGAAAAATATGATGATTTTGTTACAAGTAGTGGTTGTCATTGCACAAAAATATTTACTTGTTAATGCCCGATACAACCACTAGACTTATAGAAGACATAGGAGGTGGTTAAGCCACTTCACAAATCTTGAGGGGAGTGTTGACCATTTTCCCAACAATTTCCCCATCAGTGTTACCTGAGGGGATTCAAACCCATGACCAAGCTCTGATACCACTTGTTACAAGTAGTGGTTATCATTGCACTAAAAGATTGACCTATTAATGTCTGATATAACCACTAGACTTATAGAAGACACATGAGGTGGTTAAGCCATGTCACAAATCCTGAGGGGAGCACTGACCATTTTGCCAATAGATTTTGTGCTACATGCTTATACTGAAGATTATTGGGAAGGAAGTGTGGATGATAGTAAAAGTACTAGTGGAGGTGCATTTTTCCTTGGGAAAAGATTGGTTTCATGGCTAAGTAAGAAGCAAGATTGTTTAGCTCATTCTTCCATTGAATCAACATATGTTGATGTTGCTATAAACTACACTCAAATTGTTTGGATGAAGCAAATGATAAAAGACATTGGAATAATTTTTGAAGAACCTATGGTTATATAGTGTGATAACACTAGCACAGTGAATATGTCAAAGAATCTAGTTACGCATTCTAAAATAAAGCATATATCAATAAATTATCATTTCTTAAGAGACAAGGTAGAAGAGAAAGAGATTGGATTGGATATATGCTAATTTTTGTAGATGACATTATTTTTGTGCATCTTTCCATCTATTATCACAGTGTGAATTTTAGCCATGGCTTCCCTCTCATTTGAAAGAATCCCCACGAGACCACTACATGTCCTTCAAGCGCTCTTCACATTTCTTTTGAAGATGGGTGCGGCCTTGTCAAAGGCTAAACACATCTTGGCCTTGAGGGAGTTTGGGAGAAAAAGGAAGGCATGTTGAAGAAAATCACCTGCTAGGGTGCTACGTGTCTATCCAAAAGATAATTTGTAACCCCTTTTATCAATAGGCCAAGTTATTTCAAAGGCATGACATGTGGGCATCTCAAGGAAGAATGTGAAGATGTAGTTTCAAAGCTTGAGAGATTCCATGCTCACCTTCCATGTGTCCTCCCTATCATGACCAAATGTTTCCATGTGTCTGACATCCATTAGCTTGCTCTGATCATTCTAGCATGGTTTGTAGCTTTCATTTTGACTTGGGCACATTCCTCCAATGAACCATCATGATTTTTGTAGAGAGGGTTATTATGGAACAAAATGATTGAGATATGATTTACTTACAAAAAAAAGGCTAATCGTAAGTGCTGGGATCTAGTGATGGTGATCATGCCTTCTAAGCCCTACAGATTATGACATCTAGCATAGTCCCAAGCTCCTTATCATTAAAGCTGTCAAAATTGGTTTAGGAAAAATGGATGCAGGCTTGATATAAAGGCAGAGTGGGAAGAAGATGAAAAGAGGAAGGGGGAGAGAAAAATTTTCTTTTATGAAAAAGGATATATAGCAAGCCTTAATATTGTAATAAGAACTTTGTATCAATGAAATATATCAACCGTTATTTGTACGCCTTCATTTTTAAAGGATCCATTTTTCTTTCATGAATATTTTCTATGCATTTCATGACTTCAATAGTTGCATTTTAATTTCTTCTATGCATATTATGCTTTAAGCTTCTCTATATATGGTTATCATTACATATTTCCTACTTTATCATGCTTAGATAGTTATTCATATATCTATGGTTGTTCCTTTATCTGATCCAGAGTGTTTCCTTATTGTCCTGCTTGAGGATTTATCCTATGCATTTTAAAGTGTTCCAAAATATTTTGTGAATCGCCTTAGTAGGAGTATATTTTCTTCCTGTTTTCCCCTCAACATAAAATGAAGAGCTGACTTCTAAAATCTTTGAGGTCATTCATTGAAAATGCATGAGGTCCCACACTCACTAAACTTCTCATAAGGCTATTAAACCTAAGAGTGATTTTAGGTGTTAACAAGTACTAAAAATTCTCTCAATCAGTCCTAACAAAGTCCTTATGATAGAGTATCATGATATGATAAAAATATTGCATCCTGTATCCATAGCATGTTAAGTACACACATATCATAAATAATTCATTGTATCCATCCATCATGTAAGTATATATAAAGGATCAAACTCATTAAATCATAGACTATCATCTAATTCACATCCCATAGAGTCACATCATATAAGGTGCATATGAAAATACAAAACCATAAGTGCATAGTACATCGTCATGACATTTCATCATATAGTAATAACATACATCCATTACATTAATGAATAGACATAACATAGAAGCATATCATAATATCCATCACATTTATCATATAGATTATAGGAATCATCCTATAAAGTAAATATAACATGTGCATCATAATCATCACTAAAGTAAGCATCATAGGCATATAAGGCTATATATATATATATATATATATATATATATATATATATATATATATATATATATATATATATATATATATATATATATATATATATATATATATATATATATATATATATATATATATATATATATATATATATATATATATATATATATATATATATATATATATATATATATATATATATATATATATATATATATATATATATATATATATATATATATATAAGTTTCATGATATAATGTCTAAAGGAGAGCTCACAAGCTTGTAAAACATATGCAAAATGTATATCTACATAAGCACTAAACTAGTGCTTCCACCACTCTCTGAGCTAGTGGGTCGAGGATGTGGGTTAGTATATGGTCTTGATGATCTTGGAGGTCCTTCCTATGGATTACTATAGGATGGGCCTACACCTATCTAAGGGCCTAGCTAGTGGACCCATAACTTCCCCAATGCACTAACTACTAAGGGCCTTGTGATCTTTGAGTCCTCTACAACCTGTAGGAAGCTATATAACTAGGTATACTTTCACCAGGAGGGAAAACACACTCATCATGTCCTCTCTAGTATTACATATCCCTAACTACCTCATATATCCTATCAATGCTATGATAGATGCCTATATCTTGCACACTAGAAATAAAAATATGTACCCTCTTCCCAGTCACACATGCCCTATCTTATGCTACCTAATCTCTTCTCACATATCCCCCCTCTCCTAATCCATATCCTATGTCATCTAGGCTATCCTCCTCCCCAAAATAGTAACCCTTAAGGAGTGAAACTTTTTTTGTATCTTTGTAGATGTATCCCTATCTTATGTCTATCTCCTCTTCCTCTCCTCCTCAAAATCCATAGCATCTACCTTTGTGACCATCCTTAGAGCTCCACCCAATTTCCCCTATAAATCTCTAAACTTATCCCTAAGGCTAGCAATCTCAAAAGTATCATCCTCCTCCACATCTAGGTATATCTTTCATTTCCTCATCAAAACCACCCATTTTAATATCCATAATTCCAAAATTATCTCCTCCCTTAGCCTCCTCCATATAATAATATCCATTATAAGAACTAGACTCTATACTACTCTCGGTCTCACTCTTAGTCTCCTCCTTAGTACTCCCTATCACATCAACATATTCATCCCTACCAACATCACCTCCCTAGTCTCCCCCTTCATCCTGACATATTTTTATGGTATCATTGGGGAAATAATGGGTGAAATCACTAGGGAAATTGCATCAATATCCCCACCACCCCTATCATCTCCATCACCCTTGTCTGTGCCATCACCTCCATGTCCACCTCCACCTCATCCTCCATCTCTCCCACTATCTCCTCTCCCTTGTCTTCCATCTCCTCCTCCACCTTATCCTCCATCTCTCCCACCATCTCCTCTCCCCCATCTTCCATCTCCTCCTCCACCTTTTCCACCCTATCCACCTCTCTAGTCTCATCTTGAATGTGTCCTCTAGGGATTTATGATGTACTAGATCATAAATATAGGAATAGGAACACCTACATCTATATAATGAATGTTTCTATGAATCACCCACCACACATCATACTTTTTCATCATCCTTGCATTAGTTACAACTGATATCCAATCCCTTCTCATTGGTGCTAAGGTCATAAAATGTGGCATTATAGTATCTATAGGGATCATTGGTCCCCATCGCATAACATCTTGAGAACATCAAGTAAACTATGCTAAACTAATAGGTACTCCCTTTCTCTCCCCAAAATATCATAGAATTTGATCTAGAATTTGTATCTTAATAAGACATGAATACTAAGTCAACTGACCAATCAAATGCCTCTCATATTAGAAAAATTGCAAATGATTTGCCTCTCCATCCCATATAGGAAATCTAATGTATGGTATCCATGTAAAAACCCATAGAGTGTCCAATAGATGTCTCCATTATCTAACGTGGCCCACCTACATGTGTTTCATTGCCTCATAATAATAAGAATAGGGTTGTCCTGGCTGAATGGATGATCTATCAAAAACTAGACAAAATATAGCTATATGCTCAAATGGCCACACTTGTAAAAATGTGACACTACACCCTAAGCTTTGAGCCCTATGATATGAAATTTCATGAAAGTGGTGATACAACATAGCTGGTACACATGGCATCCATGCATATACTATCCCTCTCAACCACATCTCTATACTAATTTCTCCTCACCCAATGGGAAACCCATGTCCTCTTCTGTCTAGTACCAAAAATCCTACTACAAGCCCACATAACATATATAAGTACTCATCATATCTGACCATATCCCACCATTTAATCTCATACCTTTTCATCCCTAAGTCTTCTATACCATAATTAAATAGGTCACACAATACTTCTCTTCCTACCTAAAATGAGTGGGCAATCATTTCCCCTCAAATAGGTATCTACAGAATCTGATACACATCCTCCAAAGTCACACAACACTCTCATGTTGGTAAGTGGAAAGAAGTCTTTGAGTTCCATATCTCACATAAAGTAGTAAGAATTCCCTTATTTTTTAGAGTCAAGGAAGCACACAACTGAGAGGTGGGTGGTGGTGAATCAGATATGTCCAAAGCCAAAAACATTAATAAAATGTAAACATTTGATACACAAAATACATGAATACATAACACCGATATTTTTGCATAGAAACCTTGTTAGGGGAAAAACCATGGTGTGAATAAAACCCACAAGATGATTTACTCAATTAAAATAACTTAACCCTATTAGGAGTAATACAAAGGGGAATGTAGATGCATTTAGGAACACTTCCTAGATCTCATTACTCAAATACAACTAATGGAAATAACCCAGAGACTTACAAGGGCTATAACTCTTAATGGACTACAATCCATTGTGGACAATAATCCACCAATGTATGAATTGACGGATAGCATCTTTAATATGCCAATACAAATATGATGAAATATAAAAAATATTTATCTCAATCATAGATTCCACTCATATCTATTCACACAGTCATCACTAAATCATATACATACTCTCTAATACCTTTGCACTTACAAATGATTACATCTTTTTATACATTTTATCAACCTTGTAAAGAAAAACAAGGTGAGTTCAACCTAAAAACCTATTTTAAAATTATTTCATCAATACAATTCAAATGACAATGTGATCCATCAAATGTTGGCTAAGACATAGCAATGATCCATAAGAACATCCTCAAATATTTAACAACACCATAAATCACTCCATGATCCTTCTCAACATTTTTTACCAACCATGTCAGCCAAGAACAATAAGAACAACATCATGACACAAGAAAATTATTGAAACCAATCACACCAATCAATGCAATCAAATAACATGAATGGAACAGGATCATAAGACATCAACAAGAAATATTGAATAGCTCAACAACACTAGCAACACCTCTATCTCAAAATTTATAATCATCTCTACACTGTATACTAGGAAAAATAAATAGTAAACATTGTCACTCCAAAAACATAGCTTGCAATCCTCAAACTGATAATCCATTCATGTCAAGGACAAAAATACAAGTCCTAAACATGCCATATTATTTTCATCTTGTATTATTGTCACACCAATCCATACTGATCCAAATAATGTCACACTTTCTTTTCCTAAACACTTCTTGAACATCCAAATACCAATATATGATAAATCAATCATAACTAACTTAAACATCACTACGAACCTCTGTAGATTTACATAGATCAAGTAAAGACACACCTAAAAACTTTTATAGATCTTCACCATCAAATATTTAATATAGTAGTTGTACCATTCCAATCATTCCACTAAACATTCCTGCAACATCTCTACAACATTGTCATAACAAATAAATATGTTGACATCAATGAAAAAACATCTCTCAAATATGTGATAGTGATCTCTTAAGAGCATATTTGAAAAACATCCCAAAAATACCCCCCTTTGGCATTGATGGAAACATATGATGTGAAAAAAAAAATCATTGCACAAAGAAACATACTACCAACAATATCCACAATATATCTCTTCCAAATCTTCTGTAATAAAGAACAATCTCTCCCCCTAAGTTTTACATAGTTTTTTACATGGCTACCTCTCCCTTTTTGACATCAATGATAAAGGAACATATATACACTAAGTCAAAGAAGCCAAAAACAACTAAATATCTCTCTCAAAATTGAAGAACATATCTCATAAGAATAACTACTCCCTGTAATACCCTCTCCTATGGTGATACTTAGACTTTTCTGATTTGGACATTTTATTATGACGGTTAGAACTATACATTTACATTTATGTTTTGTGGATGATGATATGATTGAAATGCTCATTTATGGTTATCATTTATATGTTTATGAGATTAGAAAACCATCTATTTTTATATGTTTTATGGATCTAACCCAAGGATTTGAATATAACCTTTATCATGATGTTTTATGTTTCATGGATATGTGTCTGATGTGTTTTCATGACTCAAGATGAAATCATAGTTACTCACTTAGTTGAGGTCCATAGGATGTATCGATCCTGGTCATCTGTTTTCATATATCTGATTATTTGCATATATCTGATTGTATGTATATCCACACACACACACACACACACACACATATATAGCTCTTCTTGGTGATGCAGGATTGCAGGTACTGGGTATCGTCTCCACCTGGCTTCACAAGTCTGAGCGATCCTTCAAAATCCTTGATCGTTGTTGTTGTTACGAAAATATCACCAAGTTCCATAAGAAGAAACTTCACCTTTGATCCTTTTATCCTTAGGTGGGAAGGGTCGAGTCAGTCCCTTGTGTGGATGTATTATGTGATCTCTCAGTTTATTGGTTTTGTGGATCTTGTAGCTAGTTTCTTGTCTTTTGTATTCATTGAGAATGAGGTTTCGAGTATGGTAGTTTTAACTATTTTCATGGTATGCTCAATCTTGTTAGTAGATTATTGATGTGAGTTATTGCTCATTGAAGGTATGATTTAGTAATTTATCTTTGGTAGTAGCTACTATTATACTAGCATATCTCGTTAGGAATGAGTTGGTATGTGATTAAATCATGTGATTTTAAAATCTATAATAAAGAATAATTTTATGGTATTATTTTATAATACTCATAATAACAAAGTGTCTATGGCAATATTAATAATAAATGTTTTAAATAATAGTGGTAAAATCTAACTTATGTTAGTAGTTACCTAATATATGTTTTAGAATGTGGATTAGTGTATAAATAAATAATATGTTTAATAATAATGTTATTCTTAATAATATTTAATATTTGTAACAATGTGTCTTACATATGATATATGTACCATAAGCATATGGGTGCACACATATGCCTATAAATACATATATATATATTAATATTATATAATAAATTAATTGTGTGAAGGAAAATTATTTTAGATAAATATAAATCTATGTTATTCTTATAAATGGTAAATAGGATTTGTAAATTCTATTACCATAGTTAAATAAATTAGTAAATTATTTTTAAGATTATATTGTCTATTTTGACACCCTTAAATTTAGGAGACATAGATTATAGTTCTATTAAAATTTATTTATCCCTTCATAGGAATGGTTTTGCAAACCATCTCATCAACTAATAATGGATGGATAGTTGAGATGGTTGCATTGGTTGGATTACCAGTGCAACCACCTCCTCCATTCTATATATAGGAAATATTTCCTATGTGAAAGGGTGTTGAATAGTTCATTTTTTTTGAGAGGAAACAATAACAAGATTCCAGGAAAATTATTTGTCTTTGGTGAGGAAAGAATCCATTATTTGAGATTGGCATTTTTGTTGTTTTGGGTAGAGGCTGGAAGATTGTAGGAAGAGGGATTCAAAGGAGTGATGGAAGAGATTTAGAACCTTGATTTCTTCTTCATCAATCGATCTTTGCAAGACTCCGGGTTGGAATCCATCCTGGAAAATAAATCTCTTTTATAGTATGAATGTTGTTTTTAGATCGGTTTGAATGTTGTTGTATTTTGTATTATTATTGCAGAATGTTAGTGCACTATTGTATTATTATTGCACTGTGTATTATTATTACAGAATGTTGTTACATTAATGTATTCTGTAATAATGTATTATTGCAGAAGATTGATACATTAATGTATTCTGTGATAATGTATTATTACAGAATGTTGACATGTTATTGTATTATTGCAGAATGTGACACATTATTGTATTATTGATGATCGTGTATATAATATTGTATTATTTTGCCAGCCGTCTATACATTATACAAATGCTATATTATTGTATTACAAATGCTATATTATTGTATTATTCTGTCATTTGTTTATTGTAATATTCTGTCAAAATAATATATATGTTTCAATAAAGTTAAGTGAATTCTTCTCTTTAAAATATGAAAAAAAAAAAATGAAAAGTTTTGGGAAGTGGGGCCACCACCTTCCCAAGGGTATTGGCTAAATCATAAACTAAAATGTAAAACATATAAAGGAAGTTTCAAAACATTTGAAAATATGACTAAGTGTCCCCCTTGGTAAGAAATACATTTTAGTCTATGATTTAGACGTTTCCCCCCACTCCCCTTACGACACACAACCATAGCAGCAGGCACTACTACGACAATACCTGACTTCTATGGCAGTAGGTACTATAGTAGCAGTACCTTGCTACGGCCCATGGTCGTGGCAAGTGGGAAGGGAAGCATGCAGAGCATGAGGCCAATGGGGTGTGAGGCCCGTAGGGTCCCCCCCATAAGATTACTTTTAATTTTATTTTTAGGTGGTAGTTTTTTTTTATTAGCTTTTAATTAATACTAAATTTAATATATTTAAATTTCTATTAAATTTAGTTATTGTTTAATAGGAATTTCATAGTGTAGTTTAGTTTATAAATATTTGATGTATAAATGAAAATTATATTTATTTATTTAAATTTTAGAATTTTAATTAATAAATGTTAAATGTGGATTTAATAACATTTTCTTTATACAAGTAATTCCTTATACTTTAAGTTATACTTGTATAAAGGGATTAGGTACCTTTTGGATTGATTGGGATAGGTTTCAGCTTCCTACGAGTTTAACTATAACTTCTAGATTTTAGATTTTTAATAAAATCAGACTTAGATTGAAAAATTATGGAGCTTTATCTTTTGGCATATGGAATTTTGTGTGAACCTTAAATATGTTCATTACTTGGTTGATGGAGGTATGTGGTGCATTTAGATGCCTAAATAGGGTTAGGATGTGTGTAGGAAGTATGATTAGGGTTTAGGGTTGTCTAAGAGGGTCAGGACCATTCTAAACATCCTTAAACGTTCCTAATTTCCCTAAACATCTATAAACTATCTTATTATTTTCCATTCTTTGTTGCAGTTCTCAAATGTGTTTATAATGTGTTTTTACTAAATGTATGATGTATTTGTGATGTGTGGGTTAAGGGTAGAAAACCTAAGAACACTAAGTGAGTGGCTCTCAGTGCGGGGTCGGGGCCCTAAATGGCTAGAACCAGGATAACCGACTGAAGAGTTATTTAACAAGTGAAAACTTAATTAAAACTTATGGGAATGGGTTCAAACATTAAAAAGATTAAATGTGTCTCACCCATGCCATTAGCGCTAGTAAAGGCTATGAATGGGAGTGGGAGAAGGTACCTACGCATAGGTACGATCGAGTGGCGCTTGTCTGTATGAAAGGCATTGGATCCCGCATGTGCCTACTTGGGGGCCAGGGCCCGAAGTGGCTAGTACCAGGACAACCCAAGGGGTGAGGGCTATGCGATGACACTCACTTAGGTTGTTGCTTATATTTTCTACCAAGCCTCAGAACCTTTTTGGGAAAAGATTTATACTTGGATTTTCTTTTCATTTTCTATTTGGGAAAGGTTACCCAACCCTAAGTTTGGCCTAGCTATTCCTTCTTTGTGGACCTTGGTGTTTATCTCCTAGCATGGGGGAGTGGTCCTTTTGGTATCCACATGGTTGGGTGGTAAATCTTTTTATAGAGGTATCTTTTGCGGATGTAGTGTTTGAAGATTCATGCTTGTTTATGTACCAATTTGAAGAATGAAGGCTTGTAATTATATTTCATGATGTAAAATTATTGTTACCTCCCAAGAGGAGATGAATGTAATGTAATCATTGATGTAATTCAAATGATGTATTTGGAATGGGTAGATTTAGGAAAAGGGAAAGGGAGATGTGAACTTTATGTATAAGATGTATGTTGGAAAATAAAAAGGATTTTGTAACATTCCAAGTTATGTAGTATGTTTTCATTATTGTTGTTTAAGTGAAGCTATTGAAAAATCAAATGTAGTATACTTGCAATGTATTAAATGAGTTAGATGATTCTATTTGATTTAAAAGTTATATTGTTCATAAAGGATACTTAGGAATATAGATGGTGTTAAATGGAAAATTGAAATGAAAGTACTTTGTATTTCATAAAGAATCTTATAATGATATGATTTAATTTGCTTGAGAAGTAAATCTTGTTGTTAGTTTACTTAATGGACTTAAATGAATTGTTCATAAAATAGAAGGGAACCTTGGGAGGAATCTAAGTTTAAGTTTTGTTCACATAATTCTTTTAAAAGTTCAAAAATTTCCATGAATTATTACGTAGGTTTTTCTTTTACAAAGAGAATCTTTGTTCTCTTCCCTGGTTCCCTTTGTGGAGCATGACACTCACCCTAAGTAGCAACCACCAAAAAACATCAATCCATATGAAAAATAGTCTTCATAATAGCATTGGACTAATGCATCCCAATACATCTCTAGATTTTATTAGGAGGGGAAATCATCCCAAGCTTACCTTATAGATACTCAAAAGTATCCTTCGACAATGGATTTGTGAAGATATCTACAATATATTCTTTAGTAGATCCATATTCCATATTGACTTCTTTCTCACTAACTTCATCCTTCAAGAAATGATACTTAATGGATATATGATTTTTTTTCATATTTAACACATGATTATTTGAAGTATTCATTGCACTTGAGTTATCACAGTAAATAGAAAGAGGTTCATTGATACTTACTTTCATATCTTTCAACATTTGTTTCATCCATACAATTTGTGTGCAATTAACAGTAGCAACAACATATTTAACTTTAGTAGTAAATTGAGAAAAATAAATAAATTTTTACTTGCCCATGCAACTAACCTCTTCCCCAAGAAGAATGCACCATTTATACTCTTTCTATCATCCACATTACCTACACAATCAACATTGGTGTTAATGTGAAATCATCATCTCTAGGATAACATAGATCGTAGTCAATTGTCCCTTTTAGATATCTGAAGATTATTTTCACTACAACAACATGAGATTCATTTGATTATAACTGAAATCTAGTAACTATGCAAACTAAATTCATAATATCAAGCCTGGTTTGTATCAATAATAACAATCCACTGATCATTGATTTGTATCTCTTTTGATTTCTACTAGGTGAATCACTAGTTTTAGTCAATTTGTAACCAATCACCATAGGAGTACCATAGGTTTGTAGTCATCAATTCCAAACCTTTTTTAACAATTATTTCACATATTTATACTGAGACATAAAAAAATATTTTTTTTATTGAGTAACTTGTAAACCAAGAAATAATTTCATCTCACTGATCATTGACATCTCAAATTCATTTTGCATCTCATACGAAAATTCCTTACTCAACTTGTCATCACCACAAAAAATGATATCTTCAACAAATACCTCGATAATCAAGATATTTTCATGATCAACTTTCAAATATAAGTTCCAATCAATAATAACTTTGTTGAAACCAAGTTTAAGAAGATAATTATGTTGGCATAACTGATGTAGTAATGGTAAGAGATGTGATGGTACAAATTTGGTGATTGTGATGATCAGTTATTGTGTTCTCATTGATTTCAAGTATTGACCTAGTGTTCTTAGTGTG
The DNA here is from genome assembly GCA_027943335.1 of Chamaecyparis obtusa. NCBI lineage: Eukaryota > Viridiplantae > Streptophyta > Pinopsida > Cupressales > Cupressaceae > Chamaecyparis > Chamaecyparis obtusa. The sequence goes on from BSBK01002120.1 coordinate 143,912, forward strand.
TTTCCAAGTATGTGATAAGGATGAATAGTGTGTTGCAAGTGGTTCTAGTGGCCATGATTCTTAAGAGAGAGACTTGGGAATGTCTCTAGATGATAACTGTATGATTGCAACTATTGAATGTATGATATGTGTGAGTTAAGATTGATTGAAGTGTGATAGGGTAACTATTTGAAAAGTATGTGACTAGTAATAAGTGATTTGATTGGTTCATCAAATATATGGTGAGTTAGGTGGTACGATCATATAATTAAGTCATTTATGTTGTGTTGAGGTCATGATTATGACCGTGACTAATTTTGATGATTGGTAAGAATGTTTTGTGGTTACAAAAGTTGTTTTTTGTGACTATGTTCCTATGCTACCAATGGTAGATATTCTATTGGCGATTAGTGATCAAGTTGTGATGAATTATTTGTGTTCCAATTGTCATTCTGACATGTCTCAATTCCTTTTTTGTGGAGCATTGATATTACATTGATTAAGGTAGATGTTTTATCAAGATGAAGGCTAAGTTGGTCAAAATGTGTTAGACTGTTCTTGATAAAATAAATTGTAAAGGTCTATCCTCTAATCGATGTGTTTGGTAAAGATGTTTTATTCCTAAGGGTTCTATATTACTAAGAGGGGGGGTGAATCAGTAATCTAAGATATCTAAAACTTTTTTACTTCTTTAACATAAAGATACATCCATTTATTCACTGATTGATAAGAAAATAAAACTTAACCAAATAAATACAACCACCACAAACCATGTATCACATAACACATATTTTTTTCCATGGAAACCCAAATGGATTAAAACCATGTGCGAGATGAAATGCACAAATTATATACTCTTATGAAGTATGCCCTATTATGAGTTTTACAAAGACATTGTTAGGTGCCACCCAGTTATGGGATTTACCTTTAGCCCTATTAGGAGATTTACCCTATTAGGAGTAGCCTTGTTAGAGGACTTCAAACACTAGCCAAAGTTCCACCCTGTTAAAGGATTTGTACATAAGATCTGTTAGGATCTACTCAATTAAGGGATTTACATATAATAAAATTCTTAGGGTCATGTGATCGAGAAATAGAAACTCTGTAGGACCCCTCCATTTCCCTCATCTTGGTAAGAACACTTTGGTAAGCACTATTGTTTTTTTTTGCAAAAATTTCCGTAGATTTTATGTGAAGTTAGTAGATATCTTGACTGTAGTTCATCAAATTAATTAGAATAGATTTCATCTTCAAATGAATTCTTGGAATATGTTAATTTAAGACATAATTTTGAAGTAATATTACCTTTATCTAACTAGTGTGGTATTAGAACATGAAGGTGTAAATCGGTGCTTACATGATAGAATTAATATTACTCTAAGTTGCTTGGAAATTTCATCTGAAATTATAATAAGGGAGCTTATGTGGATTAGAATATTGCCCTAATGAAAAATAGAATGAGTCAAATTAACTAACATAGTTTTGAGACTTTTTAAAATAAAGACAATCAATGGTAATTATCAAGTGAATAGTAAACCTAATAGAACCTTTAAGTTATTTGGAAACATTATATGTAATGATGCCTTCACTTAGGTGTGGATGATGCACACACATAGAAGGTTTGTAATGATCTATAGAAGTGTAAGAATTATGTTAGAGTGATAGGTGCATGCATCAAAATATAAATTTAGGAAGGCTTCAAATAAAAGTAAATTTTTGTGATAGAATTGAGCTATGCAATTTAATTGGCCCCTACCATTCTCCCTCTATGTGAGACACTTTTGTGGATAAGGTTGGGAGACCGTTAGTCTTTTAGCCTTGTTGAGCCCTTCTAGAACATATTACCTTGGTGAGAATCCTTGTAATGTGATTATGTAAACCACTTCATACAAAATAATGAATTGTACAACAATAGTGTTGATGATTTGATTTCACTAGCATAACCAAGACTAAGTTAAGCTTAAGAAAGTAAAGAAACCTTATGAGTTGACATGGCCACACTATTAACCAATCTGATTAGTGAGATTGTAGATTAAAAGACATTATAGGATCAACAATTAATTATGAGATGGATTAGAAATGACCTTGAGTTAACCATATTTGTGAAATATACTAGAAAATCAATAAAGAAGGAATCCATGGCAAAATTGTATTATGCGGCGATTGCATATTAGGTGTAGTGGTAAGTATGTTGTTAGGATCAATGTTTGACAAGGTTCAAGGACCGTCTTGTTTTAAGATAGCATTGTGTAATCTAGGATCTAAACCTATTGATTTTGTACCATATGTTAAATTAGGATAATGTTGTTACAGTATGACACATTCTGACATGATTTGATGAAAGGCCCTAGTGCATTGGTATTGCATTTTACTTGGGTTATGTTTTGCTAGCTCATTGTTATGGTCTAAATGAAATAATAAAAAAATGAAGAGCTTGAATCATATATTGGTAAATGGGACTTGTTCCAAATTAATCGAGGTAATTTAAATAAATGGAATTGTGATATGCTTTAGAAATAGAGAATGTAAATGAATATGGTCTATTGTGAATTGAGCTATGAAACCTGGTTAGGAAATATTTTCAATTTACTATATATATATATATATATATATATATTGATCAATTTTGGGTTTGGAGAAATGTGAATCTAAACATGTGAATGAGGTGATGTGGTATGTAGACATAATTGATGTATATGTACAAATGGATTTATATGGTGCTTTACTTGGATTATATACATAACGCATTCTTGGAATTACTAATATTATCTTGAGTGTGTGTGTGCAGGGATAAAACCATGGAATTTAAGGGGAGTCAAGCCAACATGTGTATATTATCTCTGTGACACCAAGGTCGTGTCCTCAAAGAGATACAAGGCCTCCCTATGACATAATTTATTTTGTAAAGTATGTGGATGTGAATGTATTTAAGTTGGTTTATTTCAATAAGTTGTTTAGTGGAAGTGCCAAGTGTAATTATGAATGTGTTGTGGTGTCAATTGACACATGTGTTTGTATTTTGAGTTGGCAATGGACCTCATGGAGTGAATGCATGTCATCATCTAACCCTAGTACAACTTGTCTCCCCACACCTTTTCCTTGGTTAGGGCACACATGAGTAGTCACATCCTCTCTAATTTCGAATTTTGCCTTGGAATGGGTTTTGAAGGGTCAAATTGACCCCTAGGGAGTTGTTTTACACAAAAATAGAAGGCCCATGGGTTATACCTATGGGTAAGGGTCCCTTTTAACCATAGGACACCCTAGAGCCACCTTGGGAAGCCCTCCAAAAGTGGGCTTTTGTCAAATGTCGAAAATCAAACTCACATGGAAAACTTCATGAGTCAAAAAGCTTCCAACTCTCTTCCCCATTCACCTTTTTGCAGTTCCACTTTAGGAAAGTTGTAAGGTTTTGGGTAGGTCACCCAATGGGAAGCTCACAACTCTCCCAAGGGCATGGGAGAGTGTGAGAGGCCTATTTTAGTGGCAAACTTGGATTGTGTTGCCTAATCACCAACTCTCCAACTTTGGAGACAATCTAGGATCTTGGAGAAAGTTAGAGAAGAAAAAGGGAAGAAAAGGGAAGACTCACTTCATCTATTTACCATAACTTCAGGTGAAGGTATGTGCACCCCAACCTCCATTAATGGATTTTATGCAATTGATGAGTTCATATGAGTAGGAAGGTATTACAATTTGTATATGTGTGTTGTGAGTTGTTGTTATGCTTGTGAAAGCCCTTGAGTTCATTTATGAGAGTATTGTGTGGGCAAGTGTTTGAATCTCTTATGTTGTAGAGATAAATGTGTATGTTATGTGAGCAAGTGATGAAACATGGTTGTTTTTGCTTAAAGTTCTTATTTCCTTCTTTTTGAGTGAATCTTAGTAGATCCTTGTTTGTGAAAGGCCATGTAAGAAATTTTTTTGTTGCAAATCCTTGTGTGAAGGCTAGAATGACATGTATGTTGTTGTCTCATGAAGTAATGTCATGTGTGTAATATTTGAGGGTTGTATGGGTGTTCTCTGTTGGCTTGTTTTTTCCCTTGCTCGGGGGTTGGCTAGGACCTACGAGGTATCATGATGCCATATGGTAGGGAGGAGAGTATTCCATGGAAGGGTTGTTTTCTTTCTTGCAGGTTTTTCAAGATATCTTGGTTGGACCAGACTAGGACTATGAAAAAATGGAGTGTTTGTGAATCCCCTCAATGTGGTTTTGGGTGTAAAATGCACCTTGTAAAATGTAATATAAGTCATTATCTCATCTATTTCTTTTTGAAAGATCTTGTAACATAGAGTCTTCTTGTAAAAATTTGTAATGTGTGTAGGAAGTGACATGCTTCCAAGTTGTAACAAAAATAAGGAAATACTTTTGTTGTATCTCTTTGATTGTAGTTGTAATTTGTAGGAATAGTAATGTTCTTTATTTATTTATGTTTTTTGTGATAATTTGTCCATATTAGTGCTTGTATTGTTGTTGTAAAATGTGTTTGAAAAAAAATCTTAGTAAGCTAAACACTCTTAACATATATATAAAATGAGTTGTAAAAAAAAAAAATAGTTGTGTTTTTGCCTAAGGAAATATGGGCATGACAAACTCCTTATCTTGATTAGATCCTCTATAAAACATTCAATATTTCATCCAAAAAATTTGGAATACATTGGCTTGATCACACCATCACAATCATGATCTACACACATAAATCTTTGATTCCATGATATAAATATGATTTCTTAAGCCCTAATCCTGTCACTGACCTAAAATATCATCCAACACATTTGAAATCAATTTTCCAATCTTTGTGACTAGAGAGATTGCACTAAAAACAATATCCCAATGTAACAACCATATTTACCAAATAGTTAGGCCAAAGGATAGGCCCTTATAATTTATTTTATCAAGAACAATCAAACACATTTTGACCAACTCAACCTTTATCTTGATAAAGTGTATACCTTGATCAATGTAATGTCAACACATCACCATAAATGAGTTGATACATGTAAGCATGACAACTGGAACTCAAATAATTTATCACAACTCTATCACCAATCATCAATAGAAGATCTACCATTGATAGCTAAAGAACATAATCACCTTTTATAAAAATAACTTCTGTAACCAAAAAACATACTTATCAGTCATCCAAATTAGTCACAATCATAACCATGAACTCAACACAACTTCAACAACATAACTGTATGATCACACCACCTAACTCGCCATAGATTCAATAAATCAATCAAATCACTCATTTTCAGTCATAGATTGTTCTAGCAATTTTCTTGTCACACTTCAATCAATCATAACTCACATAAATCATACAGTAATCATCTAGAGACATTCTCAATTCTCACTTAAGAATTGTGACCACTGGAACCACTTGCAATATGCTATTCATCCTTCTCACATACTTGGCAACACACTAAGAACACTAGGTTGATATCATTGACAACATAATAATTGATCATCATAATCACCAAATATGTACCATTACATCACTTACCATCACTGCATCAACTATGTCAATAATATCCTCATTTTTCATTCATGGAAAAACAATAATAAAAAAATCTTCTCAATCAGATAACCTACTCTTTTTGTGTTCTTACATTGATCATCATCTCTGAATCAATTGTACTAACTCTATGTCCCCCTTTCTCTCTTTATCATCTTTCTCAACTATTCTCTCACCACTTTTTAGTACATTTGTCCCCCTTTGACAAAAATTCCAAAGATTCCATACCATAGATCTCTTCTCCTCCTTCAGTACCTTCATCACTGACTTCTCCCCATAAGGAGTAGCCCCTTATTACATCAATTCAATAAATATTTTCAAAACAAAACATTGGATTGATGCAACATCATCACTTTAATTCTTATTAGGTAGGGGAATGACTCCCAACTTTCCTCTTATATGCTCAAGCACATCCTTTGGTAGTGGCTTTGTAAAAATGATTGCAACCTACTCCTTAGTTGGCACATACTCCAACTATAGCTCTTTCTCTTGAACTTTATCTCTAAGAAAATGGTACTTAATTACAATATGCTTAGTCTTAGAGTGCATCATGAGGTTCTTGGATATGTTATAAGCACTAGTGTTATCACAATATATAACCATTGATTTAGTTACCTTCTTCTTTATTACTTCCAATAAATGCTTCATCTAAGCAACTTGAGTGCAATTAATAGTAGCATCAACATACTATGCCTTTGTAGTAGACTAAGTAATATTGTTCTTTTTTCTTGTCCATGACACAAGTCTCTTTCCAAGAAAGAAATCACCACTAATTGTGCTCTTCCTATCATCCACATTACCTACCTAGTCTGCATCAATGAACACAGTCAAAGTAAAATATCCTTTGTGATCATACCAAATACCATAGTCTTTAGTCCTTTTTTAAGTATCTAAAGATTCTCTTCACAACCACCATATGGAGTTCCTTTGGATTAGATTTAAATCTTGCAACTATCCCAATTGCATGTGATACATAAGGCCTATTATGAACAACATATTGCAACTTACTGATCATGGATCTGTATAAAGTTGCACTTACCTATTTAGAATCATATTCCTCATAAATCTTACAAGCAGTCACCATTGGAGTTCCTATTGACTTAGAATCTTCTAACCCAAAAATATTCAATACTTACCTCAAATATTTTTTCTAGCTAATGTAGATTCCATCACTAAGCTGAGATACCTACAGTTAAAAAAGAATTTGATCTCACCAAACATCAAAATCTTGAATTTTATCCTCATTTCATCTACAAATACAATTCTCATCTCATCATTTCCACCAAAAATGATGTCATCCACAAAAAATTCATCAATCAATAATTGGTCATCCTTCTCAATATTTAAGTAAACATTTCTATCCTCACTTGTCCCAATGAAACTGATCTTGATCAGATATGAGTGGAGTCTCTCATACCATGCCCTTGGTGCTCGCTTCAATCCCTAAAGTTCCATCTCCAACTTTCACACCTTTCACACCATGTCCTCATCATCTGATAGTGAAAAACCATCAGGATGTTCTATTTAAACTTCCTCTTCTAGAATTCAATTCAAGAATGCAGATCTGATGTCCATTTGGAAAACCTTAAAACCCTTAAAAGAAACATATGCTACAAAATCCTCACTCCTTCAAGTCTAACCACTGGTGAAAAAGTATATCCATAGTCAAAACCTTCTTATTGTGCATACCCCTTAACCACAAGTCTTGCCTCATTTTAGGCTACTTCACTATCTTCATTGAGTTTATTTTTGAAAACCCACTTATTTCCTATCACATTGTTATCAATATGTTTGGGAACTAGTACCCAAGTATTGTTCTTATTTATCTGATCTAATTCTTCTTCCATGGCCTTAACCCATTCTTCCTTCTTCAATGCCTCTCCTAATGATTTGGGTTCATGTTCAAAAATCATACATGTAGTTTCTTTGATCTTTCTTCTAGTCTGAACACCAACATTCTTATCACCAATAATCTAATCAGCTGAATGATTCAACTTAACATACCTTGGTATCACCAATTTAGGTCTGGGAGACTCTTCTATCAATTAAATTGGTTCATCCACATTGTTATGATTTTCATCTTCTTTCTCAACCAGTTGAACATATACAATTCTTTGATCATATCTTGATTCATTCTTTTTGGAACCATCATTCTTCTCCAAGAATTCATTAATCTTCACATTTGCACTTTCTATCAATTTGTTGGTTCTCTTGTTTAGAAACTTGTAGGATTTTCTTCTTGTAAAATATCCTAGGAAAATTCCTTCATCACTCTTAGGATTAAATTTCCCTATATAGTCATCTCTCTTTGTGTACCATCTACTCCCAAAAACTTTAAAGTATTTCACACTAGGTGTGTGACCATGTCATGACTCATATGAAGTTTTATTGGTACCCTTATTCACCTATACCTAGTTCAATGTATAAAAAATAGTGCTGACAACTTCTCTCCAAAGAATCTAGGGTGCATCTCTTTGAATCATGATTTTTCTTGCAACATCAATAATAGATTTGTTCCTTCTCTTTGCAACCCCATTATGCTGAGGATTTATAGGTGCTAACATTTTCCTCTTGATTCCATATTTTTCAAAAAAATAAATGATTTCCAAAGATGTGAACTCACCCTATCAGATCTCAATAATTTCATACTCTTACATATCTCCTTTCCAACTCATGTTTTGAACACCTTAAATAAATAGAATGCATCTAATTTATCTTTTAGAAAAGTAACCCACATCATCCTAGAGTAATCATCAACAAAAATCATAAAATACTTATCTCCATAGTAGCTTCTTGTTCTCATAGGACCACACAAATCAATATGAACTAAATCCAAAATACCTTTAGATGAAAATTATTTAATGATAAAAATGGAACTAGTTAACTTTCCCAGATGACATTACTTGCACATGACATTGTCTAGTTTCACTAGTTGTGGAAAACCTCTAACAATATTCATCTTACTCACTTTGACCAAACTATCAAAGTTAACATTAAAAAATCTCATATGCCACAACCAACTATCATCAAAGTTTTCTATCAGACAACTCTTTACTGTAGTATTTAGACATAATAATTTACCTCTAGTTTGCATACCAATAGCAATCATATCTCCCAAGTATCGTACATAGACCTCCTCTGAACTCTACAAGATAATATTTTTTATTCAATTGTGCTACAATCAAAAAATTGTGCCCTATGCCTTCTACCCAATAAACATCATCACAATTTATTTTTTTGTTTGGTGCAATAGATCCTAATCCTTTTATTAAGCAAGGAGAATTGTTACCAAACCTTACCACACCACCATCACATTCTTCCAAATTAGCAAACTTTCTCCTATCACTAGTCATATGATGTGTACATCCACTATCTATTAACGAATCTTCACCATGATCCATGATAAAAATCAAAGATTTTTCATTATCTACACGAGGATTTTCCTTAACAACAACAAAAGTAAATACATCTTCCTCATTATCCTTAGATTCCTCATCACTAATCACTTCATCAACAACAACAAAAAAAAGTCTTCTTTCTATTATTCATGAATCTCTTAGGCTTTTCCTTCTTATCACCATTAGGACACTTGAAAAAAATGTGTCCAATATTGTTACAAGAGAAAAATTTAAAAGTTAGCTTTCCCTTGTATTTACCAGATCCTCTAGGTAGCCTCCTAGCAAACAAAGCTTCAACCTCATCCTATTTATTCTCCTCAGACAAGATAGAATCATAATCATTAGAGTATTATAGTATAGAAGAGGATTCATGACTAACTTCCTTTCCTTTCCTTATAGGTACAAGGGACATAGATGCCTTGAATGCAACTTCAACCCTTGGAACACTATTATCATAATTTCTAAGTTCAAAAGAAGTAAAATTTTCAATTAATGCATCAAGAGTGATGGTTTGAATTCCTAAAGATATTAACTCCTAAATAGAAAAAACCCTAATGGAATAGAGAGGTAAAATGGTTCTCAATACTTTACATACCACATCATCTTCTTCAATAGTTCCACCAACACTTTTGATAGAAACAACCACTTCTTAATTGTTTGACCATACTTATTAACTTTTTAACCTTAAACCATCCTCATGTCATCAAATTTTTATTTCAGGCTGTCAATGTTAGCTTTCTTCACATGTTGTCACCACCATATACTAACTTCAAATTTTGTGACACATCATAGGTGGTTTCAAGATCTTGGATATCAACAAAATCTGCATTAGATAATGTACTTGCAATGGATTCCATAGTTGTAGTATTCTCTTTTTGTTCCCTTAGTTGATTTGCATTGAGAGGATAGGTTAGAATAATAGACTAATTAACAACATGATTCCAATATTGGTTACCCATACGTTTTAGATAAAGCTTCATTCTACCTCTCCACACCGAGCAATTCTCCCTTGAGAAATTAGGACCTTCCTTCCTCATCATTCTCGGGTCTTGACCTCAAGTTTTTAAGATTCACCACAAAGAGGATCAAATCTCTAATACCAATTGTTAGTCCTAAGGGTCCAAGATTATTGAGAGGGGGAGTGAATCAGTAATCTAAGATATCTAAGACTTTTTACTTCTTTAACACAAAGATAACATCCATTGGTTCATCGATTGATAAGTAAATAAAACTTAACCAAATAAACACAACCACCACAAGTCATGCAACACCTAACACATATATTTTTCCCTTGGAAACCCAAATGGGTAAAAACCACATGTAACGCCCTGCCAGGGAACCCAAAAGAGATTAACCTAAAATATGATACTAATTTTGGTGAAATTTTTTTTTTCTAAAGTTTACATAACAAGATAACATTCATGTAGAAGCAATAACCATTTAATCACATTAACACAACAAGCAACATAGATTACAAAAATCATGGGTCCCATGACATAGAATTACTTAAGAACAAAAATCATCAAAATAATATCAACAAAAGATTTGATATAATAAATTAAACAATTAAATCATAGAGCAATAATTACAATCCTCATGGACATCCATGAAACCTAAATAAACTCACATCCACTGCACATGTCACAGGGTATGTAGTAATCACTCTAACATTAATAGTACAATATCTAGATTAGGTATCACATGCGATACTCTAATACAAGATCACAATAAAAGAAGATAACAATAAAACCACCAATGAAGAATCATAAGGAATCCAATTGCAATAGCACCATCAAGCATTGGAACCAGGACGTCGAGTCTCAAATGGTAAAGAATCACTACCACCTGTCCATATAGATCCACAAAGGTCTACCCCACCATTCTGAGGAGATAAAAATAGACCCCACTTGGATAACCAATTACCAAAGCAATATCATACTACTAAGCAAGGGAATCCTGAAATCTCTCTAGCTCATGGTAAACAAAACATAGTGATAGGTAAGACTCACTAATCTAGAGAAAACCAACACTTGTAGGATAACTAGACTATGTATAGGAAGGTGTCATCATGTACGTCTAACCCTTGAGTCTCATCCTGGTAATCACTCTGGATCCTGACACTCAAGTGACCATACACGGTATCAATGAACTCTTGTACAGATGAAGCCATTAACTATGCCAAACACACACCTCTCAAAGGTGATAAGCATCATCTCATCCTCCATCTTAGTCTGTACTAGCACTCAAGCATGGGTGAGGAAACATTTCTTATTAGGTTCATTTTAATATCTCTCAATGTTATATTAAATTTTCACTTGATTACAATTACTTATAATAAGTGATCCTAGCAGCCACTTGTGGGCCCCGACACTTATTGCAAGCCACCCCCTACTACATATCTAGGTAAAATACCTTAGGCTCATAGATCTCTCCTAGATCTAACATATAAAAAAAAATCAGGTAGTCCCCTATCAAGAAACATACACAAGAATCAGGAGTGACTACAGATACTTGTTTACAAAGTTTAGTACAACTTGAGCCTATAAGGTCAAATAGGGTAATAGAACACATCACACTCATGTCATAACATAAAGCAAAACACATGCCCATAAAAATCAAAACCCCAGCCTCTGTAATTTCCCTAGGTCATCTAATACCCACAAAGTAGGAGAACACAACACCCAGGAAAATGGAATAACATTTACATTTAAAAAAAATAGCCAATTATAGTGTAAATATGCACTTCTAAATACAAAATAAATCATGTATTTAAATAATTTGAAGACAATCAAATATATGCATTATACAAAGACACATCTAAATAAAATAGAATTTAAATATCTTCATACAATTTAATCTAGATTAAATTAAATATTTAATTCTAAATTAATTAAATAATCTAAGTCTAAATTAAGTTAAAATTTTGATTCTAAAATAAATTAAATAATTTAAATCTAATTAAATTAAATAATTAATTCTAAATTAAATTGAATAATTTAAGTCTAAACTAAATTTATACATAAGGTAATTTCTAAAAAAAACCAACAATTAATAATTTTAACAAAATTTAATAAATTTCATTTACAAAAATAAAATTTATTAAAAACTTTTAATAAATAATTTTTTCTTAAAACAAATTTAAAAATAACAATAAATAAAATTTAATAGCAAGTGGGGGGGGAGGGGGTTGGGGCCCGCTCCCACTATTGTGCTATAGCCGAGGACTGTAGCACGGCCCACTGGGCACCGTGCGCAGTCCATGGATTGGCACAGGTACCTAGGGTACCATGGTGCAGTCCTTGACTGCAGCATGATATTGTGCCTGTGTGACCGTGGGTGGGGGATTGGTGGCCCCGCCAATGTCACCACCTTTTATATTTTTTTTAATAATTTTTAAAAAAAAAAAAAAAAAAACCAATGCAATTTTTATAAAATTAAACAAATATTGTTTGCTTTGCATAATTGACTTTTTGATTTCCTTTGACTGGCATTTTGTTTACTGGTGTATTTTTTTGACTGTGTAACAAATCCAGAGGGTAAAATTTATTTTTCCAAAATGAAATTTTCTACCCAAATTGGGTTTTTTTTCTCACAACTACATTTATTTTTCCATGGCTCAATAGTTGAACTATAGCCTACATTGACTTTTTTGTTTTCTAAGAATTTTAGAGAGAATTATTTCACGAAAATTGGACAACATAACCCTATTGTGCCAAGTCTAAATAAAATCAAAGAAAAAAAAATCTAAGGGTTTTCTAATACCCAAAATTACAGACATAGCAAAAATAGATCTACTAAGGCAAATGAAATTAACCAAACATAATAAATCATTGAAAATTGCACAGACAAAAATTACAAAGAGGATTTTCCAACCCTACCTCAGATCCAATGCAAGCACTGAAACAAAAGCCTTTGAGAAGAAGAAAATTCCAGATCCTTCCAATTATGAAACTGATCATGTAGATCTGAATCCACGAAGAATGCAAAACCAAGATCCAAATGCACAAACAAGCTTTCACAAATTTTCAACAATTCTAAATCACCCAAGAATCTCAAGATGCCAAATTCCAAGCTCCCTCCACAATATCTCCAAACCCTATCTAATCTCTCCAAAATGAATGCAATTCCCCCTTTCATGCAAACCCTAGAGATGACTCAACAATTAACTCCTAAATCACTCCAATCACAAATTGAAAGTAAATCTTAATTTAATAAATTAAAATAACTTTATATGCACAACTCAACTTTGACTTTTGAAAAAAAGTTGTTATTTTTTTTAAAGTAATTTACATTTCAACATAACTAAAGCACATGTAAATAGTAAAAATTTACATTAAATAAATTAAATACTTAAGGCATAATTTAATCATGTAATTAAATATTTAATTATTTAATGAAGCATAATTAATTTTGATTTTAATTAATTAATTAATTAAATCCAAATATTTAAATATTTGATTTTTAATTAATTTTCTCACATAAACATAGGAATACAATTAATATTATATTTCAACTATAATCATTAAATTCCACAGCTATAGAAAATCACACACTCAAGGAAACAATCAATTGAGATGAACAAATAAACCAGACATACTCAAGGAAGGGATTTGAGAATCCATGTCATCTAGACAAATTTGGGTAAGGTAGTCATCAGATACTTATCCAATCTTAGGAAAAATAGGCTTAGATTAGGGTTTTGGGTCTAGCTATTACCTCCCCTCTTTACCATTGAGATGAATATTTATGGGCACGCTCACTCCTGCAAATTTAGAGAAGAGGATGCCTTGTACCTGCAAACCTATCATCATAAGAAGAAGAATGTACATCTAATATATAGTAGACAGTGATAGGGTATGGTTGAACATGTGGATCTCACCATGGCAAATAACTATGCCTTTGTCCTCTACCATATAGACACACCAAGCAAGTACATAGACATGATAACCATGTTAATATGATTTAGAACAACAAAGAGGGGGGGTGAATCAGTTGTTCTCAGGTCTTGATATATAAAAAAATCTCAAAAACTTATCCTTAAATCAGATCCAAAACCAAAACAAACTTGATCATCACTGATTCAATAATAGAAACATCTAACAATGTAGTCCACTACCCAGCTGTAACTTAACTTGTAAAACATAGCAATGTTCAGATCTAAACATTCACACAAGTATAAACACTAGGATTTATAGTGGAAACCCAATTTGGGAAAAAACACTTTGTAACATGCTACTATTATTTTCACTCTTCTGAAGTGAGCTCGGTAAAAAGCCAACCTTGTCAAAGGCTACAATACACACTGTCAAATGTGACCGGGTTAAAGGATTTCAATCACCCTGTTAAAAGTGAGCCTAGTCTTAGGACTTACATACACTCCATTAGAATGCAACCTTGTTCAAAGGATTTAACATATGACTGTTAGGTCAACCTCTGTTAAAAGGATTTTGACTGTTACAATGGTTAGAAAGTAGTAGCAGTATTATCTGAAAAATATACAACTTACTTTGCAAATATCAAATTTGATTCCGTACACTAATGCTAGTTTACTAACTTTGAAACTTTGCCATTTCCATCGTTGATCTGCTCATAACTTTTCTTCAAGAAATCACCATCATTCTCCTTTAGCCTTTTCTACTTATTCAGTCAATAAAACTTTTCTCTTCCAGCATTCTCTATTCACCATGTGCATCCATATCACAATGTTCAGGTTCCCTTATATTTTCCTCAGTTAGGTTAACTCATCTTTTGCCACTCAATCTCAATCATAGATCTTAGGGTTAGGTCAGATTCATTGAATCTACCCACTTTATGTTCTTCGGCTCCTTTTCTAGAATCATCTCAAATCTCTTAAATATTTACAATAAAACATTTTACAATGCATTTAATGCTTCCAAACAATCAATAAATAAAGTCAACACGTTTTACATAATCCAAGAATTCAACAATGTCAGCTCCAAAATTAAATTCTCTTCAAATATAAAATTGTTGATGCTTGATCAATACTGTAATTGTTCACTCAGTCTTCATGTAGAACGCTCGATCAATACTAAAACTGTTTCCTCAGCTTGCACTGTCTTCCTCGGCAATTTACTGATGCTCGGTCGATACTGTATTTTTTCTCGGCATATACTAACTCGGTCGACACTAACATCACTTGGCTTAAACATGATTTTTCCATTCTTTTCTCGGTTAAGCCTACCAGTTTAGTCTTCAGTCTTACTAAGATAAACAATACATTATCTCATCATAGTGCAACATAGTCAAGTACACTTTGTAGTATCAAGATAACTCAACCTTTCCCTAGGTGCTATTGTTACCAACCTTTCTTAGCCCCTTAGCAACACTTCAAATAGATATAGTACTTTTCTAAGTAGCAATAGTCTTACCAATTAAGGTTTGACATCAATGACAATACAACAATTGTTTCAATTCAGTTTCCAACAATCTCCCTCTTTGACATTGATGGAAACACCATATGAAATCATCTGAATAACACATGGATTACCAACCAATCCAAAATCTTATCTGTCCATCAGAAACTTATTTATAATATTCTTAGCTACATTCTGATTCAGAATCCTGTAAGCCTCACTTCTGTGACTGTCAGAAGTATTCAGATCTCCCTCTATCCTAATTCTTCATTTCAGTTCATCATCCTCTTTCCTTTTAGTTCCATCAACTCATCAACTCTTTCTTTTCAGTATCATATGTTATCATATCTCATGTGTTATCATATCAGTACATTCTCCCTCTTTGACAAAAAAGCCAAAGCAGCAACTAAAACATACATCTATCAGTTGTAGATAATATTTATACAGCTCAGTGTTTCTCCCTCTATCATCTTGCTTATGACTGATTCATTGTCTTTGCTTCTCTTCACAACTCTAGGCCAGCCCTAAAGTGTGACAATCTTCTACATCAATTTGTCAAATGTTCTGTTGTAGCACATTTGATGTAGTGCTCCTAGCTTGTCTAGGCAGCCTTAGTTAGGGGAAGAACCCCTAATTGACTTTTTAAATACTCATGAGCTTCTCTAGGTAAAGCTTTAGTGAATATGTCTGCTAATTGTTCTTTTGTATTCACATATTCCATTCAGACCTCTTTGTCTTGTACTAATTCTCTCAAGTAGTGATACTTGATTGCAATGTGTTTGGTCTTAGTGTGCATTACTAGATTCTTAGAAATATTGATAGCACTTGTGTTGCCACAAAAAATAACAATAGGTTCAGTGATTTCTTCTTTATTGCCTATCAACAATTTTTTTATCCATACCAAGTTTGAACAGTTCACTGCAGCAGCAACATACTCGGCCTCAGCAGTGGATTGGGAAATGCAATTTTGTTTCTTGCTTGTCCAGGAGACTAGTCTCTGTCCAAGAAAGAAAGCTCCACCATTTGTACTCTTTCTGTCATCTACATTTCTTACCCAATCAGCATCTATATAAACTCAGAGTTTAAATTTGTCATCCTTCTTATAATATAGACCATAGTCAGCAGTTCCTTTCAAGTATCTCATAATTCTTTTCACAACCATCATATGTGTTTCCCTAGGATTGACAGAGAATCTTGCCACAATCCCAATAGCTAATGCAATATCTAGTCTGCTGTGTACAACATACTACAATTTTTCAATCATAGATTTGTACAGAGTCTGATTCACTTCTGCAGCATCATCATTATTAGATAACTTTTGTCTAGTAACCATAGGAGTTCCCACTGGTTTAGCATCTTCCATCCCAAAAGTTTTTAGTATTTCATTAACATACTTAGACTGTGTAATGAAAATTCCATTCTTCTTTTGATATACTTGTAAACCAACAAAGAATTTGATCTCACCAAACATACTCATTTCAAATTCAGTTTGCATTTCATTTGAGAAACTTTTACATAATGCATCTTGTCCACCAAAAATAATGTCATCAAAATTTTTTTTTGCCAACAGGATACCTTTACCTTCTTCATCCTTCATGTATAGATTGTTTGTGTCATTTGTTCTTGAAAATCCAATCTATATCAAGTAGTTGTGCAACCTCTCGTACCATGCTCTAGGTGCTTGCTTCAATCCATACAATGCTTTGTTCAGTTTGCACACCATGTGTCTTCTATTTGGATCAATAAAACCTTCTGGTTGTTCTATGTAAAGTTCTTCTTCTAGTATACCATTCAAAAATGTAGACTTGACATCCATTTGATATACCTTGAAATCTTTATAAGAAGCATATGCAAGCAGAGTTCTTACTCCTTCCAATCTAGCTACAGGGGCAAATGTCTCCCCATAATCTATTCCTTCTTCTTGTGTGTAGCCTTTGCATACTAGCCTAGCTTTTTTCCTAGTGATTTCACCATTTTCATTCATCTTATTCCGAAATACCCACTTTGTTCCTATAACATTCTTGTTTTCAAGTCTCAGCACCAGAGGCCAAGTATCATTCTTCTCAATTTGTTTAATTTCTTCATTCATTGCTTGTATCCGGTCTTCATTCTCCAATGCTTCTCTAGTTGTCTTCAGTTTAAATTCACATAGTAGACATGTTGGATCCTTAGTCTTACTTCTGGTCTGGATTCTAGTATCTTTGTCTCCAATTATTTGTTCAGCCTTATGATGTCTTCTCACATATTTTTCCAAAATAGGTTCAACTGTTCTCTCCTCTATTTCATCATGTTCCTCAATAAGATTGTCAGATTCAACTTCAGAATGCTCGGCAACCTCTTCCTGATATTCAACAACATTTTCTTGTAGCTCGACATGTTCTTGTTCTCTCTCGGCACTGGTTTCTTGATGCTTGGCAGCTTCTGTCTGTCACTCAGCATTGCTTACCCGAGACTCAGCATCAGGTGCAAGTCTGTTACTTGCCTCTTCTTCCTCTTCAATGTACACAAAAGATCTATAATCTTCTGGTTCTCTTTTACTATCTGCTTCATTTCTTTCTACATACTCATCAATTTTGACATTCACACTTTCCACAATTTTGTTAGTGTTAGAGTTCAAATGCTTATAAGCTTTACTTTTTGTGGAGTACCCTAGGAATATGCCTTCATCACTCTTAACATCAAACTTTCCATTCCTAGTGTCTTTTAATATATAGCACTTACTTCCAAATATTTTAAAGTATTTAACACTTGGTGCATGCCCATGCCATAATTCATAAGGTGTCAGATTTGTACCTTTCTTCATCTGTACTTGGTTAAGAGTGTAGACAGTAGTGCTAATAGCTTCTTTCCAATATTTTTGTGCCACATTCTTTTCAATCATCAATGTCCTTACACAATCTAAGATAGATATATTTCTCCTTTCTGCTATACCATTCTGTGGAGGTGTTCTAAGTGCAAACATCTATCTTTTAATTCCTCTATCATTGCAAAATAGATTAAATTCATTTGATGTAAATTCTCCACCTCAGTTAGATCTAAGACATTTCAGGTTCCTACCTGTCTCCTTTTCAACCTTAGCCAAATACCACTTAAAATATTGAAAAGCTTCAGATTTTTCTTTTAGAAACATCACATGCATCATCCTAGCATGATCATCAACAAATAAGATAAAGTATCTAGCACCACAGTAACTTTGTACACCCATAGGTCCACAAAGGTTAGTATGAACCAAATCTAAAATGTTTTCAGAAGTAAAAGATTTGCTCTTGAAACTTGACTTTGTCATTTTTCCTAATTGGCATTCCTTGCACATCACATTCTCGGGTTTCTTCAATCTAGGTAGACCTCTCACCTTTTTCTTCTTACTTATCTCTACCAGATTGTCAAAGTTAACATGACACAGCCTTTTATGCCATAACCAAATATCATCAAGTTGTGCAATCAAACATGTTTCTTTAGATAGGTCAAGATAGAACAAATTACCTCTAGTCTGATCTCCACTTCCAATCAATTCTCCAACAGCATTAAATATTTTAGTTTGCTTGTGATGAAATTCCACTTGGTAATTAGTTTTGTTAAGCTAAGAAACACTTAACAAATTGTAATTAAGACCTTCAACCCAATATGCATTTTCACAAGATATCTTATTAGTTAGTTTAATCAAACCTTTTCCTCTAACAGGACATGGTGCATCATTACCAAATTTTACACTTTTACCTCTGTAATGATGTAAGGTCTCAAACTTATTTTTGTCACTAGTCATGTGATGTGAACAACCACTATCAATAATCCATTTATCATTCTTGTTCACATAGGATATCAATGCAGTTTTCTCATCCTCATCAGATTCATCTTTCATTGCCACATAAACTACCTCAACTTCAAAATCATCACTATCAGTGTTAGTCTTTTTTTCAGCAATGTAACAAGATTTCTTACCTTTTCCCTTGTAGTCTATGTTCCATCGGTAGCTTCTATCATCTTTTCTATCTTTGTGTTTTCTTTTCCTTTCATCATCTTTATCCTTGCTGTCAGGACATCTAGCAGCTATATGACCAACTTTATTACATGCAAAACATATAATAGGGTGTTTACCTTTATACTTTCCTTTTCCCCTTCTCAATCTTTGAGCCATAAGAGCTTCTAGATCTTCTAGGTCTTCATCAGAGGTGTCACTGTCACTTTCACTTTCACTTTCACTGATGCATCTTTCTTTTTCTTTCTTTGGCTTGTTCAGAACTAGCTGTGACTTAAAAGCAGATTCAACATTTCCAATGCTTCCAACAGTGAAATTATCATAGTTAGAGAGTTCAAAAGCAGTCAGCTTACCAACCAAACTTTCCAAAGTAAGCACATTAGTAGAGTTACATCTAGATTCTTGAATAGCTAAGATCTTAATAGCATATATAGAAAGTAGAGTTCTTAATACTTTCCCAATTATAGTTTCATCATTAATAGTCCCATTAGCTCCTCTAATAGCATTCACAACTTCTTTTATTCTACTACAATATTGTGCAATGTTATCACCTTCTTGCATTCTCATTTCATCAAACTTACCTCTAAGTCTCTCAGCATTTACTTTCAGCACATTCAAGTCACCACCATAGATCCTTGCAAGAGTGTCCCACATATCCTTAGCAGTTGTGTAGTCCTTAATGTCCTCAAATTCTGGATAGCTTAGGGTAGATGCAATTTTCAACATTGCCTGATTATGCTCTTGCTTAGCTCTCATTTCTTCGGTAGTCAAAGGTGTGATAGGTGAGACGTAACTATTCTCAATGTAATACTTTGCAGAGTCACCAATATCAGCCAAATGCAGCTTCATCAAGCTTTGCCATGTAGGGAAATTTTCTTTGTTCAGCTTCAGTACCTCCTTATACATCCTGATCATTTTCCTCAAGCCCCTTTAAACTTGATTTATGTCAACACTAATAATAAGCAACTGAGCTCTGATACCAATTGTTAATATGATTTAGAACAACAAAGAGGGGGGGTGAATCAGTTGTTCTCAAGTCCTGATGTATAAAAAAATCTCAAAAACTTATCCTTAAATCAAATCCAAGACCAAAACAAACTCGGTCATCACTGATTCAATAATAGAAACATCTAACAATGCAGTCCACTACCCAACTGTAACTTAACTTGTAAAACATAGAAATGTTTAGATCTAAACATTCACACAAGTATAAACACCGAGATTTATAGTGGAAACCCAATTTGGGAAAAACCACTTTGTAACATGCTACTATTATTTTCACTCTTCTGAAGTGAGCTCGGTAAAAAGCCAACCCTGTCAAAGGTTACAATACACACTATCAAATGTGACCTAGTTAAAAGATTTCAATCACCCTATTAAAAGTGAGCCTAGTCTTAGGACTTACATACACTCCATTATAATGCAACCTTGTTCAAAGGATTTAACATATGACTATTAGGTCAACCTCTATTAAAAGGATTTTGACTGTTACAATGGTTAGAAAGTAGCAGTAGTATTATCTGAAAAATATACAACTTACTTTGCAAATATCAGATCTGATTCCATACACTAATGTTGGTTTGCTGACTTTGAAACTTTTCCATTTCCATCTTTGATATGCTCGAAACTTTTCTTCAAGCAATCACCATCATTCTCCTTCAGCCTTTTCTGCTTATTCAGTCAATAAAACTTTTCTCTTCCAGCATTCTCTATTCACCATGTGCATACATATCACAATGTTCAAGTTCCCTTATATTTTGGTTAGTTAGGTTAACTCATCTTTTTCTGGGCAATCTCAATCATAGATCTTAAGGTTAGGTCAGATTCATTAAATCTACCTTCTTTATGTTCTTTGGCTCCTTTTTCTAGAATCATCTCAAATTTCTTAAAGATTTACAATAAAATATTTTACAATGCATTTAATGCTTCCAAACAATCAATATATAAAGTCAACACATTTTACATAATCCAAGAATTCAACAATGTCGGCTCCAAAATTAAATTCTCTTCAAATATAAAATTGCTAATGCTTGGTCAATACTATGATTGTTCACTCGGTCTTCATGTAGAATGCTCGGTCAATACTAAAACTATTTCCTCGGCTTGCACTATCTTCCTCGGCAATTTACTGATGCTCGGTCGACACTATAATTTTTCTCGGCATATACTAACTCAGTCGACACTAACATCACTCGGCTTAAACATGATTTTTCCATTCTTTGCTCAGTTAAGCCTACCAATTTAGTCTTCAGTCTTACTTAGATAAACAATACATTATCTCATCATAGTGCAACATAGTCAAGTACACTTTGTAGTATCAAGATAACTCAACCATTCCCTAGGTGCTATTTTTACCAACCTTGCTTAGCCCCTTAGCAACACTTCAAATAGATATAGTACTTTCCTAAGTAGCAATAGTCTTACGAATTAAGGTTTGACATCAATGACAATACAACAATTGTTTCAATTCAGTTTCCAACAAGCCATACACATGCAAGTATGGGTTAAGTAACATCATAAACCATATAAAGCATAAAACATCACATCATAATAATATCATCATCTAATTATGAAATCACATGGAAACATAGAATAATCATAATCCAAATCATCATCATCCACTAAAATAATATGTGCTCAAATGAAATGTGGCCTAAAAGAATTCAGCCAATCAACTGAAATAATAACCTAAAAGACTATAGCACTGAAAACTGAAAGCAAACTATGGGTGGGTACTACAACATGTGATATGAAACTCACAAATTGTGTACTCTTTTGAAGTATGCCTTGTTAGGAGCTTAACCCTATTAGGAGTTTTACAAAGACATTATTAGGTGCCACCTAGTTATGAGATTTATCTCTATCCATGTTAGGAGTTTTACCTTTTTAGGAGTAGCCTTATTAGAGGAATTCAGACACCAGCTAAAGTGTCACCTTTTTAAAGGATTAACAAATACAATCTATTAGGCTCTACCCTGATTAACAGATTTACATATAAGGAACCTTTTAGGGTCTTATGATCTTGAAATATAAACTCCTTTGCTTGATCATATCCTATGTAACACATTCAATCTTTCATTAGAAAACTCTAGAATACCCTAGATTTATCACACCATCACAATCGCAATCACAATCTACACACAAATCTTTGATTCCATGATATAAATATCACTTCTCAAGCCCTATTCTTGCCACCGACCTAAAATATCATCCAACACATTTGAAATCACTTTTCTAATCTTCACACCTAGAGAGATCATGCCAAAACACATATCCCAATGTAACAACCATATTTTAAAAATATGTCAGTTAAAGGATAGACCCTTACAATTTATTTTATCAAGAATAGTCAAACACATTTTGACGAACTTATCCTTTGTCTTGATAAAACATCTACCTTGATCAATCTAATGTCAACACATCATTACAAATGAATTGAGACACATAAATATGAGAAATGGAACACAAATAATTTATCACAGCTTGATCACTGGTGACTAATAGAAGATCTACTATCGGTAGCTTAGGAACACAGTCAACTTTCACAAAAAGAACTTATGTAACCATAAAACATGCTTACTGGTCATCCAAATCAGTTGCAGTCAATAACCATGAATTCAACACAACATTAACAACATAATTCTATTATTGTTCCACCTAACTCATCATAGATTTGATAAATTAATGAAATCACTCATTGCCACTCATAGAATATTCTAGCAGTTGCCCTATCACACTTCAATCAATCATAACTCACACAAATCATATAGTAATCATCTAGAAACATTCTCAAGTATCACTTAAGAATCAAGAACAATGAAACCACTTGAAACACACTATTCATCCTTTTCACATACTTGGAAACACACTAAGAACATGAGGTCAATACTTGACATCAATGACAACATAATAATTTATCATCACAATCACCAAATTTTTACCATCACATCACAACATCAGTTATTCCAACAAGATGGTTGTTACATTGGGATGTGTTTTTTGGCGTGATCTCTTTAGGCATGAAGATTGGAAAAGTGATTTTAGATGTGTTGGATGAGATTTTAGGTTAGTGAGATGATTAGGGCTTGAGAAGTGTTATTTATATCATGAAGTCATAGATTTGTATGTTTATATCATGACTGTGATGGTGTGATCAAGCTAGAGTATTCCATAGTTTTCTGATGAAATATTGAATGTGTTATAGAGGATCTGATCAATCAAATGAGTTTCTATTTCTAGATCACAAGACCCTAATAGGTTTCTTATATGTAAATACCTTAATTGAGTATATCCTAATAGATCTTATTTGTAAATCCTTTAAAAAGGTGGCACTTTAGCTAGTGTCTAAAGTCCTCTAACAAGGCTACTCCTAATAGGGCTAGAGGTAAATCCCATAACTAGGTGGCACCTAATAGTGTCTTTGTAAACTCCTAATAGAGTGCACTTTAGAAGAGTACATAATTTGTGACTTTCATCTCACATGTAGTTTTTACCCATTTTAGTTTCCACGGAAAAAATATTTTTGTTATGTGTTACATGATTTGTGGTGGTTTTGTTTATTTGATTAAGTTTCATTTTATTATCTCAGTGAACTAATGAATGTTATCTT
This sequence comes from Chamaecyparis obtusa, assembly GCA_027943335.1. Classification (NCBI taxonomy): domain Eukaryota; kingdom Viridiplantae; phylum Streptophyta; class Pinopsida; order Cupressales; family Cupressaceae; genus Chamaecyparis; species Chamaecyparis obtusa. The sequence goes on from BSBK01002120.1 coordinate 167,764, forward strand.
TGTGTTAAAGAACTAAAAGGTTTCAAATATCTTAGATTATTAATTCACCCCCACTCTTAGTAATCTTGGACCCTTAGGATTAACAGTTGGTATTAGAGCTTTGGTCTTCTTTGTGGTGAAGCTTAATGACTTGAGGTCTAGATCCAAGAATGATGAGGAAGGAAGGTCCTAAGTTCACTAGGAAGAACTAGTTGGTGTGGAGTGGTAGAATGAAGATTTATCTAAAAGGTATGGGTAACCAGTATTGGAGTCATTTTGTTAATCAGTATGTTATTCCAATGGGTCATCTTAATTTAGATCCACTAAGGGAACAACAAGAGAATACTACAGCTATGGAAGCCATTGTAAGTATATTATATGATGCAGAGTTTTTTGATATCCAAGAACTTGAAACCACTTATGACGTGTGGGAGAAATTGAAGCTAGTGTATGGTGGTGAAAAACATGTGTATGAAGATAAGGTTGATATCCTGAAAGGAAAATTTGATGACATGAGGATGGTTGAAGGTGAAAACATTGAGAAGTATGGTCAGAGAATTAAAGAAGTGGTTGCTTCTACCAAAATTTTTGGTGGAACTATTTATGAAGATGATGTGGTAAGTAAAGTATTGATAACCTTGTTACCTATCTATGTCATTAGGGTTTCTTCTATTTAGGAGTTAAGATCTTTAGGAACTACAACTATCACTCGTGATGCATTAATTAGAAAGTTGACTTATTTTGAACTTAACAATTATGATAATAGTGTTCCAAGGGTTGAAGTTTCATTCAAGGCATCTATGTATCTTTCACCTATAAGGAAAGGAAAGGAATTTAGTCATGAATCCTCTTCTATGTCATGTTACTCTAATGATTATGATTCTATCTTGTCTAAGGAAAATAGATAGGATGAGTTGGAAACATTTTTTTCTACACTAGTACATTTGACCCACTTTTTAGACCAACATTTCTGACCAAGCTATAAAATGATTTTCCATGGTTAGTTTATAGAAGAAAAATTTAATTTTTTTAAAAAATCTATTCCTGTGTTGGTCAGAATTACGACCCTAAAGAGTGGTCATAATTCCGACCAACACTGGAATAGAAGTAAAAAAAAAAAGTCAAATTTTATACATATATCCCACCTACTGGCACATTTCATTTTATTTCATTTTGGCATAGTCCGCGAGAAAAGGAGTGTTGAAGGAGGCGGTATAAGGTGGGAAGCTACACTACATCAACACTGTGCACGTATATGCAAGTAAGTTCGAACCAGTGGTTGAATATCATGGAAGTGCAGACTGGTGAGCAATAAAATCTTCATTTTTTGCTATTTCATTGCTTGGTTTGGTGTGTTAATGAGTTAGCAGGTTTTACTTGTGTTTATTCTTTGAAAATCTACTTTGCTTTGAACATCTATATGCCTAGTGTTAATTCTTGTGTTTATTCAGCTGTAATAGTCTTAAGTTATTGTTAATAAATGGAAATCCCATGAACTCTAAGGGCCCAATTCATCCAAAAACTTGATCCCACATGGTTTTTGTCTATTGCTACAGTTGAGTTTCATCTTGTATGTTGAATACATACAAATTATTCAACCTAGGGCATCATTGTTCAAAAATAAAACTAACCTTCCCAACTCTGAGCTTTTGAACTCTCATAAAGAATTTCCTTAACTCACCTTTTAGATAGTGGCATTGAATCCCAACAGTGAAAATGTGAGTTAGGGCCATATCTTCCAACAAAGATTGTTTGCACGCCAAGCACTGTATAGGAACAGTCAATAAAAGGACTAAAATTCTTTGATTTTAAGACTTCAAAACAATATAATCAGTACATGGAATGATAAAAACTTATAATACCAATCAATGAATTCTTTTCTTATCAATGTTGCATTAAATAGAGAGTTTAATAATATAAACACCGGATTGTGTCTTCATGAGCATAAAAGTGACTGTTTTTAAAGAATTAAAAGTTTATTTCTTGGTAGTTCATTACATTGTCTTCTTCGACCATACACACCTCCACACAAGAAGGACTAAAACAAAACCATAGGATGGTTTAGGAATTTAGAAGACATCCTTTATTACAAAGAAAAACAAAATATAGAACTCAAGTCCCAAAGAAAAATTGAATGGCCTACGTGCCTTGCACCAATACACCCACCATCCACACCCATCCACTCATGTCAAGATCTTGTCCAAATTCATGTTGAAATATCCATTGACCTAAATCAAGATCCTTCTCTCTCACTTCCTTCGTTACATAATCAATTTTGGAGTATATTCTAAAGTCCTTGAATCCGAGCAAATGTAAGTCAATAACACCAAATATATCACTTAGAAGCCTTGTGAAGAGTCTTAGTGAGTCTAAGCCTTTTGAAGCACTTTAGAAATATTGAATACATCATTGATTTCCAACTATTTGACAAAGCAATGATGTATTCAATATTTCTAAAGTGCTTCAAAAGGGCACTTAAACTCACCAAGACTCTTCATAAGACTTCTAATGTTTGTAGGCTATACTTGAAAAAAATTGCAAGTTTTTTGTAATATCTTGGTAGTGATGTTGCAATTACTATTTTCCCTTGTTAACACCAAATTAAAAACTTGGAATGAAGGTTTCATATTCAACAACATTAGTAGTGCAATAGAAATGTAATTTAAAAGTTGGAAAACTGTCACTGTTCCTTGCCTCCTTTCACCTTCCCTACATAAACACTTATAGGCCTAGGTAATACAAGGAAAGGCTTCTCCCACAAGTCACATTAAACATAGAAAGTGGGAGAGCCTAGGAAATCATTGGTTCTTCAAGACAAAGATTGTTTGCACGCCAAGCACTGTATAGGAATAGTCAATAAAAGGATTGAAATTATTTGATTTTAAGACTTCAAAATAATATAATTAGTACATGGAATGATAAAAACTTATAATACCAATCAATGAATTCCTTTACTATCAATGTTGCATTGAATAGAGAGTTTAATAATATAAACACCAGACTGTGTCTTCATGAGCAGAGAAGTGATTGTTTGTAAAGAATTAAAAGTTTATTGCTTGGTAGTTCATTACATTGTCTTCTTCGACCATACAAACCTCCACACAAGAAGGACTAAAACCAAACCATAGGATGGTCTAGGAATTTAGAAGACATCCTTTATTACAAAGAAAAACAAAATATAGAACTCAAGTCCCAAAGCAAAACTGAATGGCCTAGGTGCCCTGCACCAATACACCCCCCATCCCATCATCCACACCCATCCACTCATGTCAAGATCTTGTCCAAAATCATGTTGAAATATCCATTGACCTAAATCAAGATCCTTCCCTCTCACTTCCTTCGTTACATAATCACTTTTGGAGCATATTCTAAAGTCCTTGAATCCAAGCAAATGCAAGTCAATAACACCAAATATATCACTTAAACTCACCAATACTCTTCACAAGACTTCTAAATGATATATTTGGTGTTATTGACATAAATTTTCTTGGATTCAAGGACTTTAGAATATACTCCAAAAGTGATTATGTAACGAAGGAAGTGAGAGGGAAGGATCTTGATTTAGGTCAATGGATATTTCAACATGATTTTGGACAAGATCTTGACATGAGTGGATGGGTGTGGATGGTGGGATGGGGGGTGTATTGGTGAAGATTCTTGGTGAGTTTAATCCTTTTGAAGAACTTTAGAAATATTGAATACATCATTGCTTGCCAACTATTTGACAAAGCGATGATGTATTGTAAAGAATTAAAATTTTATTGCTTGGTAGTGACTATTTGTAAAGAATTACAAGTTTATTGCTTGGTAGTTCATTACATTGTCTTTTTTGACCATACACACCTCCCCAAAACTTATAAGACTCATCTCCCATAGAAATCATGTACAAAAATGACCAAAATCCCCTTATAAACTGATTTTCAACTTCTTCTTAACCTGCACAGTCAGTTATATGACTATTACAGTTAGTTATTTGTTTACATTATTGTCTAGTTGACAAGTAGTTGTGAAATTTGACCACTTTAATATTTCTTGCATCATCTTTAACCTTTCAAAAAGTTTTAGGTTCCTATCCTAATCCCCTAAACTCCCTGAACCTCTAGTAAACCCTCATTTAGCCCTTTAGGCCATAATTGCATAAAAATGCAATTTTACATCTTTTTGGCATCTTTGCACTTTGAAGTGCAATTGATAATAATGGCATCAATGGCCATATAACAAAATTAGATATACCTATAGGTCCTTAACCCTTACATAAATCCTTGGATCACTCAAGTGACCAGTCACTGTCACCACACCAGTCAATTCCTTGGTGTTATCAGTGACAAAAACAATGAAATGATAACATAAACAAGTAAAACTAATGCAAAGAAATGTTTCTACATCCAAGGATCTATCAATGACCCTAGTGCACTCCTTAGGTCTTGTCCTTGACCTTGGTGCTCCTGCACCATGAGTGGAAGGAGAGAAGTAGGGTGGGATGTGTAAGAGACCAAATTTGTAATGATTCAAATCCATAAATAAAAATCATCCTTGCAATAGTAAATCTCTTCCCATGGGTACAATCACTACAATAGTGAATTAAATTGCTTATGGAAATGTGTTCTTGAGTGAATAGTGATGTAAGATCATTACCTTGTGTCAAAACCAAATAGATCAATGATCAAAGTTTTTAGATTCTAAGAACATGTATATTCAGTGGAGGCTATAAGAAGGGATATTTGTGAAGATTTTCTAGATCTCTAAAATTCTACAAAATATCTTCTTTACTGAGTTGAGGTGGACAAAAGTAACATAGCTCTATGAAACCTTCACAAATATCCCGTATTCAGCCTCCACTCATACCTCTTCTTAGAATCTAAAAACTTTTCAAAGAAACAAGTGATGAACATGCAGATTTTCCTAAGCACTACTAGGAGCTGGCCCAGCAACACATGTACTATTGTGAAAGTCATCACAAGTCCATTTATTGTCAGGTCTAGTTCCTAGTAATGCTTGGTCAAATTTGCATTTTTGTCAAATGTAAATGGAATACTGTGTGCTTGACATACTTAAATGGAATACACCAAGAAGTACCGAATGATGAACGTTCAATTGTTGTAATGGAAAAGCATCATAACTGTCCATTTCTAGAACTTGATTTTTCTATAGTCCTAATGATTTTTCTTATTTTTTGTCTTTTGTCCCTTTTTTATTTCCTATGTCTGTGCTTGGTGACAAGATTTTGAGCATTGTTGACATACTTAAATGGAATACACAATACCAAATGATGAATGCTCAATTATTGTAATGGCAAAGCATCAAAACCATCCATTTCTAAAATTTGATTTTCTATAGTCTTAATTATTTTTCTATAGTCCTAATGATTTTGAACATTGTTGACAAAGAGTGTTTCTCTTTGTGATTATAGTCCTAATGATTTTTCTAGTCTTAATGATTTTTCTATAGTCGTAATAATTTTTCTTATTTCTTGTCTTTTTTCCCTTTTTGATTTCCTATGTCTATGCTTCATGACAGGATTTTGTCTCCTTTTGATGGTATATTTCATTCACTCTATATGGAATACTATTTTGTTCACTATTTTATTTTAGCTTGATATTTCTTTCATTTTTCATATACACAAAGACTACATATGCTGATAAAAAAATGAGCTATTTGATTTAGGTTTACTTTTCATGATTGTAAATGGTTAATATTTCTGATGGTAATCCTTGGTGTATTCCATATAAAAATAGTCAAGTTTCTATGGTATGATAAATATCCCTTTGCATTGAGAAAATTAGAGTTGAGAAAATGGTTGTTCAGTGACGATTTGTATATGCAGGTTGTAAACAAATCATCCTTCTTCCATCAACGAGTCATTCCATTCAAGAAAGACCATGTCTGACAATTATTTTCACATGCTTGAAAAATTGTAGGTCAAGCACCACAAAGCTATGCACTATCATGGCCACAAATTTTGCATAAAAAAGTTGGATGACACGAAGAAAACTTGTGATTCTGGGATAACCACAGTTTTCAAGGTCACTAATATATCATTTAGAAATGACATACATCCTCAACAATCTCAAAATTGATACTATGGCATCTTAAATGATAAAATTGAGTGCAACTTTAACTCCTTCAAATTAGTTCTATTCGTTGTCAAATGGTACAAGCTATGACTCAATCAACATGATCCTGATAGAATTGTTATTCAACATGATAATGGATTTACAATGATTAATACAAAGTCATTTGAGCCAATTGGAGATGAACCCTATGTTCTTCCAAGCCAATGTGAGAAAGTGTTTTACTTAGAGGTTCCACATAAACAGGGTTGGTCATTTGTTGTTAGACATGATCCAAGAGGAAAGCCGATAAAATATAATGTTATGTAAGAAGAAGATATTGAAGATGATGAAGAAGATGATGGTGATGATGATGGTGGTGGTGGTGATGATGATGATGATGATGATGATGATGATGATGATGGTGGTGGTGGTGGTGATGATGATGATGATGGTGGAAATGATGATGAGATGGATGAAGAAGATGACCAATGACATGATTGAAATGTACAAGGTATGTAATTTAATTATTTATTTATATTTATATTGATTAGTATATATATTTAATATTGATTTATTAATTTCAATTTTAATGATTACATATTTATTGTGTTCAATTCTAATGATTACAACATATGTGATTTATAATTACCAATGTTTTTTTTATGATGCTCAATTAATTGTTGTTGATACATGTATATATTTTGTTTGATGTCACCCTTTTTGCAGACAAGCAATTGACTACAGACATCGTCACCCCTTTTATTGATGATCTTGCATTCCATATATAAGGTAAAGGTAATTTGTTCATGTTTATGATCTTGCATATTATTCATGTTGTCTTCTATGTTATTTGTAGCATACGTATCATGTAATTTTTAGCTAAATTAAGATAAATGATTAACATACGCAAAAAATTTAACCCCTTTGGTGAGGATCCTGCACAGTGACATGGATCAACAAGTATAAGTCAATAAATAGACATAATTTTCTTATATTCTCCTTTCTTATCCTTTTATATGATTCATATTTTTGTTCCTTTCCTTCACTTTCAACTTACATTTTATATCTCTCACGTATAGACAAAGAAGAACCGTATGGGTCACAACTTGATTATTCTATATATATTATTTAATTATTATCAAAATTCTATTTGAAGCGGGGACATGACAATATCTCATTTGATAGATGAAGGACCCACCAAATAGGTACTTATCAAATCTATCTACATCAAATGAGGGAAAAGAGGGAATGGTAGATGAAAGTTCTACATGTAGTATGGCTAAAATAGGGAGATCAACAAGAGGTCAAAAGATTAGAAAAAAATTCAATAAACACATGCAATTTTTCCTTGCTAAAGGGGGGTCATGTTCTTATGATGATGAGACTAGAGGCGACATCAAGGTTCCTGATGCAGGAGCATCCTGGGTGTAAGAGCAATCTTGCATCACCCAAAAATATTTCTATTTTTATATTCAATAAGGGTTATTTTGTGCAGAGCTGCTATTTATGGAAAGTTACTATTTTTGATAATTTTTGTATGTGCTCAGAATGATCTGATTTCTTTCTTGGAGGTTCATTTTGGTCATACAAGTCTGCCAGTAAAGTTTCAAAGCTAGATCAGGTGTAGTTTTGAAGATATTGAAGATTTTTAGTATTGGCAGTAGGGTACAGAAACTTTGAACTCAGTTTTGAAGGCTTTAGAGGCCCCGGATGAGGTCAAAAATTTGGGTGACGGGCACTTGCATGGGTCAAGCCTGTAGAGCGCTTCGTGGCATTTCCGAAATGGGGTTATAATAGCCGATCGGGTCAAATGGTGATGACTTATGGTCTTCGGAAGTTGGGCCACCTGAAATGGCGGAAAATAATTTTCTTCAAAATTTCTGTTCGGGTTTCAAAGGTTATCTTGAGCCGACTATGATGTAATGAAATGTAAAATAAAATAATTCTAAGTTTGATCGGCCCTTAGGGCTAAATTTTTGGAACCTTCTCGGGCGGTGGAAATTGCCTATATAAGGAAGGCTGTATTATTGTCTTAGGCAGTTCAGAATAGTTTTGGGTGATAGTTCGAAGCTTTGTCCTACAGAATATTGTAAGGGAATGCCCATGTGGCTTTGCATATTATAATTCTATAAGTTTGTAATTCCACATTTGTGGAGATAATAAGAAGCCAATTTTCTGTTCTTGCATATTATTATTATTGTTTCTCTATGTCTGTTATGTGTTTGTGGTATTAAGGGGAGCACCCTTCATCAAGTGCTATCAGAGCAAGAGTTCTTGAGTGTGTAAACAGATCACCGACTGTGAGGCAGTTTGCACTAGGACCATGGCTAGGGTTTTAGCGCGCATCACAAAAATGCCTCCACGAAGGGAACGTGGCGGAAGAGCTGGTGTTGTAACACCTGAGGTTAGAGAGCTGCAGAGATAAGTGCGAGCATTGCAAGAAGAGATTAGCAGAGGAATGAATCTTAATGTCAGAGATGAAAGCGAGGATGAAGCCAAAGAAGAATATCAAGATGGAGAAGCTGAAATTGTAAACCAGGAGGAAGAAAGACTTTTTCGGATGATTTCCAAGATTGCGAAAAGACCTAAGATTGAGGTTCCTACATTTTCTGGAAATCTTAACCTAGAGGAATTGATCGACTAGATCAATGCATGTGAGGAGTATTTTGAGTATGAAGATGTTGAGGATCCTGATAGGGTCAAATTTGCGAAGGCCAGAATGAAAGGTCATGCGAAGATCTGGTGGCAAGAAATTCAATTGGAGCGAAATAGAAGAGGGAAAGATAAAATCACAAGATGAGATCGGATGGTGGAAAAATTGAAGCTACAGTTCATTCCTGTTGATTATGAGCTTGACCTACTGAAGAAAATGCAAAGTTTGAAGCAAGCAGGAAAATCTATTCAGGAGTATACAGAGGAGTTCTATCGACTCCTCATCAGAACAGGCCATGCTGAAGCTGATAAGGAGAAAGTTGCCCGATACCTTAATGGGTTAAGGCCAAGCATTCAGGAGGAGTTGAATCTGGTTCGAATGAACAGTATTGAGGAGGCATACCAATTTTCCCTAAAAGTAGAGGAAAAGCTGAACAAGAAGTTCGAGAGCAGACAAAACGGAAGAGGTCGCGGTGAACGATCTGGTGGACGGTCATACGGTGGCCAAAATGAAGATCCGAAAAAGAAGGATGAGGCCAGTAGCAGTCAAAATCAGCGAGAAAATAATTCCAATCACTTCTAAGATCAGAATAATAGAGATTAGAGAGAAAGAGGAAGAGGACAAGGATCTGGAAGAGGTGGCTTCCGTGGAACATGTTTTCACTATGGAGAAGAAGGTCATAGGGCATTTGAATGTCCTCAACACCAAGGCAGAACGGACAGGAGAAATGAAGGCCAGGCCAGAGTTGCACATGTAGATGAACATGCCAAATCATCAAATTCTGAAGATGCTGAAAGAGGAGAAATGTTGATTAACAGAAGAGTCCTATTGAGTGGTGAGAATGAACCTGAGCAAAGGAGGAGCCTGTTTCGCACCAGGTGCAAGTGTGAAGGTAAATGTTGTGATGTGATTATTGATAGTGGAAACACTGACAATTTGGTGTCAGAAAAGATGGTGACAAAGTTGAAGCTCAAGAGACAGAAACACCCACATCCATATCGGATTGCCTGGGTACAGGATGACCACAAGGTCATGGTCAATGAACAATGCCTGGTGAAGTTCAAGATCGGCGGGTACCAAGATGAAGTACTATGTGATATCATCTCTATGGATGCATGTCATATGTTATTGGGTAGACCATGGCAGTTTGACAGATATGTTGTACACGATGGTCGTGCGAATACCTATTCCCTGACAAAGGATGGAGTGCGACATAAGCTAAAGCCATTGAAGGAGACTGAAGAAAAGGTATGTGGTAATGCAAGAATAACATTTGTTGATGGAAGGAAATTCCTAGATGGTATGAGGCATGAGCATGTATGTTTTGCTTTAATTCCAAAAGCTGGTAAAGAGGAAGTAGAAGATGTTCCTGTAGAAGTTGCAGATTTGTTGAATGAGTTTCAGGATATTGTATCCGATAACGTGCCTGATGGATTACCACCAGTCAGAAAGATCAGTCATCAGATGGACTTGATCCCAAGAGCGAGTTTGCCGAATAAAGCAACACAGAGAATGACACCTGCAGAAAGTGAGGAGTTGAACAGACAAGTACATGAACTGTTACAGAAAGGTTTGATCCGTGAGAGTCTGAGTCCCTGTGCTGTACCAGCGGTATTAGCACAAAAGAAGAATGGAGAATGGAGGATGTGTACAGATTCTAGGGCAATAAACAAGATCACAATCAAGTACAGGTTTCCATTGCCACGAATGGATGATATTATGGACTGTTTGAGTGGAGCTGTGTATTTCTCAAAGATAGATCTGAAGAGTGGATATCATCAGATTCAGATCAGAGAAGGAGATGAATGGAAGACTGCCTTCAAAACAAAAGAAGGACTATATGAGTGGTTAGTCATGCCTTTTGGGTTAACCAATGCACCGAGCACTTTCATGCAGCTTATGAATGAGGTTCTGAAAGAATTTCTGGGTAAGTTTGTCATTGTTTACCTAGATGATATTTTAATCTTTAGTAAGACATTGGATGAACATATGATACATATTCGTATGGTATTTGAGAAGTTGAGAGAAGAGAAATTGTTGATTAATTTGAAGAAGTGCAGTTTTGTGAAGAAAGAGTTAGTGTATTTGGGATTTGTAGTTTCAGCAGAAGGTCTAAAAATAGACCCAGAAAAGGTACAGGCTATCCTTGAATGGCCTACTCCAAGCAGTGCTACTGAGGTAAGATCTTTTCATGGTTTGGCTAGCTTTTATAGAAAGTTTATCAAAAATTTTAGCAGTATTTGTGGTCCCTTGACTGAAACAATGAGAGGGGATAGAAAAGAGTTTAAGTGGACTAATGGGGCAGAAAAGAGTTTTCAATTGTTGAAACAAAAAGTTACAGAACAACCTGTTTTAGCACTTCCAAATTTTAATAAGGTGTTTCAAGTAGATTGTGATGCTAGTGGTACTGCAATAGGAGCTGTTATGAGCCAAGAAGGTAAACCTGTTGCTTATTTCAGTGAGAAGTTAAATGATGCCAAGAAGAAATATTCTATTTATGATCAGGAATTTTATGCTATAGTTCAGGCATTAAAGAAGTGGAGACATTATCTGCTTCCTAAGGAGTTTGTTTTGTATACTGATCATCAAGCTTTGCAATATTTGAATAGTCAAGGAAAGTTGAATCAGAGGCATTTGAAATGGGTTGAGTTTTTGCAGAGTTATACATTTATTTTGAAACACAGGAGTGGAAAGTCTAATAGGGTTGCAGATGCTCTTAGCAGAAGGCAACTATTGCTGACAGAAATGCAGATTGAAGTGGTTGGGTTCAGGGAACTCAAGAATTTATATCCAGAGGATCCTGATTTTGGTGAAGCTTGGAAAGCTTGTACAGAACCTGTTACTCTATACAGGACGAAATGGTTGGATTTCATCATCTAGGATGATATGCTATCCAGAGGGAGTCAGTTGTGCATTCTACAAAGTTCTATGAGGGAGAATCTCATCAAGAAGAAGCATAGCGGAGGATTGGCTGGACATTTTGGTCGTGACAAAACCCTTTCTTTGGTTAGTGAAAATTATTATTGGCCACAATTGCAGCAAGATGTGAAAAAGTTTGTACAGAGTTGTAGAGTATGTCAGATGGCGAAATGAGTGAAGCAGAATACAGGATTGTATCAGCCATTACCCGAAACAGAGAAGCCTTGGGAGGATATCAGCATGGACTTTATGCTTGGTTTACCGAGGACTCAGCGGGGACATGATTCAATTTTTGTAGTGGTTGACAGATTTTCAAAGATGACACATTTCATTCCCTGCAAGAAGACTAATGATGTTATTCATGTAGCAGAATTGTTTTTCAGAGAAGTAGTGAGACTTCATGGTTTGCCAAAGACCATAGTTTCAAATCGGGACACTAAGTTTGTTCGATATTTCTGGCGTACATTGTGGAAGAAGTTGAAGATAGATTTGAAGTTGAATTCATCACATCATCCACAGACTGATGGACAGACAGAGGTGGTGAATAGGATTTTGGGAAATTTTCTGAGATGTTTGGTTGGAGATAAGCCCACAGGATGGGATTTGATTTTACCACATGCAGAATTTGCATACAATAATTCTGTCAACAGGAGCACTGAAAAATCACCATTCCAGATTGTATATGGAAGTAGTCCAAGAAATGCATCTGAATTGAGGAAGATAGATAAACGAGAAATAAGTAGTGCTGAAGCTGAGGATTTTGCAGAACACTTCAAGAACATCCATGAGGAGGTGGGGAAGCATATTACCAAGATGAACGCACAGTATAAGGCTAAGGCAGATGAGAAAAGGAGGCATAAGGAATTTTAGGTTGAAGATGAAGTCATGGTTCATTTGCGGAAGGAGCGGTTTTCGGTTGGTACATATAACAAGTTGAAAATGAAGAAGTTTGGACCATGTAAGATACTCAAGAAACATGATTCAGGAAACGCATATAAGGTAGAATTGCCTACTGAGCTAAATATTTCACTAGTGTTTAACATTTTAGATCTGACAGAGTATCATGAAGGAGGTGTTGAAGATGAGATCACAGCAGCACAGTGGAGTATTCTAGCAACTAGTTCAGACACTAAGGAGATCGAAGATATACTGGATAGTCATGTTGGTAGAAGCACAAGGAACAAAACATATGAAGAATATCTGGTCAAGTGGAAAGGATGACCTGTTGAAGATTCATCATGGCTGACAAAAGAGGAGGTTAGCCATCTTAGGTTTCCTCTGCACACTTGAGTCGTGACAGGGTCACTTCTCAAATTACCCCGGGTGTCTGATGCAGGAGCATCCTGGGTGTAAGAGCAATCTTGCATCACCCAAAAATATTTCTGTTTTTATATTCTATAAGGGCTATTTTGTGCAGAGCTGCTATTTATGGAAAGTTACTATTTTTGGTAATTTTTGTATGTGCTCAAAATGATCTGATTTCTTTCTTGGAGGTTCATTTTGGTCATACAAGTCTACCAGTAAAGTTTCATGGCTAGATCAGATATAGTTTTGAAGATATTGAAGATTTTCGGTATTGGCAGCAGGGTACAGAAATTTTGAACTTAGTTTTGAAGGCTTTAGAGGCCCCGGATGAGGTCAAAAATTTGAGTGACGGGTGCTTGCGCGGGTCAGGCCTGTAGAGCGCTTCGTGACATTTCTGAAATGGGGTTATAATAGCCGATCGGGTCAACTGGTGATGACTTATGGTCTTCGGAAGTTGGGCCACCTGAAATGGCAGAAAATAATTTTCTTCAAAATTTCTGTTCGGGTTTCAAAGGTTATCTTGAGCCAACTATGATGTAATGAAATGTAAAATAAAATAATTCTAAGTTTGGTCGGCCCTTAGGTCTAAATTTCTGGAACCTTCTCGGGCGGTGAAAATTGCCTATATAAGGAAAGCTGTATTATTTTCTTAGGCAGTTCAGAATAGTTCTGGGTGATAGTTCGAGGCTTTGTCCTACAGAATATTGTAAGGGAATGCCCATGTGGCTTTGCATATTGTAATTCTGAAAGTTTTTAATTCCACATTTGTGGAGATAATAAGAAGCCAATTTTCTATTCTTGCATATTATTGTTGTTGTTTCTCTATGTCGGTTATGTGTTTGTGGTATTAAGGGGAGCACCCTTCATCAAGTGGTATCAGAGCAGGAGTTCTTGAGTGTGTAAATAGATCTCCGACTGTGAGGCAATTTGCACCAGGACCATGGCTAGGGTTTCAGCGCACATCGCAAAAATGCCTCCATGAAGGGAACTTGGCGGAAGAGCTGGTGTTGTAACACCTGATGTTAAAGAGCTGCAGAGACAAGTGCGAGCATTGCAAGAAGAGATTCCCAGAGGAATGAATCTTAATGTCAGAGATGAAAGTGAGGATGAAGCCGAAGAAGAATATCAAGAAGGAGAAGCTGAAATTGTGAACCAGGAGGAAGAAAAAAATTTTCAAGCGATTTCCAAGATTGGGAAAAGACCTAAGATTGAGGTTCCTACATTTTCTGGAAATCTTAACCCAGAGGAATTGATCGACTGGATCAATGAATGTGAGGAGTATTTTGAGTATGAAGATGTTGAGGATCCTGATAGGGTCAAATTTGTGAAGGCCAGACTGAAAGGTCATGCAAAGATCTGGTGGCAAGAAATTCAATTGGAGCGAAATAGAAGAGGGAAAAATAAAATCACAAGATGGGATCGGATGGTGAAAAAATGAAGCGACAGTTCATTCTTGTTGATTATGAGCTTGACCTACTGAAGAAAATGCAAAGTTTGAAGCAAGCAGGAAAATCTGTTAGGGAGTATACAGATGAGTTCTATCGACTCCTCATCAGAACAGGCCATGCCAAAGCTGATAAGGAGAAAGTTGTCCGATACCTTAATGGGTTAAGGCCAAGCATTCAGGAGGAGTTGACTCTGGTTTGAATGAATAGTATTGAGGAGGCATACCAATTTGCTCTAAAAATAGAGGAAAATCTGAACAAGAAGTTCGAGAGCAAACAAAATGAAAGAGGTCGCAGTGGACGATCTGGTGGACGGTCATACAGTGGCCGAAATGAAGATCCAAAAAAAAAAGATGAGGCCAGTAGCAGTCAAAATCAGTGAGAAAATAATTCTAATCACTTCCAAGATCAGAATAATAGAGATCAGAGAGGAAGAGGAAGAGGACAAGGATCTGGAAGAGGTGGCTTCCGTGGAACATGTTTTCACTGTGGAGAAGAAGGTCATAGGGCATTTGAATGTCCTCAGCGCCAAGGCAGAATGGACAGGAGAAATGAAGGCCAGGCCAGAGTTGCACATGTAGATGAAGATGCCAAATCATCAAATTTTGAAGATGCTAAAAGAGGAGAAACGTTGATTAATAGAAAAGTACTATTGAGTGGTGAGAATGAACCTGAGCAAAGGAGGAGCCTGTTTCGCACTAGGTGCAAGTGTGAAGGTAAATGTTGTGATGTGATTATTGATAGTGGAAGCAATGAAAATTTGGTGTCAGAAGAGATGGTGACAAAGTTGAAGCTCAAGAGACAGAAACACCCACATTCATATCGGATTGCCTGGGTACAGGATGACCACAAGGTCATAGTCAATGAACAATGCCTGGTGAAGTTCAAGATCGGCGAGTACCAAGATGAGGTACTACGTGATATCATCTCTATGTATGCATGTCATATGTTATTGGGTAGACCGTGGCAGTTTGACAGATGTGCTGTACATGATGGTCATGCGAATACTTATTCCCTAACAAAAGATGGAGTGCGACATAAGCTAAAGCCATTGAAGGAGACCAAAGAAAAGGTATGTGGTAATGCAAGAATAACATTTGTTGATGGAAGGAAATTCTTAGATGGTATGAGGCATGAGCATGTATGTTTTGCTTTAATTCCAAAAGCTGGTAAAGAGGAAGTAGAAGATGTTCCTGTAGAAGTTGCAGATTTGTTGAATGAGTTTCAGGATATTGTATCCGATAACGTGCCTGATGGATTACCACCAGTCAGGAAGATTAGTCATCAGATAGATTTGATCTTAAGAGCGAGTTTGCTGAATAAAGCAGCACATAGAATGACACCTGCAGAAAGTGAGGAGTTGAATAGATAAGTACATGAACTGTTATAGAAAAGTTTGATCCGTGAGAGTCTGAGTCCCTATGCTGTACCAGTGGTATTAGCACCAAAGAAGAATGGAGAATGAAGGATGTGTATAGATTCTAGGGCAATAAACAAGATCACAACCAAGTACAGGTTTCCATTGCCACGAATGGATAATATTATGGACTGTTTGAGTGGAGCTGTGTATTTCTCAAAGATAGATCTGAAGAGTGGATATCATCAGATTCGGATCAGAGAAGGAGATGAATGGAAGACTACCTTCAAAACAAAGGAAGGACTATATGAGTGGTTAGTCATGTCTTTTGGGCTAACCAATGCACCGAGCACTTTCATGCAGCTTATGAATGAGGTTCTGAAAGAATTTCTGGGTAAGTTTGTCATTATTTACCTAGATGATATTTTAATCTTTAGTAAGACATTGGATGAGCATATGATGCATATTCGTATGGTATTTGAGAAGTTGAGAGAAGAGAAATTGTTGATTAATTTGAAGAAGTGCAGTTTTGTGAAGAAAGAGTTAGTGTATTTGGGATTTGTAGTTTCAGCAGAAGGTCTAAAAATGGACCTAGAAAAGGTACAGGCTATCCTTAAATGGACTACTCCAAGGAGTGCTACTGAGGTAATATCTTTTCATGGTTTGGCTAGCTTTTACAGAAAGTTTATCAAAAATTTTAGCAGTATTTGTGGTCCCTTGACTGAAACAATAAGAGGGGATAGAAAAGAGTTTAAGTGGACTAATGGGGCAGAAAAGAGTTTTCAATTGTTGAAACAAAAAGTTACAGAACAACCTATTTTAGCACTTCCAGATTTTAATAAGCTGTTTCAAGTAGATTGTGATGCTAGTGGTACTGCAATAGGAGCTGTTATGAGCCAAGAAGGTAAACCTGTTGCTTATTTCAGTGAGAAGTTAAATGATGCCAAGAGGAAATATTCTGTTTATGATCAGAAATTTTATGCTATAGTTCAGGCATTAAAGAAGTGGAGACATTATCTGCTTCCTAAGGAGTTTGTTTTGTATACTGATCATCAAGCTTTGCAATATTTGAATAGTCAAGGAAAGTTGAATCAGAGGCATTTGAAATGGGTTGAGTTTTTGCAGAGTTATACAGTTATTTTGAAACACAAGAGTGGAAAGTCTAATAGGGTTGCAGATGCTCTTAGCAGAAGGTAACTATTGCTGACAGAAATGCAGATTGAAGTGGTTGGGTTCAGGGAACTCAAAAATTTATATCCAGAGGATCCTGATTTTGGTGAAGCTTGGAAAGCTTGTACAAAACCTGTTACTCTAGACAGGACGAAATGGTTGGATTTCATCATCTAGGATGATATGCTATTCAGAGGGAGTCAATTGTGCATTCCACGAAGTTCTATGATGGAGAATCTCATCAAAGAGAAGCATAGCGGAGGATTGGCTGGACATTTTGGTCGTGACAAAACCCTTTCTTTGGTTAGTGAAAATTATTATTGGCCACAATTGCAACAAGATGTGAAGAAGTTTGTACAGAGTTGCAGAGTATGTCAGATGGCGAAAGGAGTGAAGCAGAATATAAGATTGTATCAGCCATTACCCGTACCAGAGAAGCCTTGGGAGGATATCAGCATGGACTTTGTTCTTAGTTTACCGAGGACTCAGCGGGGACATGATTCAATTTTTGTAGTGGTTGACAGATTTTTGAAGATGACACATTTCATTCCCTGCAAGAAGACTAACGATGTTGTTCATGTAGCAGAATTGTTTTTCAGAGAAGTAGTGAGACTTCATGGTTTGCCAAAGACCATAGTTTCAGATCGGGACACTAAGTTTGTTGGATATTTCTAGCGTACATTGTGGAAGAAGTTGAAGATAGATTTGAAGTTCAGTTCATCACATCATCCACAGACTGATGGACAGACAGAGGTGGTGAATAGGAGTTTGGGAAATTTGCTGAGATGTTTGGTTGGAGATAAGCCCACAGGATGGGATTTGATTTTACCACAGGCAGAATTTGCATACAATAATTCTGTCAACAGGAGCACTGGTAAATCACCGTTCCAAATTATATATGGAAGTAGTCCAAGAAATGCATCTGAATTGAGGAAGATAGATAAAGGAGAAATAAGTAGTGCTGAAGCTAAGAATTTTGCAGAACACTTGAAGAACATCCATGAGGAGGTGGGAAAGCATATTACCAAGATGAACGCACAGTATAAGGCTAAGGCAGATGAGAAAAGGAGGCATAAAGAATTTCAGGTTGAAGATGAAGTCATGGTTCATTTGCGGAAGGAGCGGTTTCCGGTTGGTACATATAAAAAGTTGAAAATGAAGAAGTTTGGACCATGTATGATACTGAAGAAACATGATTCAAGAAACGCATATGAGGTAGAATTGCCTACTGAGCTAAATATTTCACCAGTGTTTAACATTTCAGATCTGACAAAGTATCATGAATGAGGTGTCGAAGATGAGATCACAGTAGCACAATGGAGTATTCCAGCAACTAGTTCAGACACTAAGGAGATCGAAGATATACTTGATAGTCGTGTTGGCAGAAGCACAAGGAACAGGACATATGAAGAATATCTGGTCAAGTGGAAAGGATGATCTGTTGAAGATTCATCATGGCTGACAAAGGAGGAGGTTAGCCATCTTGGGTTTCCTCTGCACGCCTGAGTCATGACAGGGTCACTTCTCAAATTACCCCAGGTGTCTGATGCAGGAGCATCCTGGGTGTAAGAGCAATCTTGCATCACCCAAAAATATTTCTATTTTTATATTCAATAAGGGCTATTTTTTGCAGAGCTGCTATTTATGGAAAGTTACTATTTTTGGTAATTTTTGTATGTGCTCAGAATGATCTGATTTCTTTTTTGGAGGTTCATTTTGGTCATACAAGTCTGCCAGTAAAGTTTCATGGCTAGATCAGGTGTAGTTTTGAAGATATTGAAAATTTTCGGTATTGGCAGCAGGGTACAGAAAATTTGAACTCAATTTTGAAAGCTTTAGAGGCCCCGGATGAGGTCAAAAATTTGGGTGATAGGAGCTTGCGTGGGTCAAGCCTGTAGACCGCTTCGTGGCATTTTCGAAATGGAGTTATAATAGCCGTTCGGGTCAACTGGTGATGACTTATGGTCTTCGGAAGTTGGGCCACCTGAAATGGCAGAAAATAATTTTTTTCAAAATTTCTGTTCGAGTTTCAAAGATTATCTTGAGCTGACTATGATTTAATGAAATGTAAAATAAAATAATTCTAAGTTTGGTCGGTCCTTAGGGCTAAATTTTTGGAACCTTCTCGGGCGGTGGAAATTGCCTATATAAGGAAGGTTGTATTATTGTCTTAGGCAGTTTAGAATAGTTCTGGGTGATAGTTCGAGGCTTTGTCCTACAGAATATTGTAAGGGAATGCCCATGTGGCTTTGCATATTATAATTCTGTAAGGTTGTAATTCCACATTTGTGGAGATAATGAGAAGCCAATTTTCTGTTCTTGCATATTATTGTTGTTGTTTCTTTATGTCTATTATGTGTTTGTGGTATTAAGGGGAGCACCCTTCATCAAGTGGTATCAGAGCAGGAGTTCTTGAGAGTGTAAATAGATCGCCGACTGTGAGGCAGTTTGCACCAGGACCGTGGCTAGAGTTTCAGCGCGCATCACGAAAATGCCTCCACGAAGGGAACGTGGCGGAAGAGCTGGTGTTGTAACACCTGAGGTTAGAGAGCTGCAGAGACAAGTGCGAGCATTGCAAGAAGAGATTCGCAAAGGAATGAATCTTAATGTCAGAGATGAAAGCGAGGATGAAGCCGAAGAAGAATATCAAGAAGGAGAAGCTGAAATTGTGAACCAGGAGGAAGAAAGACTTTTTCGAGCGATTTCCAAGATTGGGAAAAGACCTAAGATTGAGGTTCCTACATTTTCTAGAAATCTTAACCCAGAGAAATTGATCGACTAGATCAATGAATGTGAGGAGTATTTTGAGTATGAAGATGTTGAGGATCTTAATAGGTTCAAATTTGCGAAGGCCAGACTGAAAGGTCATGCGAAGATCTGGTGGCAAGAAATTCAATTGGAGCAAAATAAAAGAGGGAAAGATAAAATCACAAGATGGGATCGGATGGTGGAAAAATTGAAGCGACAGTTCATTCCTGTTGATTATGAGCTTGACCTACTGAAAAAAATGCAAAGTTTGAAACAAGAAGGAAAATCTGTTCAAGAGTATACAGAGGAGTTCTATCGACTCCTCATCAGAACAGGCCATGCTGAAGCTGATAAGGAGAAAGTTGCCCGATACCTTAATGGGTTAAGGCCAAGCATTCAGGAGGAGTTGAATCTGGTTCGAATCAATAGTATTGAGGAAGCATACCAATTTTCCCTAAAAGTAGAGAAAAAGCTGAACAAGAAGTTCGAGAGCAGACAAAACGGAAGAGGTCGCAGTGGATGATCTGGTGGACGGTCATACGGTGGCCGAAATGAAGATCCGAAAAAGAACGATGAGGCCAGTAGCAGTCAAAATCAGCGAGAAAATAATTCCAATCGCTTCCAGGATCAGAATAATAGAGATCAGAGAGGAAGAGGACAAGGATCTGGAAGAGGTGGCTTCCATGGAACATGTTTTCACTGTGGAGAAGAAGGTCATAGGGCATTTGAATGTCCTCAGCGCCAAGGCAGAATGGACAGGAGAAATGAAGGCCAGGCCAGAGTTGCACATGTAGATGAAGATGCCAGATCATCAAATTTTGAAGATGCTGAAAGAGGAGAAACGTTGATTAACAGAAGAGTCCTGTTGAGTGGTGAGAATGAACCTGAGCAAAGGAGGAGCCTGTTTCGCACCAGGTGCAAATGTGAAGGTAAATGTTGTGATGTGATTATTGATAGTGGAAGCACTAACAATTTGGTGTCAAAAGAGATGGTGACAAAGTTGAAGCTCAAGAGACAGAAATACCCACATCCATATCGGATTGTCTGGGTACAGGATGACCACAAAGTCATGGTCAATGAACAATGCCTGGTGAAGTTCAAGATCGGCGGGTACGAAGATGAGGTACTATGTGATATCATCTCTATGGATGCATGTCATATGTTATTGGGTAGACCGTGGAAGTTTGACAGATGTGCTGTACACGATGGTCGTGCGAATACTTATTTCCTGACAAAGGATGGAGTGCGACATAAGCTAAAGCCATTGAAGGAGACTGAAGAAAAGGTATGTGGTAATGCAAGAATAACATTTGTTGATGGAAGAAAATTCCTAGATGGTATGAGGCTTGAGCATGTATGTTTTGCTTTCATTCCAAAAGCTGGTAAAGAGGAAGTAGAAGATGTTCTTGTAGAAGTTGCAGATTTGTTGAATGAGTTTGAGGATATTGTATCTGATAACATGCCTGATGGATTACCACCAGTCAAGAAGATCAGTCATCAGATGGAGTTGATCCCAAGAGCGAGTTTCCTGAATAAAGCAACACACAGAATGACACCTGTAGAAAGTGAGGAGTTAAACAGACAAGTACATGAACTGTTACAGAAAAGTTTGATCCATGAGAGTCTGAGTCCCTGTGATGTACCAGTGGTATTAGCACCAAAGAAGAATGGAGAATGGAGGATGTGTATAGATTCTAGGGCAATAAACAAGATCACAATCAAGTACAGGTTTCCATTGCCACGAATGGATGATATTATGGACTGTTTGAGTGGAGCTGTGTATTTCTCAAAGATAGATCTGAACAGTGGATATCATCAGATTCGGATCAGAGAAAGAGATGAATGGAAGACTGCCTTCAAAATAAAAGAAGGACTATATGAGTGGTTAGTCATGCCTTTTGGGCTAACCAATGCACCGAGCACTTTTATGCGGCTTATGAACGAGGTTCTGAAAGAATTTCTGGGTAAGTTTGTCATTGTTTACCTAGATGATATTTTAATCTTTAGTAAGACATTGGATGAGCATATGATGCATATTTATATGGTATTTGAGAAGTTGAGAGAAGAGAAATTGTTGATTAATTTGAAGAAGTGCAGTTTTGTGAAGAAAGAGTTAGTGTATTTGGGATTTTTAGTGTCAGCAGAAGGTTTAAAAATGGACCCAGAAAAGGTACAGGCTATCCTTGAATGGCCTATTCCAAGGAGTGCTACTGAGGTAAGATCTTTTCATGGTTTGACTAGCTTTTACAGAAAGTTTATCAAAAAATTTAGTAGTATTTATGGTCCCTTGACTGAAACAATGAGAGGGGATAGAAAAGAGTTTAAGTGGACTAATGGGGCAGAAAAGAGTTTTCAATTGTTGAAACAAAAAGTTACAGAACAACCTGTTTTAGCACTTCCAGATTTTAATAAGCTGTTTCAAGTAGATTGTGATGCTAGTGGTACTGCAATAGGAGCTGTTATGAGCCAAGAAGGTAAACCTGTTGCTTATTTCAGTGAGAAGTTAAATGATGCCAAGAGGAAATATTCTGTTTATGATCAGGAATTTTATGCTATAGTTCAGGCATTAAAGAAGTGGAGACATTATCTACTTCCTAAGGAGTTTGTTTTGTATACTGATCATCAAGCTTTGCAATATTTGAATAGTCAAGGAAAGATGAATCAGAGGCATTTGAAATGGCATTTGGAAAATTTGCTGAGATGTTTGGTTGGAGATAAGCCCACAGGATGGGATTTGATTTTACCACAGGCAGAATTTGCATACAATAATTCTGTCAACAGGAGCACTGGTAAATCACCATTCCAGATTATATATGGAAGTAGTCCAAGAAATGCATCTGAATTGAGGAAGATAGATAAACGAGAAATAAGTAGTGCTGAAGCTGAAGATTTTGCAGAACACTTGAAGAACATCCATGAGGAGGTGGGGAAGCATATTACCAAGATGAACACACAGTATAAGGCTAAGGCAGATGAGAAAAGGAGGCATAGGGAATTTTAGGTTGAAGATGAAGTCATGGTTCATTTACGGAAGGAGCGGTTTTCGGTTGGTACATATAACATTTTGAAAATGAAAAAGTTTGGACCATGTAGGATACTGAAGAAACATGATTCAGGAAACGCATATGAGGTAGAATTGCCTACTGAGCTAAATATTTCACCAGTGTTTAACATTTCAGATCTGACAGAGTATCATGAAGGAGGTGTTGAAGATGAGATCACAGCAGCACAGTGGAGTATTCCAGCAACTAGTTCAGACACTAAGGAGATCGAAGATATACTGGATAGTCGTGTTGGCAGAAGCACAAGGAACAGGACATATGAAGAATATCTAATCAAGTGGAAAGGATGATCTGTTGAAGATTCATCATGGCTGACAAAGGAGGAGGTTAGCCGTCTTGGGTTTCCTCTGCACGCCTGAGTTGTGACAGGGTCACTTCTCAAATTACCCCGGGTGTCTGATGCAGGAGCATCCTGGGTGTAAGAGCAATCTTGCATCACCCAAAAATATTTCTATTTTTATATTCAATAAGGGCTATTTTGTGCAAAGCTGCTATTTATGGAAAGTTACTATTTTTGGTAATTTTTGTATGTGCTCAGAATGATCTGATTTCTTTCTTGGAGGTTAATTTTGGTCATACAAGTCTGCCAGTAAAGTTTCATGGCTAGATCAAGTGTAGTTTTGAAGATATTGAAGATTTTCAGTATTGGCAACAGGGTACAGAAACTTTGAACTCAGTTTTGAAGGCTTTAGAAGCCCCGGATGAGGTCAAAAATTTGGGAGTGTAAACAGATCACCGACTGTGAGGCAGTTTGCACCAGGACCATGGCTAGGGTTTTAGCGCGCATCACAAAAATGCCTCCACGAAGGGAACGTGGCAGAAGAGCTGGTGTTGTAACACCTGAGGTTAGAGAGCTGCAGAGACAAGTGCGAGCATTGCAAGAAGAGATTAGCAGAGGAATGAATCTTAATGTCAGAGATGAAAGTGAGGATGAAGCCAAAGAAGAATATCAAGATGGAGAAGCTGAAATTGTAAACCAGGAGGAAGAAAGACTTTTTCGGATGATTTCCAAGATTGCGAAAAGACCTAAGATTGAGGTTCCTACATTTTCTGGAAATCTTAACCTAGAGGAATTGATCGACTAGATCAATGCATGTGAGGAGTATTTTGAGTATGAAGATGTTGAGGATCCTGATAGGGTCAAATTTGCGAAGGCCAGAATGAAAGGTCATGCGAAGATCTGGTGGCAAGAAATTCAATTGGAGTGAAATAGAAGAGGGAAAGATAAAATCACAAGATGGGATCGGATGGTGGAAAAATTGAAGCGACAGTTCATTCCTGTTGATTATGAGCTTGACCTACTGAAGAAGATGCAAAGATTGAAGGAAGCAGGAAAATCTATTCAGGATTATACAGAGGAGTTCTATCGACTCCTCATCAGAACAGGCCATACCGAAGCTAATAAGGAGAAAGTTGCACGATACCTTAATGGGTTAAGGCCAAGCATTCAGGAGGAGTTGAATCTAGTTCGAATGAACAGTATTGAGGAGGCATACTAATTTTCCCTAAAAGTAGAGGAAAAGCTAAACAAGAAGTTCGAGAGCAGACAAAACGGAAGACGTCGCGGTGGACGATCTAGTGGATGGTCATACGGTGGCCGAAATGAAGATCTGAAAAAAAAGGATGAGGCCAGTAGCAGTCAAAATCAGTGAGGAAATAATTCCAATCACTTCCATGATCAGAATAATAGAGATCAGAGAGGAAGAGGAAGAGGACAAGGATCTGGAAGAGGTGGCTTCCGTGGAACATGTTTTCACTGTGGAGAAGAAGGTCATAGGGCATTTGAATGTCCTCAGCGCCAAGGAAAAATGGACAGGAGAAATGAAGGTCAGGCCAGAGTTGCACATGTAGATGAAGATGCCAGATCATCAAATTTTGAAGATGCTGAAAGAGGAGAAACATTGATTAACAGAAGAGTCCTCTTGAGTGGTGAGAATGAACCTGAGCAAAGGAGGAGCCTTTTTCACACCAGGTGCAAGTGTGAAGGTAAATGTTGTGATGTGATTATTGATAGTGGAAGCACTGACAATTTGGTGTCAAAAGAGATGGTGACAAAGTTGAAGCTCAAGAGACGGAAACACCCACATCTATATTGGATTTCTTGGGTACAGGATGACCACAAGGTCATGGTCAATGAACAATGCCTGGTGAAGTTCAAGATCGGCGGGTACCAAGATAAGGTACTATGTGATATCATCTCTATGGATGCATGTCATATGTTATTGGGTAGACCGTGACAGTTTGACAGATGTGCTGTACACGATGGTCGTGCGAATACCTATTCCCTGACAAAGGATGGAGTGCGACATAAGCTAAAGCCATTGAAGGAGACCGAAGAAAAGTTATGTGGTATTGCAAGAATAATATTTGTTGATGGAAGGAAATTCCTAGATGGTATGAGGCATGAGCATGTATGTTTTGCTTTAATTCTAAAAGCTGGTAAAGAGGAAGTAGAAGATGTTCCTGTAGAAGTTGCAGATTTGTTGAATGAGTTTGAGGATATTGTATCTGATAACATGCCTGATGGATTACCACCAGTCAGGAAGATCAGTCATCAGATGGAGTTGATCCCAAGAGCGAGTTTGTCGAATAAAGTAGCACACAGAATGACACCTGCAGAAAGTGAGGAGTTGAATAGACAAGTACATGAAATGTTACAGAAAAGTTTGATCCGTGAGAGTCTAAGTCCCTGTGCTAGACTAGCGGTATTAGCACCAAAGAAGAATGGAGAATGGAGGATGTGTACAGATTCTAGGGCAATAAACAAGATCACAATCAAGTACAGGTTTCCATTGCCACGAATGGATGATATTATGGCCTGTTTGAGTGGAGCTGTGTATTTCTCAAAGATAGATCTGAAGAGTGGATATCATCAGATTTGGATCAGAGAAGGAGATGAATGGAAGACTGCCTTCAAAACAAAGGAAGGACTATATGAGTGGTTAGTCATGCCTTTTGGGCTAACCAATGCACCGAGCACTTTCATGCGGCTTATGAATGAATTTCTGAAAGAATTTCTGGGTAAGTTTGTCATTGTTTACCTAGATGATATTTTAATCTTTAGTAAGACATTGGATGAGCATATGATGCATATTCGTATGGTATTTGAGAAGTTGAGATAAGAGAAATTGTTGATTAATTTGAAGAAGTGCAGTTTTGTGAAGAAAGAGTTAGTGTATTTGGGATTTGTAGTTTCAGCAGAAGGTCTAAAAATGGACTGAGAAAAGGTACAGGCTATCCTTGCATGGCCTACTCCAAGGAGTGCTACTGAGGTAAGATCTTTTCATGGTTTGGCTAGCTTTTACAGAAAGTTTATCAAAAATTTTAGCAGTATTTGTGGTCCCTTGACTGAAACAATGAGAGGGGATAGAAAAGAGTTTAAGTGGACTAATGGGGCAGAAAAGAGTTTTCAATTCTTGAAATAAAAAGTTACAGAACAATTTGTTTTAGCACTTCCAGATTTTAATAAGGTGTTTCAAGTAGATTGTGATGCTAGTGGTACTGCAATAGGAGCTGTTATGAGCCAAGAACGTAAACTTGTTGCTTATTTCAGTGAGAAGTTAAATGATGCCAAGAGGAAATATTCTGTTTATGATCAGGAATTTTATGCTATAGTTCAGGCATTAAAAAAGTGGAGACATTATCTGCTTCCTAAGGAGTTTGTTTTGTATACTGATCATCAAGCTTTGCAATATTTGAATAGTCAAGGAAAGTTGAATCAGAGGCATTTGAAATGGGTTGAGTTTTTGCAGAGTTATACATTTATTTTGAAACACAAGAGTGGAAAGTCTAATAGGGTTGCAGATGCTCTTAGCAGAAGGCAACTATTGCTGACAGAAATGCAGATTGAAGTGGTTGGGTTCAGGGAACTCAAGAATTTGTATCCAGAGGATCTTGATTTTGGTGAAGCTTGGAAAGCTTGTACAGAACCTGTTACTCTAGACAGGATGAAATGGTTGGATTTCATCATCTAGGATGATATGCTATTCAGAGGGAGTCAGTTGTGCATTCCACGAAGTTCTATGAGGGAGAATCTCATCAAGAAGAAGCATAGCGGAGGATTGGCTGGACATTTTGGTCGTGACAAAACCCTTTCTTTGGTTAGTGAAAATTATTATTGGCCACAATTGCAGCAAGATGTGAAGAAGTTTGTACAGAGTTGTAGAGTATGTTAGATGGTGAAAGGAGTGAAGCAGAATACAGGATTGTATCAGCCATTACCCGTACCAGAGAAGCTTTGGGAGGATATCAGCATGGACTTTGTTCTTGGTTTACCGAGGACTCAGTGGGGACATGATTCAATTTTTGTAGTGGTTGAAAGATTTTTGAAGATGACACATTTCATTCCCTGCAAGAAGACTAATGATGCTGTTCATGTAGCAGAATTGTTTTTCAGAGAAGTAGTGAGACTTCATGGTTTGCCAAAGACCATAGTTTCAGATCGGGACACTAAGTTTGTTGGATATTTCTGGCGTACATTGTGGAAGAAGTTGAAGACAGATTTGAAGTTCAGTTTATCACATCATCCACAGACTGATTGATAGACAGAGGTGGTGAATAGGAGTTTGGGAAATTTGCTAAGATGTTTGGTTGGAGATAAGCCCACAGGATGGGATTTGATTTTACCACAGGGAGAATTTGCATACAATAATTCTGTCAACACGAGCACTGATAAATCACCATTCCAGATTGTATATGGAAGTAGTCCAAGAAATGCATCTGAATTGAGGAAGATAGATAAAGGAGAAATAAGTAGTGCTGAAGCTGAGGATTTTGTAGAACACTTGAAGAACATCCATGAGGAGGTGGGGAAGCATATTACCAAGATGAACGCACAGTATAAGGCTAAGGCAGATGAAAAAAGGAGGCATAAGGAATTTGAGGTTGAAGATGAAGTCATGGTTCATTTGCGGAAGGAGCGATTTCTGGTTGGTACATATAACAAGTTGAAAATGAAAAAGTTTGGACCATGTAGGATACTGAAGAAACATGATTCAGGAAACGCATATGAGGTAGAATTGCCTACTGAGCTAAATATTTCAATAGTGTTTAACATTTCAGATCTGACAGAGTATCATGAAGGAGGTGTTGAAGATGAGATCACAGCAGTACAATGGAGTATTCCAGCAACTAGTTCAGACACTAAGGAGATCGAAGATATACTGGATAGTCATGTTGGCAGAAGCACAAGGAACAGGACATATGAAGAATATCTGGTCAAGTGAAAAGGAGGACCTGTTGAAAATTCATAATGGCTGACAAAAAAGGAGGTTAGCCGTCTTGGGTTTCCTCTGCATGCCTGAGTCGTGACAGGGTCACTTCTCAAATTACCCTGGGTGTCTGATGCAGGAGCATCCTGGGTGTAAGAGCAATCTTGCATCACCCAAAAATATTTTTGTTTTTATATTCAATAAGGGCTATTTTGTGCAGAGCTTCTATTTATGAAAAGTTACTATTTTTTGTAATTTTTGTATGTCCTCAGAATGATCTGATTTCTTTCTTGGAGGTTCATTTTGGTCATACAAGTCTGCCAGTAAAGTTTCATGGCTAGATCAGGTGTAGTTTTGAAGATATTGAAGATTTTCGGTATTGGCAGCAGGGTACAGAAACTTTGAACTCAGTTTTAATGGCTTTAGAGGCCCCGAATGAGGTCAAAAATTTGGGTGACGGGTGCTTGCGTGAGTCAAGCCTGTAGAGCGCTTCATGGCATTTCCGAAATGGGGTTATAATAGCCGATCGGGTCAACTGGTGATGACTTATGGTCTTCGGAAGTTGGGCCACCTGAAATGGCAGAAAATAATTTTCTTCAAAATTTCTGTTCGGGTTTCAAAGGTTATCTTGAGCCGACTATGATGTAATGAAATGTAAAATAAAATAATTCTAAGTTTGGTCGGCCCTTAGGGCTAAATTTCTGGAACCTTCTCGGGCGGTGGAAATTGCCTATATAAGGAAGGCTGTATTATTGTCTTAGGCAGTTCAGAATAGTTCTAGGTGATAGTTCGAGGCTTTGTCCTACAGAATATTGTAAGGGAATGCCCATGTGGCTTTGCATATTGTAATTCTGAAAGTTTGTAATTCCACATTTGTGGAGATAATAAAAAGCTAATTTTCTATTCTTGCATATTATTGTTGTTGTTTCTCTATGTCTATTATGTGTTTGTGGTATTAAGGGGAGCACCCTTCATCAGTTCCCTTTCGGTACACACATCTTGAAAAAGAATGGGTACCCAATGAGTTAACTCTAATTAACACTAATTTTTGTGTTAACAAGAGGATATATTGCATAGCTCCATCCTCATTACATAGTTTGGGCCTATTTTCCATGGATGGGATAAAGGTATGTTACAAAAAAGTTGTTGAATTGATGGAGTATGTTGGTCCTTGTTACAATTATAATGATTGGATGCAGACTGTTCAATATAAAAAAATTATGCATAGATATGCACTATCAGCAAATTATATACAATGGAAAGAAAATGATCAAATTAAAACATTTTCTATGTACATTGACAGGAGACCAAAAGAAATAGGGAATATAATAGGTTTTATAAATAGTACGCGACCTTTCTCAACTAATAAGCAACCCAATTGCATATTTGAGGCACGTGAGGGGAATCAAGTTTTTGTATGTGTGATAAGATCAATAAGTGCAGGGGAAGAACTGCTAATAGATTACCATTTAAATCACATAGATACAAACAAAGTTACTATCATGAGGGTGGTAAGTACTATATACCATTTAAACTAACCTCAAGTTTATGACTCCAATATACCATTTTATTAATAAGTTTTGTTTGCTAAGTCTATTGCTTTCAGTTCACTGAATTTTTTATATTTAATCTTTGTCATAGGATGATGTGGATCCCCCAGATGATAGAGGTCATGGGGATGCTCCTCCCACCCATTCTTTAGCAACGGTAAACCTTATTGAAATTGTACAAATTAGATAGTTAAAAAATATTATATTATTATGTCATTTTATTTAGGGTTTTGGAGTTATTATGATAGTTTTACTAATATTCCTATCACAATTTGATGTTCAAGATAGGGGAAAGCACCTACAACAATAGAGGAAATAGTTGTAGATACAGATGAGGATATCCCATAAATCCCTAATATAATAAATACGGTGAAGAAAAAACTAAAAAGAGTCAATGCAGAAATTATTAGCATTTTGGAAGATGCAAATCCAACCAAGGAGATGCTGAAGAGGATAGATGAATTGATGGCGCAAGCACACCATTTGGAAGTAAGCAATAATGAATCTTTAGTTATAACAAAAGTTCAATAAAGGTTTATATTTTATACTCTTTTATGTCGTGAACTAAAATATGTATGTGTTCTTGTTACATGATTTTTTGCTTACTCAAGTACATGGTCATGGACATCGCAGTGAGGCCGGTACTAGTAGAGCTCCAGCCACCTCAGGTAAAATAATCCTTAAGTTGACAAGTAACAAAGAATTTTTTCTTTAGAACATTCAAAAACTTCTTAAGTTAGCTCTTACTTTTATTATTTTAGAATTTCTTTGCTAACAATGTATTGTTCAGGTGATCAAGTGCAGGTGACTCCTCCTAGGAGGTCGACCGACATCCATTCAAGATTGCCAAGTGAAATGTCAACAACAAGGGGCATGCAAACATCAACGCCTTTATGATCTATGCCTGGTAAATCCTTGTTTTTCTATATTTGGTTTTGTGTTAATTATGATTTGATAATTTGTACTTTAATCTTGGGTGCATCTCATAGTGGATTAATTTTGTGGAGTAGGAGATACACCAACATCATATGCTATGCCAAATATAGATCAGAGTACCTGTATTAGTGATAATTCACCATCATTTCTTGGATCTACCTATGTTTTTTAGCATGGGAGTTATGCAGATGTCATTGTTGATTGACGATAAAAAATTGACGCCTTTAAAATGTCCTAAGCTTCCAAGTACTTTAAAATTATTATTATTTATATTGTAATATGCATTTACCTATTCATAAAAAGTTTTGGATTGATGATCCCATGACATTTTTGTAAGAAATAATTCTTTTTATAAGACACTTTATGACTTCACATTGAAGATATTCGGGCCCACCATGTTAGAGTTGTCATATTATAGCTAATAATTAATTTATTTAATTATTAGTCTATTATACTCTACACTTAAGTTAAACTTAAGCATCTTATTATTCTTTAGGGTTTTCACTTTTAGGGTTTCATGATTCTTTTTATAAGGATTCACCTCTTTGTATTTCATATCAGATCATCATATTGTAATATCATTCATATAGAAGATTGTTTTCATGTGCATATGATGTCTCTAGCTTTTTGGCCTCCATAGATTTTTCTTGCCTTCTGTGGTTTGCTTCTTCCATGTGATAGGGTTATGCATGCAGGTGTTCTTGGGAGATTAGTCTTTCACCTAATCTAACATGGTATTAGAGCCATCTTACTGCTCATTATTCGTATTTTGTTGAAGTGATTCAGAATCAGGAGGTTTTCTATATTTTTCAAAAGCTTTTTATGTTGATTTAGGGGGACCTTTGTTTCTGGTCATTTTGGGCTCAAATGGACATCACCATTACGCTCAAAACACCCAAAAACCCTAGAATTCATACAAAATTTATCCATTTTGGACAACTTGGCTCTGAGGCAAAAAAAAATTTGGTTTCTAGTGTCGTACAGGCATGGAAACTAAGAAATTTTTTTTTTTAAAAATCAATTTTTAATATTTTTTATTTAAAAAACACCGCGGCCAGTGCATTTCATTTGGTGCCTCCACCGCGCCACCCGCGCTCGGCCCATGCTGACTCCGCCCACCGCTGGCACCTCCGACACCTTTGGCTTCGCCACCAGCTGCGGGCTCCGCCGGCTCCTCCGGCCCCCGCCACCACCACCCCCGCTGGCCCTTCTCAGCCGCCCCATGTGCAGCCCTGTCACTCCACTCCCCGACACCACCTCGCTCCACTCCACCACCACCTAGCTCCTCTGCCAAGGGTGTCACCCCGTAGGCCCCTTACCTTGTCACATGGAAGAAGCAAAGCACAGAGGGCAAAAAAAATCTATGGAGGCCAAAAAGCCAGAGACATCATATGCACATGGAAACAATCTTCTATATGAACGATATTACAATATGATAATCTGATATGAAATACAAAGAGGTGAATCCTTATAAAAAGAATCACGAAACCCTAAAATTGAAAACCCTAAAGAATAATAAGATGCCTAAGTTTAACTTAAGTGTAGAGTATAATAGACTAATAATTAAATAAATTAATTATTAGCTATAATATGACAACTCTAACACCCCCTCTTAAGTGTAACTTAGGGAGAAGCTAAACAACTAAGGACTAAAAGATGCATGAAAACAAAATGCAAGAAAAAACTATGGGTCCTAGCAACTAGGCCTGATCAGGTACCCAAAAATAAGAAATGAACTAGATGAAGAAAACAAAGCCTCCAACTTGGGGAAAGTCCCAAAGGAAGGAACAACAAAGAGCATAAAGCATCTCTGAAGCATGAAGCTGCACACACTGTCAGAAGAAACTGTTGAAACCCCCATTGAAATAGTGCATGACCAGGTAGAGAAGACAAAGTCTGAAGAGTTGATCAATCGAAGAGGTGACCTCCAAAAGTAGGAATGAATAAGTGTCTATATAGTAGATGAACCATCTCACTGAAATGCATAGGTGCCTAGCCACTGCATCCTCTTAGTACATAGGAACAAAAACTGTATATGTAGATCACTCAAACAAACCAAGGAAGCAATAGAACCAATAGGTGAACCCCCCCTCATAATGCTAAACAGGGAGAGGGGTGACAGGAACACTAAAATGCAATGTCATAAACATATGCGAGAAGAAGAATCAAGAACACCAATAGTGCAATAGAAGTACAAGCACGGGATAAAGGGTGGTGTTGAAGAAGAAGAATTGATCTTCTAGACATGCAACATGAGGCTAATGTCATGGAAGGTACACTCACTTGACAAAAGTGGATGAGCACAAAAGGAAAAACATCATAACCCCCCATGGCACTTTATAACTAAGTGCGAGTACAAAAAAATACAAGGTGCTCAAAATCTTAGATATGCAGAAGAAGGCACTTTATCTTAGTGCGTTTACAGAAAAAAATGCTACAGAAAAGAAGCTTACAATGCTGAGAAAGACAGAAAGAAGGGTGAGCTAGAAGAATAGAAGTAGAGATCCCAAGACCTATAGAACCTAAGTGATCCGCCAGAGTGTGAAAGTGAAAAACTTAGAGGAGAAAGAACCTAGAGTAGAATCCTGAAAATAAGACCCCTACCATTGAAAAACTCATTGAACCAGCTTTTCGACGATATCTGGTTTGCCCAAAAAGGAGTTCGGATGAGCGAGATATGGCTCTTGGAAGGCAAAAATAAACATCAGACTTTGATAGAAAAAAACACTATCAAAATAGCAGAGCCAAAAAACCTAACCTCCATAATTGAAAAGAGCTCAGAAAGATCTTTCCGATGATATAAAGAAGTCTGAAAAAAACTGTTGTATGCTCCAGATAGAGCAAAAATAGTGGCAAGCGGTTAGAAAGGCTCCAAAAAAAAGTTTTAAACCCCTAGGGCTGGAAAAAAAATTAGCCCCTGGGCGCATGGCACGCACAGGGAGCTAGAGCCAAAGCTCCTGGTCACCCATGTGACCACCGCTAGGCAAAAAAGGGGCCCGCTGGGTGGCGGTGGAGCGGGCCAGCGGAGCAGAGAGGGGCAGTGCCAAGGAGCGGAGCGATGGGGCTGCACACGGGGTGGCTGAGAAGGGCCAGCGGGGCAGCAGTGGTGGGGGCCGGAGGAGCCAGCGGAGCCCATAGCTGGTGGTGGAGCTGGAGGTGCCGGAGGTGGGTGGGGGCCGGCGGAGGTGCAGTCGACGAGGGCCAGGCGCGGGTGGTGTGATGGTGGCGCGATGAAGGTGCCAAATAAAATGCAATGGCCGTGGTGTTTTTTAAATTAAAAATATTAAAAATTGATTTTTATTTTTATTTTTTTCTCAATTTCCGTGCTCGTATGGCACTAGAAACCAATTTTTTTTTGCCTCAGAGCCAAGTTGTCCAAAATGGATAAATTTTATATGGATTCTATGGTTTTTGGGCGTTCTAATCGCAACGGTGATGTCCGATTGAGCCCAAAATGACTAGAAACAAAGGTCCCCCCTAAATCCACATAAAAAGGTTCTAAAAAACATAGAAAACCTCCTGCTTCTGAATCACTTCAATAAAACACAAACAGTGAGCAGCAAGATGGCTCTGAATCACTTCAACAAAACATGAATAGTGACTGGGAGCTCCGGCTCTAGACCCCTACGTGCGCCATGCGCCCAGGGGATAATTTTTTTTCTAGCCCCAGGGGCTTAAAATGTTTTTTTGGAGCCTTTCTGACCCCCTACTGTTGTTTTTCCTCTATCTGGAGCACACAGAGGTCTTTTTAAAACTTCTATATATCGTTGGAAAGCTCTTTCCAAGCTCTTTTCGATTATGGAGGTTAGGTTTTTTGGCTCTACTATTTTGATAATGTTTTTTTTATCAAAGTTCAATGTTTGTTTTTTCCTTTCGGGATCCATATCTTTCTCATCCGGACTCCTTTTTGGGCAAACCAAATATCATCAAAAAGCTGGTCCAGTGAGTTTTTCAATGGTAGGGGTCTTATTTTCCAAATTCTATTCCAGGTTCTTTCTCCTCCAAGTTTTTCACTTTCGCACTCTGTCAGATCACTTGGGTTCTACAGGTCCTAGGATCTTTGCTTCTATTCTTCTACCTCACCCTTCTTTCTGTCTTTGTGAGCATTGTAAGCTTCTCTTCTATAGCATTTTTTTTCTATAAATGCACTAAGATGAAGTGCCTGCTTCTGCATATTTGGGATTTTGAGCACCTTGTGTTTGTTTATACTCGCACTCAGTTATAAAGTGCCATGGGGGGTTATGATGTTTTGCCTTTTCTTCTCATCCACCTTTGTCAAGTGAGTGTACCTTCCATGACATTAACCTCATGTTGTATGTCCAGAAGATCAATTATTCTTTTTCAACATCACCCTTTATCCTATGCTTGTACTTCTATTGCACTGTTGGTGTTCCTGATTCTTCTTCTTGTAGATGTTTCTGGCATTGCATTTTAGTGTTCCTGTCACCCCACTCCCTATTCTGCATTATGGGGGGGTTCACCTATTGGTTCTATTACTTCCTTGGTTTGTTTGAGTGATCTACGTATACAGTTTTTGTTCCTATGTACTAGGTAGATGCAGTGGCTAGGCACCTATGCATTTTGGTGAGATGGTTCATCTACTATATAGACACTCATTCATTCCTACTTTTGGAGGTCACCTCTTTGATTAATCAGCTCTTTAGACTTTATCTTCTCTACCTGGTCATGCACTATTTTAGTGGGGGTTCAACAGTTTCTTCTGACAGTGTTTGCAGCTTCATGCTTCGGAGATGCTTCATGCTCTTTCTTGTTCCTTTCTTTGGGACTTTCCCTAGGTTGGAGGCTTTGTTTCCTTCATCTAGTTCATTTTTTATTTTTGGGTACCTGATCAGGCCTAGTTGTCGGGACCCATAGTTCTTTCTTACATTTTTTTTTCATGCATCTTTAAGTCCTTAGTTGTTTAGCTTCTCCCTAAGTTACACTTAAGGGGGGGTGTTAGAGTTGTCATATTATAGCTAATAATTAATTAATTTAATTATTATTCTATTATACTCTACACTTAAGTTAAACTTAGGCATCTTATTATTCTTTAGGGTTTTCATTTTTAGGGTTTCGCGATTCCTTTTATAAGGATTCACCTCTTTGTATTTCATATCAGATCATCATATTGTAATATTGTTCATATAGATTATTGTTTTCATGTGCATATGATGTCTCTGGATTTTTGGCCTCCATAGATTTTTCTTGCCTTTTTTGCTTTGCTTCTTCCATGTGACAGGGTTATGCATGCAGGTGTTCTTGGGAGATTAGTCTTTCACCTAATCTAACACACCATACGTACAAGGTGGAACATCATAAGTGAACCAACCCTATCCCACTATTTTTATTTCATATCACTAATTGGTACAGTATTTTTCCTTTCATTCAGGCCTTTTATTTTACTATATTCAAGGTACACAACTTTAGTGAATTTTTCTATCTAACAATTTTGTGTTTTTTCTTAAAAGGTGGAACTTGCAAGACAAAAAATTAAAATATCAGCTCATCAAAGATTTAGGGCATGAGTTTGGTAGTACTATTTTTGAGGAGAAGAAAATTTTAGAAAAATATGTCGAACATCTTAAGACTGTGAAGGACTCATATAGAAGGAGTCTCATCCAAAACCCGAAGTACGAGCGTCCTCCCTTTATTCCAGTGAGGGATTGGAATGAGTTCATTTTGGATGCAAAGGAGAAAGGAGATGCTCAAAGAGAAATTACACTAGAAAATGAGAGAAAAATTAAATCATGCAAGGCTCAGAATGTAGAATGTAATCATGCACTAATTAGTGATCTTTATATCTATATCATGTAACATATTTCAAACTTTTCATAGGTTGCAGGACACATCAAAGGCAACAAAGGCTAGACTACAAAAGATTGGGCAGCACAAACTTGGCTCTGGTGGATATTCAAAAATTAAAGCACGAATTGTAAGTAGCATTAAATGAATTCCAGAGAAAAATTATTATTAAAATGCAAATAATTTTTTTAAATCAAAAAATGCAAGGCTCAGAATTTAATTTAGAGGCCATGACAGAACACAAAAAAATTGCCTTCAAGGAAGGCTATCAAGCCATGGTTGAACACCTACGCCAAGATTCCACTGGCCCAATCCAAGAGTCTCTTGCATCATGTGAATAGGTAAATATGCCAAAAAAATATATATTTGAAATTGAATACTTGAGCAATAATCTATTTGATAATAATGTGCATGACATTACAATGCAGCCTCCTAATCGTAACACAGATCCTACGCCGCATGATGAAGGCCCTAATGTGCATCATAGTGTCGATGGAGGTGTTCATTTTCTATTTAAAATTAATTATGTAATTATTAATACAATTTAACATCTTAAATTGCAATTGGTGTAACCTTTTTTGTGTATATTTTAGAGCATACAGAATGTCATGCTGAACGAGTGGAGGATGTTCAAAGTGATCACCATGTAGATCATGTGGCACATTTAGGTAAAGAAAATCTATGTTTTGTTCTTTCAAATTTCTTGTTTGATTTATAGTTCTTTTAATTAATTAAATACTTATAACACTAATATAAAATGGTGTGAATTTAACCCATGACGTAGTTGTTATTGCAGTGGACCCCCTTTGGCGTAACAACCTCTTGTTCCTGAACAGATGAGGAGGAGACATGTGTTGGCATTAAAATCAGTAGAAGAGGGGAATGATGAGGATATTGATGCTCCACTTAGCTGTTACCTTAGAAAAATGAGCAAGAAACCAAAAAGGAAATGATTGTAATTAACATTTTTTGCTAATGAAAGAATGTTGTCTAAATGGATGTAATTTTGTACTAGTAAATGTTGATGAATGATGTGTTAATGAATTATTCATGAATGTTGTGTGTTAATAAATTTTATGTGTTAATGAATGTTATCATGTGATTATAATGATTGAATGTTATGTTTCAAAAATGGATGAATGAATGAATGAATGTTATTAGATGTTAATGGGGAATTTAGAGTGATGTTAGGGGTGGGGGGGAGGGGGGCATGAGCTTCCACATTCACGTGGTTGGCCTTGTTAAGTAGAGAATATTAAACTATTCTCGAAACTAAGTGAAGCTCAAACTAAACCAATGACGTAGATTCAATGGTCAAAAACACCTACTTCTTATTCCATATTATTTCTTATTCACTTTAAGAAATATTTTACTTCATAAACATGTTCATCAACCAATCTGCATCACCATGTTCATCAAATTAGATTTATAGATAAGAGAGTGAATGGGGAATTTTTATAAAGCACTTACCTTTAAGCCTTAAAATCTAGATGAAAAATTATTAGCTGCCTCTAAATGACTCATTCTCATGTTTCTTCCTACCCCTTTTACTTCCCTACTACCTTGTCTTAGATAGCTACCTTCTTATGAATTTTTTAATTGATTATGAATGATGAAGTTTTAATTTTTTACCGTTAAAGTGTGTAGGTAACAAATCACCTTGTAAATCTTGCATTTTGTATGCTTTGGTGGGGAATTTCATTTGTAATCTTAGGTCTTAGCCAATGAATTTTTAGTTTCCTTGTGTATTTGGAAAATTTGGAGTATCTCTTTCTTTCCTTTTGTATCTCTTTCTTACCACTATCATATCCACAAGACCTCATACTCTATTGAACATCCTTTTGACTAAGTTATCATGACTATCACTTTATTTTTTTGGTTTTTGTAATGGTACATATCATCTAGGACCTAATATTCATGTAAAGTCCCTCTGAATGATAGTATTTTCCACGGACTTTTAGATCAACCCAATCATCCTCCATTTGATGCTAGGTGTCATTCTTACCCAACTACCAATAGTAAGTTTACTAGAATCATGGATATTTTCTTCACAAGCAATTCAACCTAGAAGTTCATTCATATGATGAAAGCTAATAAAAGTGAAAATCTATCATAAGAACTCCTATACTAGAAACATTTGTGTAAAAATTTCTTTCATCTACTTAATATCTTTTCTAATAGCTATCACATACTTTCAGTGTTTTCATCATTGCCCTTGATATTGTCTTAATTTCTTAGTTGTTTTCCTTTTGTCATGACTCTTCATAACTACACTCCTAAATACTCTTATCATCTTCAAGATCTTTGTAATATAAATGACCTTTCTTGTCATAGCAGTAACTTCTATTGAACATCGTTGTCTTTTATTGATATCTCATTGTCATAGAGGTGCATACCTATCTTAAAACATTGTTGATATACACTATTACAATGAATCAATGTTTTTTGTCTTCAACATATTTGAAATCATTATTTTAATCTTCATTTTATGGCTGCACTGTTACTAATAAGTTTTATTTAATGTGTTGTATAATGTGCAGGTGACAAGTTGATCTCACTCATTAAGGATAGAGATGCCCCATATATATTTTCATTCATCACCTTCACATGTTAATATTGCATATAGGGAGGTAAAATTATCTGAATGGTGATGTATTTGGAGTCTTGCGTGATTATTTTTAGGTGAGATGACAATATATAATGTCATCTTATACTCAGCTTATGTTCACTTTTAGATAGTCAAAATTAAAGTTAAGTCTAAACTTCATCGAATGAACATCTTGCATTATTTCAAGATGTTAATCATTTATCTTAAGTTAGCTAAGAATTAAGTTAGCTAATTTAAGATAAATGATTAACATCTTAAAATGATAATTTGAAATTCTTAATTTAGCTAACTTAAGATAAATGATGAACATATGATTAACTTTGTCTAAAGTCCTTGAATCCAAGAAAATGTAAGTCAATAACACCAAATATATCACTTAGAAGTCTTGTGAAGAGTCTTGGTGAGTTTAAGCCTTTTGAAGCACTTTAAAAATATTTAATACATCATTTATTGCCAACTATTTGATAGAGCCTAGGAAATCATTGGTTCTTCAAAACAAAGATTGTTTGCATGCCAAGCACTGTACAGGAATAGTCAATAAAAGGATTGAAATTCTTTGATTTTAAGACTTCAAAACAATATAATCAATAGATGGAATCATCAAAACTTATAATATGAATCAATGAATTCTTTTCCTATCAATGTTGCATTGAATAGAGAGTTTAATAATATAAACACCATACTGTGTCTTCACAAGCAAAAAAGTGACTATTTGTAAAGAATTAAAAGTTTATTACTTGGTAGTTCATTACATTGTCTTCTTCGACCATACACACATCCACACAAGAAGGACTAAAAAAAAACCATAGGATGGTCTAGAAATTTAGAAGACATCCTTTATTACAAAGCAAAACAAAACATAGAACTCAAGTCCCTAAGAAAAAATGAATGGCCTAGGTGCCCTGCACCAATACACCCCCCATCCAACCATCCACACCCATCCACTCATGTCAAGATCTTTTCCAAAATCATGTTGAAATATCCATTGACCTAAATTAGATTCCTTCCCTCTCACTTCCTTTGTTACATAATCACTTTTGGAGTATATTCTAAAGTCCTTGAATCCAATCAAATGTAAGTCAATAACACCAAACATATCACTTATAAGTCTTGTAAAGAGTCTTGGTGAATTTAAGCCTTTTGAAGAACTTTAGAAATATTGGATACATTATTCCTTTCCAACTATTTGACAGAGCCTAGGAAATCATTGGTTCTTCAAGACAAAGATTGCTTGCACGCCAAGCACTGTACAGGAACAGTCAATAAAAGGACTAAAATTCTTTGATTTTAAGACTTCAAAACAATATAATTAGTACATGGAATGATCAAAATTTATAATACTAATAAATGAATTCTTTTCCTATCAATGT
The DNA here is from genome assembly GCA_027943335.1 of Chamaecyparis obtusa. Lineage (NCBI taxonomy): Eukaryota > Viridiplantae > Streptophyta > Pinopsida > Cupressales > Cupressaceae > Chamaecyparis > Chamaecyparis obtusa. Next base: position 207,931 of record BSBK01002120.1, read on the forward strand.
TGCATTGAATAGAGATTTTAATAATATAAACATCAGACTGTGTCTTCACAAGCAGAGAAGTGATTGTTTGTAAAGAATTAAAAGTTTATTTCTTGGTAGTTCATTACATTGTCTTCTTTGACCATACACACCTCCCCACAAATTCTAGGACTCCTCTCCCATAAAAATCATGTACAAAACCGACCAAAATCCCCTTACAAATTGATTTTCAATTTCTTCTTAACCTGCACAGTCAGTTATATGACTGTTACAGTTAGTTATTCATTTGCATTGTTGTCTAGTTGACAACTAGTTGTCAACTTTGACCACTTTAATCTTTCTTGCATCATATTTAACCTTTAAAAAGGTTTTAGGTTCCTATCCTAATCCCCTAAACTCCCTAAACCTCTACTAAACCCTCATTTAGCCCTTTAGGTCATAATTGCATAAAAATGCAATTTTACATCTTTTTGGCATCTTTGCACTTTGAAGTTCAATTACATGATAATAATGGAATCAATGGCCATATAAAAAACTTAGATATACTTTTAGGTCCTTGAACCTTACATAAATCCTTGGATCACTCAAGTGACCCCATAAATCTATACCGTGTCATAAATCTCCCATTTTGACATAGGATAAGAGCATAGTGATAGAAGATAGATCCATTTTGTGCATAACCTAAAGTCATTGTATTCCATGAGAGTGCATCTTTTGAGAAATTTTTTTGAATGTTTCAATGGACCAATAGTTCTACAATTAAATCATCATAACTTTCCCATTACTTACCCATCACACATGGCACATAATATCTTCAAACTGACAATATGTTGCATGTGTAGTACAAAACTATTAGTAATTGGTAGATTAAATGTAGATAATTACTAATAGATTAAGCATATTATTACTAATAGATTAACCATATTATTTCTATGCTTAATGTTCCATTTAAATTCTAGTATATAAAGAAGACAATCATAAGACAATGAAGATTTTTCTGACCAATAGTCTACAGAATTAGACCTTTATTTGGCTAGGTCAAATCTTTCTTCGTGCTAGAAGACTACAGAATTAGACCTTTATACCAATGGAATTGAATCATTGATGTTCTTTTCTTTTCATGATAATGTTCTTGAATTTGTGCTTGTACAAATAAACATGGTTTCTAATTTTTATGGCAGTTCAAAAGTGATAGAAGTTTCATGTTTTTTAAGTCAATAGGACATTACAGATATGAAAACAAAAATTGGAAGAAAAATTTAATCTCCTTTCAAGATTGGAAGTCCTAAGAGGAAACATATATATGCAGCCCATCTTGTCCTTTATTGGTTTTGATTCTGATGTTAGACATTTTTGCAAGTAATAATGGAGCTTGCAAGACTATTGATCCACCTAGCAAGGATGAATCAGTCCTCCAACCTCTACCTATTGGAGTACCTAAGATCCCTGTAGAGGAATTGAAGGAAACAACAGAAAACTTTGGTCCAAAATCACTGATTGGAGAGGGTTCATATGGTTGGGTGTACTACTCAACCTTAAAAAGTGGCCACCCTATAGCCATTAAGAAGCTTGATACCAACAAGCAATCAGATCAAGAATTTCTTGCACAAGTTTGTTTTTCTGATGTTGTGTTTTTACTAGCAAGTAGATTTTACATTCTATTTTCACAAGTAAATCTTAATCCTAGATCTTTTTCCTTCTTTCTTGAAGAATGACTTTGTTGTCATTTTTGGATTATGTTTTTAGGTGTCTATGGTTTCGAGGTTAAAACATGAAATTTTTTTTTAGTGTCCCATATTGTTTCTTTATTCTTTATTTGAAAATATGTACCAATTCTAGGCACTTAGTTGAGAATGGAGTGAACTACCATCCAAAATAATGGACATGTGTGATACTTTTAAGTGGAACACCAAGGTTGTGATGTGAAAGTATTTTGATGTCAATGTAATTATCAAATCCTACAATATGGTAGCACTACTAGAAGAGATATAGAGATGAATACCATTGTTTAAACCTTAGACAAAAAAATCTCTTGATGACATTTAAGTAGGAAAACATATTGCAGAAGTTAATTCTAGGTTAACAGTCTAGGCAAGCATATAACCAAGAAACTTCAACTTAGAAATTCATCTATACATAATGCCATCAACAAGAATACAGTTACCCTTTTAGCAGGTAAGTATAATGGCATAGAAGAAGGGAATGTGTCATGTATCTTAAGAAAGAAAGAAGTTAATCATCACTCACTATTTGGTTTTCCATTTACCTCTCCATCTAAATCACTATTTTAAAATATTGAGTATCTAGCATAAAATAGAACCTTCAAAACAAGAATGTGGCAATGCTAAACAAGTCTATATACTGTGCTTTTGGTACTTCCAAGTTTATTTTCATTCATAATTTTATCAAATCCTACAAATGGAATATATAATATGTATAACTGATCTATATCATGATATAATGAACTATAAAGGAACCTAGAAGAATCAGTTGGGTTGATTATTATACTTGTATGTCTTTACCGGTTCCAATACCAGTTAGAGGAGGAGGATGGTGTTGTAGGTGTCTACTAAGCATAATGTAGGCTAGGACATCCATTCAATTTTGAATTCCAATAAATTCCAATCACTATAATATATTAATAGATTTGATAATATATTTTATTTTTAAAAAAAAAATTGAATTTGTTGTTTCTTTTTCGACGGTCAAAGAATATACTTTCAATGATAATGCTATATACTTGACAACTATTACGACCACCCCTCGTCGTAATTTTGACCAACATTTTTTTGTCATTTCGATGAGAATGCTATATAATTGATGACTATTTCGACCACCCCTCATTGCAATTTCGAACAACATTGTTTTGTCATTTCTATGAGAATAGTATACATTCAATGACTATTCTAACCATAAGTCCTCACAATTTTGACCACCATTGGTCAAATAGATGAAAGGTATGCCTGATAATTGTTCTAGGTTGAAGTGATTATTTCGATGGGAAATCCATTGATAATTCAACCACTATAGAGGTCACATTTTTTATGAAGAGTTTATGTGTCGAATAATCGACAAAAAGAAATTTGACAACAGTTATGGTTGTTTAGTCGACCAATTTGCATCTAAAAATTGACTAATCCTCATCGAAAAACAAGCTAAAATTTACTAGTGCTAGGAGGATACCTAGAGGAATTGGTAAATACAAGGGCAAAATATATTTTAAATGCTTCTCATATAAAAAGATTGTACACATTTTTGCCAGGTGTCATGATGGTGACAAGAAAGAAAAACCTAAGAGATTAAAGGATAAGAGAAAGAAGACTTGTTTTGTTTCTACTAATGAAGGGGTTACCGATGAGGAATTTGAGGATAATGAAGAAGACGTATTTACTTTTGTTGTTGTTAAGGAAAATACTCTCGTAGATAATGAAAAATATTTGATTTCTATCATGGATAATGGTGAAGATTGGGTAATAGATAGTGGATGTGCACATCATATGATTGGTCACAGGAACAAGCTCACTAAGTTTGAAGAATGTGATGGTGGTGCGGTAAGGTTTGGTAACAATTCTCCTTGCTTAGTAAAAGAAATAGGATCTATTGCACTAAATATAATAACAAACTATGATGATGTTTATTGGGTAGAAGTCCTAGGGTAAAAAAATTTGAGTGTAGCACAATTGAATAAAAAAGGATATATTATAGATTTCAAAGGAGGTGTATGTAGGATACTTGGAAGATTTGATGATCTGATTGCTACTAGTATGCAAACTAAAGGTAACTTATTCTATCTGAATATTATAGTAAAGAGTTTTCTAATTTCAAAAGTTTATGATAGTTGGTTGTGGCATAGGAGATTTATTTATGTTACCCTTTATAGTTTGGTCAAAGTGAGTAAGATGAATATTGTTAGAGGTTTTCTGCAACTAGTGAAACCACAAAATGTCATGTGCAAGGAATGTTAGTTGGGAAAGTTAACTAGTTATATTTTTATCAGTAAATCATTTTCATTTGAAGGTGATTTGGATTTAGTTCATATTGATTTATGTGGTCCTATGAGAGGAAGAAGCTACTATGGAGATAAGAACTATATGCTTTTTGTTGATGATTACTCTAGGATGATGTGGGTTACATTTCTAAAAGATAAATCAGATGCATTCTATTTATTTAAGGTGTTCAAAGCATGAGTTGAAATGGAAATAGGTAAGAGTCTAAAGTGCTTGATATATGCAGAGGTGGAGAGTTCACATCTTTGGAATTCAATGAGTTTTGTGAAGAATATGGAATTAAGAGGCAAAATTCAAGACCTAGAACTCCTCAACAGAATGGGGTTGTAGAGAGAAGAAATAAATCTATTATTGATGTTGTGAGAACAATGGTGATTCAAATATATGTGCCTCTGATGTTTTAGAGAGAATTTATCAATTCTGTCTTTTATACATTGAACCAAGTATAGGTGAAGAGGGGCACTCATAAGACTTCATATGAGTTATGGCATGGTCACACACCTAGTGTGAAATACTTCAATTTTTTTGGGAGTAGATAGTACATAAAGAGAGATGACTATACAGGGAAATTTGATCCTAAGAGTGATGAAGGAATATTATTAGGATATTATACAAGAAGAAAATCCCACAAGTGTCTAAACAAGAGAACCAACAAGTTGATAGAAAGTGAAAATGTGAAGATTGATGAATTCCCATAGAAGAATGATGGTTCCACCATGAATGAATTAGGATATGATCAAGGGATTGTATATGTTCAACTGGTGGAGAAAGAATTTGAAAATTAGAACAATGTGGATGAACCAGTTCAATCGGTAGAAGAGGCTCCTAGACCTGAACCGGTGATACCATGGTATGTGAAGTTAAATCATTCAGGTGATCAGATTATTTGTGATAAGAATGCTAGTGTTTAGACTAGAAGAAAGATCAGAGAAAGTCCATGTCTAATTTCTAAACATGAACCTAAATTAGTAGAAGAGGCATTAAATAATGGGGAATGGGTTAAGGCCATGGAAGAAGAATTAGATCAGATAAAGAAGAACAATATTTTGGTACTAGTTCACAGACCTATTGATAAGAATGTTATAGGAACTAAGTTGTTTTTCAAAGATAAACTCAATGAAGTTGGTGAAGTAGTCAGAAATAAGGTAAGACTTATGGTTAAGGGATATGCAGAAGAAGAAGGATTGGACTATGGAGAGCCTTTTGCACCAGTAGCTAGACTTGAAGGATTAAGGCTTTTACTAGCATATTCTACTTTTAAAGGGTTTTTTTTTCAAATGGATGTCAAATTTGCATTCTTGAATGAAATTCTAGAAGAATAAATTTCCATAGAACATCTTGATTCTTTTTCACTATCAGATGATGAGGACATGGTGTATAAGTTGCAAAAGGCACTTTATGGATTGAAGAAGGCACCAAGGGCATGGTATGAGAGATTCCACTCATATTTGATCAAGATCAGTTTCATCAAGACAAGTGAAGATAGTAATATTTACTTGAAGATTGAGAAGGATGACCAATTGTTGATTGTTGAAGTTTTTGAAGATGACATCATTTTGGGTAGAAATGATGAGATGAGCATTGTATTTGTAGATGAAATGAGGATATAATTTAATATGTTGATGTGAGATAAAATTCTTTAGTGGACTGTAGGTATCTCAGATTAGTGATGGAATCTGCATTAGCCAAACAAAGTATGTGAGGGAATTATTGAGGACTTTTGGGTTAGAAGATTCAAAATTGATTGGAACTCCAATGGTGACTAGTTCTAATATATCCAAGGAAGATTATTCTATAGAGGTGAGTGCAAATTTATACATATCCATAATCGGTAAGTTGTAGGATGTTGTTCATAGTAGGCCTGATATAGAACATGCATTTGGGATAGTTGCAAGATTTCAATCTAATCCAAAGGAATCATGTATGGTGTCCATTAAGAGAATATTTAGATACTTAAAAGAGATTGAGGAATGTGGTATTTGGTATGATCACAAAGGATATTTTACTTTGAGTGTGTTCACTGATGCATTTTGGGTACGTAATGTGGATGATAGGAAGAACACGAGTGGTGGTGCTTTCTTTCATGGAAAGAAACTTGTGTCATGGAAAAGTGAAAGTAGAACTATAATTCTCAGTCTACTACAGAGGAAAAATATCCTATTGCTACTATTAATTTCACTCAATTTGCTTGGATGAAGTAGTTATTGCAAGGAATTAAGGAAAAGGTAACTGAATTAGTGGTTATCTATTGTGATAACACTACTGCTATTAACATATCCAGGAACCCTATGATGAACTCTAATACCAAGAATATTATAATTAAGTACTATTTTATTAGAGAATAAGTTTAAGAGAAAGAGGTATTGTTGGCGTATGTGCCAACTAGGGAGTAGGTTGTAGACATTTTACTAAGCCACTACCAAGGATATGTTTGAGTATCTAAGAGGAAATTTGGGGGTCATTCCCCTACCTAAGAAGAATTAAAGTGATCTTACATTAGTCTAATGTTTAGTATTGGAAATATTTGTTGGATTGATGTAATAAAGGGCTACTCCTTAGGGGGAGCAGTCTGTGGTGACGATACTGAAGGAGGATAAGAGATCTATGGTATGGAATCTTTGAAATTGTTGTAAAAGGGGGAGAGGTATACTAAGTAGTAAGAAAATAGGTGTGATGGATGAGAAAGATAGAAAGGGGGGCACAGAGTTATTGCTGTCAATTCAGAGATGAAGAGTCAGGATAAGAACACAAGTAGAGTAGGTTATCTGATTGAGAAGATGTTTTGATTGGTTTGTTTCCATCAATGCCAAAGGGTGATATTATTGGCATAACTGATACAATAATGGTAATAGATGTGATGGTACAAGTTTGGTGATTTTGATAATCAATTATTGTGTCATCATTAATGTCAAGTATTGACCTATTATATTTAGTGTGTTGTCAAGTATGTGAGAAGGATGGACAAATTATTGCAAGGATGACTAGAAATGAGTGTTTTGATTGGTTCATCAAATTTAAGGTGAGTTAGGTGGTGAAATCATAGAATTATGTTGTTGATGTTGTTTTGAGATCATGGTTATGATCGTGATTGATTTGGATGACTAGTAAGCATATTTTTTAGTTACATAAGTTGTTTCTATGAAAGGTGAATATTTTCCTATGCTACCGATGGTAGATCTTCTATTGGAAACTAGTGATTGAGTTGGGATGAATTATTTTTGTTCCATTTGTCATGATAATGTGTCTCAATTCATTTGTGGTGGCATGTTTACATTACATTGATCGAGGTAGATGTTTTATCAAGATGAAAGATGAGCTGGTCAAAATGTGTTTGATCATTCTTGATAAAATAAATTGTAAGGGTTTATCCTCTAGCTGACCTATTTGGTAAAGATGGTTGTTACATTGGGATGTGTGTTTTGGCATGATCTCTCTAGGCCCAAAAAATGGAAAAGTTATTTCAAATGTGTTGGATGATATTTAAGGTCGATGGTAGGATTACGGCTTGATTAGTGCTATTTATATCATGAAATTGAATATTTATGTGTCTAGATCATGATTGTGAGGGTGTGATCAAGCCAGAGTATTCCAAAGTTATTTGATGAAAGATTGAATGTGTTACAGAGGATTTGATGAAACATAGGAGTTTCTATTTCTATATAACAAGACCCTAAAAGGTTTCTTATATGTAGATTCCTTAATTGGGTAGATCCTAACATATCTTATTTGTAAATCCTTTAATAGGGTGGCACTTTAGCTAGTGTCTAAATTCCTCTAACAAAGCTACTCATAATAGGGTAAATCTCCTAACAGGGCTAGAGAAAAATCCCATGACTAGGTGGCACCTAATAGTATCTTTATAAACTCCTAATAAGGTTAAGATCCTAACAGGGTGTACTTCAAAAGAGTACATAATTTGTGAGTTTCATCTCACATGTGGTTTTCACCCATTTGGGTTTCCACATGAAAAATATTTGTGTTACATGTTTCATGATTTATGGTGGTTGCATTTATTTGGTTAAGTTTCATTTTCTTATCAATCAGAGAACTAGTGAATGTTATGTTTGTGTTAACGAACTAAAAATTTTCAGATATCTTTGATTAATGATTCACCCCCCCTATATATAATCTTGGACCCTTAGAAATAAAAATTATTCAATCTTTCAATCTTGTGTACCAAGATCTAGGGGCTTATTTCAATCCATACAATGCTTTCTTCAATTAATAGGCCATGTTTTTCTAATTATCCAAAGGAAATCTATCAGGATTCTCAACATAACCTTCCTCTTCTAACTCGCCATTCAAGAATGAAAACTTGATATCAATTAAATATACTTTGAAAATTTTTAAGTGGTATATGCAAGAAATAGTTTAACAACTTCAATTCTATAAACAAGAGAAAAAGTATCCTCAAAATATATACCTTTAATTTGTGAGTACCCTTTGTAAACAAGTCTAGCTTCATTCCTTACAAATTCACCATCTTCATTAATCTTTTTTCTGAACACCCATTTAGCACCGATCACATTCTTGTTCAAAGGTCTAGGAACAAGAATCCATGTCTTATCTTTCTCAATCTAATCTAGTTCTTCTTCCATATCTTTTACCCATGTTTTATCATTACATGCTTCATCTATATTCTTAGGTTCAAATTTTGAAATCAAATAAATCTCTTCTCTAAGCTGAGCTAAGCTTCTCCTAGTCAATACACCTTTTTTTTTGTTACTTATTATATTATTCTTATAATGATTCATTCTTGCATACCTCAAGATCTTAGGATTTGTATGAGTAATTGATTCTTGATCTTCTATTTCATTCACCAGTTCATCCTCATCATCTTGAATTCTATGATAATATACAACTGGTTATGCAAGGGATTTTGTGTATCTTTATTTGCACTGACATCCTCATCATATGAATCATACTTATAAGATCAAGCTTGTCTCTAATTACTTTTATCAACTCTAACATTATCACTTTCAACAATCTTTCTAAATATCTTATTATAACATTTGTATAATTTACTATTAGTATAATAACCAATAAAGATACCTTCATCACTTCTAGGATCAAATTTACCTAGGTATTCATCTCTCCGAATGTAGCATTTTCTTTCAAAAATTATGGAGTATTCACAGTAGGAGTGTTATTATACCAAATCTCATACAAGGTCTTACTAGTTACATTCTTGACTTGTACTTGATTCAATGTGTATACAATAGTCCCAACTACCTTTCTCTAATATATTTATATAACATTCCCTTCAATAATCATATTCATAGTAGTGTCTAGGATGGTTCAATTTCTTCTTTCTATAACACCACTCTATTATGGACTCCTTAGATAATATTTTTGTCTTCTTATTCCATTCTATTTACAAAAAGTATTAAATTCACCAAATGTGAATTCACCACCATGGTCAGATCTCATAAATTTCAACTTCAGGTCTATTTTTGTCTCAACTATAGGCTTAAATATTTTGAACTTGTCAAATGCTTCATATTTTTATTTTAGAAAAGTCATCCACATAGTTATTGAGTAGTGATCAACAAATAGTATGAAATAAATTTTTCCATAATAGCTCTTAGTTCTAGATGGACCACATAAATCAATAGGTACAAGGTCTAACAAACTATAATAATTTGCCTAAGGCAAAGAATAAAAATGTTGAGATCTAGAAGCTAAATTGATAGCACAAGAGAGACAAATATGATATGATCAATTGAATGATTCAAAATTGATATATAATAAAATAGATACAATTGATTGAATATAATGTACATGTTCTTGAATATATAGGCAATATATGATAACTAGGAGATATGCAAATGATAACCTATCAACTAGACAAGGTGTAATCACATGTCCACCAAAGGTGGATCATCCTCCATTGTACATCAAAGTATGTGCAATATGTGCAACAATGAGATTATGATAATGGGATAAGAGTACTAAAGATGGATCTCACACCTAAAGTGGAAATTCTCCTACATCATATGCTAAAATGAAATGCAAACTCCTATGTCTCTCAAATGACAACTAATATGTAATGCATTATCCCAAGTAAACTTAAGTAAAGTGTAATTAGTGAATACTTAATTACACCAACACCCCCCCTTAAGTGAAACTTATGGGAATTCACTTAAGATCACAATGCTAGATGAAAATGCATGATGGGTCCCAGCTACTAGGCCATGTTAGGTACCCATGTACAATATGCAAGAGCAATGTAATGTAATATCTCATAAAATGAAGAAAGAGGGAAAGCCTCATGGGAAAACCCCACCCCCCAAAAGAGAGATAAAACAAGATGCATGAATGGATGGAGTAATCAATACCCCCCCCCATTATGACATACACCATGCATATACAATCAAGTATCCCTCCATAGGAAGGAAATAAGGAGATATGATATCCCCCCCATAATGAATAATATCCTCCAAGGATAAGGAGTGCTTGAAGAAAAAACATAGAACCATGCCTACAAACAACATTTCTCCCCTTGGGAAGAAAATAGACCAATTATAGATGCAAGTAGGCTTCCCATTGTGGATATTAAGAAGGAAAGGGAATCCAAATTAAATATGATGTCTCTCAAGTATGCTCATGTGTCTCCATGTCTTTGGTTGATAAAGATGCCACTAACTAATTAGGAACATATCCAATAGAAGGTGACAAGAAAGGAACCAATGGTAACTAATCCATGTAAGAAGTTGGATCAAAATCCAATGACAAAGATGTCTTCTCAAATTAATAAGTAGGCAGAGAAGAAAGAAAGCCGCCCCTTAATGTAGAATGTACACCCATGCTAGATGCTCCAGGATCAATGTAGAAACTACTCCATGAAAACTAAATGATTTTCCTCCTTTTAGTAAGAAATAATGTCATAGGTGTATCAATGAATCCTCCCAAATATCTAGGAAGAATACTCAAAATGTATGATGCCTTAGGAAACTGAATAGGAATCTCCAACTCATAATTATGATCAACCTAAACCATGCAGTGTGACATCTCAAGTGAATTTTGAGACTCATGAAAACCAATCTCCAAAGACTCAAATGTCTTCTCTGAAGTGAAAGAGACCTCCTCCAAATGTTGTATCAAAGGATCCACAATCATGTCAAACTTGAAAGAAGGATCAAGTGGAGAATGAAGATAAGGGTTAGAGTGTTCCCTCACAAAAACTGAAGAAGGATCATCCTCAACAAAGAGAAGATGAATTTCATCGATGATTTCTCCCAAATCCTTAATGTAGGACTCCACAAACAAGCTTGTAATGTTAGTCAAGAAGTCATCCCAAGGAACTATAACCAAAAGACAATGAATATCCTGCTGCACTAAATCACAAGCAACCATGACTTGAGAAATACAATCATCACAAGGATAAATGGTAGAAATGGTAGTAATGATCTCAACTAGAGAGGTAGGAGCTATGGTAGGCTCTGGATCCTTTGGAAATGGAGGAACAAGAAGATCTCCATACATCTCCCAAATAATTATCCAAAGATCATGAATTGTATTCATCTTCTTTCTAGAAAGGGAATCCAAAATATCTTCATCCATGTTTAAATAAATAACTTGTGGAACTTTATCCAAAGAGTCCTAGTTGAATGGATTACTAGGATGAGGAATTTCTTTTGTATATAAATATGGCAATAGATTATGCTCACTAAGATGAGAGAGAATGAGATCACTCCATTTCTTATAGTTCCCTTTCTCCAAATCAATTTAAAAACCCATTATGCAAAATAAAAGGAGAGAAAGAGACAAGGAGGCACAATCACACAAGACACCTCCCCTCCCCCCCCTAGATCACTCAATCAAAGAACCTCCCCCCCCCAAAAAAAAATAATAATAATAATAATAATTTTGGCACTTTATATTTAGTGCATATACAATTTCCACTTGCCAAAATAGACCAAAGTGGACTTCTAATTTTGATGATTACAACCAAAAAAATGAATCTATCGAAGACTCAAGAAGATAAGACACAAGATTTCTCAAGGATCTAACAAATTACAAGTGCCAAATATAGGCCAAAATAGACCAAATGTTGAAAATATTGTCCACTCATAATTTTTCCAAACTAATACCAGATTTGGAAAGTAGACAAAAAACCATGCACTTTCAAGAAAAAAAAGCACCTGAAAATGTGTCCATTTGAGCCCAAACGAAGCCTCTAAAGTTGTAAAAATTGGGATTTGCAATTTTCAGAAAACATCAGGAATAGAGATCAAAAACCACCTACACCATTATGTATATTGTGAAATAATACCCCAAAAAAAAATCTCAAAAAAAGGAGTTTGAATGACTGATATATCGTTGTTTGAAAATCACCTTTGAAATTAATTTTTTCTGAATCGCTACTGCCGCACCTCAAAAATTCAAATGACTCTAGATTTGGCTTTAGATGTTTGATTTGGATGAAACAATATTTGATTTAGGGGTGTTTGGATCTCCTCAATGTGATGCTAACCTCTAATTTGTACCAGCAAGCTCTAATTTTGAGTTGTAACAAAATTCTCTCAAAAATAGGCTATACAATGACACTCCTATGGCTCTGATACCATGTAAGAATTTGCCTATGGAAAAGAATGAAAATGGCAAGATCTAGAAGCTTAATTGATAGAACAAGAGAGACAAATATGATATAATCAATTGAATGACTCAATATTGATCAATAATGAAATAGATACAATTTATTGAATACAATGTAGATGTGCCTGAATATATAGGCAATGCATGATAACTATGAGAGATGAAAATGATAACTTATCAAATAGACAAGGTGTAATCACATGTCCACCAAAGGTGGATCATCCTCCACTGTACATAAAATTATGTTCAACATGTGTAGCAATGAGAGGATGATAATGTGATAAGAGCACTAAAGGTGGATCTCACACCTAAAGTGGAAATTCTCCTACACCATGTGCTACAATGAAATGAAAACTCCTAGGTGGGTAAAAGCACAATCAGGTGTCACCTTTTTGGCTAACTTATCAGCACAGCTAAATTTTAGTATTTCTAACTAAAAACTAACTTTTGTCAAACATATAGTCTAGCTAGATTCATTATAGCTAAGTTAGATAAGTTCTTTAACTTTTCCAATTGGAATTATCTATTAAATGCATGTTTTATACCACTTTGGGTCCACTTACCATAAAAATAAAATTATTTCAGAAAAGTGGCGTTTCAATAACTCCTAATATTTTTAATGACATTTTTTTGAAAATTAAAAAGCACCCTTTTGTAGAGATCAGAGTCAAGAATATCCTCATATAGATTTTATAGTGTTTTAATTAGACATAGTTTATTGTAATTAAAAAATATTACAAGTAGGTATTTTAACAGTCAAGGAGATGTTGATTCGGAAAAAGAAAAAAATAGTAAATCATATTAAATAAATTTGAAAAACACATGGTGCACTAGAGGAGAGAGTCCTCTTCAAGAATATATATTTCTTTTTTTGATTGGGATAGATTTGTTATGAAAAATATGTTGCGAGATGAAAATTGTCGATTTCAGTGATTTGGAATTTGAATTGTTATAAAAGAGAAAATACAGGTCACAAACCAGTTTTTATTTCTTTATGCACTAGATATATATGTCATCTATGACATATTTTGAAATTAGGGGAAAATATGTTTATTTACATATAATTTTTTGGTGGGAACTAGACCCCTAATTTTCAGCATTTTTCAGCAGCTAAAAAATTGTCTTTAAAAATTAAAAAAATATATCAATTCTTATTCAAAAAAAATATTAAAAATATTAATCACAAACTTCATCTATTTTATCACATTTAATTAGTTTACATCATCTTCAAATTCCAAACATAAATATCATTTTTATACTATTGAAGTTGAACAGCTTTGATTTTGTTAGCCTCTTCCTTTGTAAAAGGGTGACAGCTTATTGTGCTTTTACCCAGGTGTCTCAAATGACAACTAATATTTAATTAATTATCCTAAGTAAACTTAATTAAAGTGTAATTAGTTAGTACTTAATTACACCAACACAAACCATTTAAAGAATATGTTTTTCTCTTGAATGTAGATGTAGTTTTTTTACCCATCTAACATTTCTTATACATAGCATTAGAAGACTTCATCAATTTAGGTAGGTCTCTAACTTCTCTAGTAGAACTAATATTCACAATGTTATCAAAATTTACATGACACAACCTCTTATGCCATATAACCAACTCTCATCAATTTGAATAATCAAACATATTCTTTCAACACTACTCAAATGAAAAAGATTACCTTTAGTCTTTATTCCTGATGCAATTTCGGTACATAAGATTCCAATGATTTTGTACATTCCATCAATCAAGAATAATAGAACCTCTCCCTCAGATTGGATAGGGAGATTTATCACAAAATCTAACCACACCACCATCATATCTTTCCAAACTTACACATTTTTTTTTCGCTCATATGATGTGAAAAACCATTGTTAATAACCCATTCAATTTTCTCATCAATATGTGAACCCTAGGATTTATCCTCATTCTAGATAAGATGTTCTTATTTGATAGAAATGAATCCCCATTCAAAATAGATATTATGGTCTTTAGCTAACTCTTCATCATTCACACCTTTCTCAACATCAAGGTAGCACTTTTGATATTTAAGATTGAACTTCTTTGACTTATGCTTAGGAACTCTCTTAGGACATCTAGATGCAAAATGACCAATCTTGTTACATGAAAAACATTTCAAAAAAAAATTTCCTTCATACTTACTATCTCCCTTAGGAACTCTCCTAGCAATAAAGGCTTCAAGTCCTTCAAGCTTCGTTTCCTCTACTTCAATATCTTCCCATTCCTTAGCATATCTAGATCAAAACTTAGATGAACTTTCACCAGGGTCATACTTTTTCTTATCCTCAAAAACACTATCTTTAAATGCAGATTCAACCTTTGGAATATTATCACCAAATTTAATCATTTCAAAATAATACAACTTACCAACCAATGTTTCTCAAATGAGTCTTCATCTAACCTTTCCATACTGTGTAGTTTGTTCCTTCAAATCTAGGACCATCCTTCTTGAATGTTGTCATCTCATATCTCCTCAAGTGATTAGGATTCCCAAAGAGGACTTAGCTTTAATACCAATTATTAGAATCAAGGTAGAACACAATTGAGAGGGGGGGTGAATTAGTTGTTTCCAAAAACCAAAAACCTTAAGAAAACTTAAACCTTTAATGTTAGATATGAAATTAAAGCATGAAAGCACTGATCCACAAAACACATTAACACATAACAACATTAATTTTGTGTGGAAACCCCGTTAGGGGAAAAACCAAGGTGGGGATCAAACCCACAAGATGATGTACTCAATTAAAAGCACTTTACCCTATTAGGAGTAAGACAAAGGGGAATGCACATGCATTCAGACACAATGCCTAGATATCCCTACTCAAATACAACTAAGGTAAATAACCTAGAGAATTAAAACAAGGGATCCAACCCTAAATAGACTACAATCCACTGTGGACACTAATTCACCAATTTATGAAATAACTGATAACATCTCCAATATGCCAATAAAGCTTTGATGAAGAACAAAATATATTGTTCTCAATTATAAATTCCACTCATATATTCACATAGTCATCACTACATCATACACATATTGTCTCATACATTTGCACTTACAAATTATTACATCTTTTTATACACATCAACCTTGTAAAGAAAAATAAGGTCAAATCAACCTAAACACCTATTTACATAATATTTCATCATTAAAATTCAAATTACAATGTGATCTATTAAATATCATCTAAGACATAGAAATGATCCATAAGAATATCCTCAAACATGTTAGAACACCATAAATCATGCCACGATCCTTCGCAACAAGTTACACCAACATGTCAATGAAGAACAATAAGAACACCAACATGCCACAAGAAAATTATCCAAACCATTCACACCAATGAATACAATCCATAAACACAAATGGAGTGGTATCATAAGACATCAACAAGAAACTTTGAATATCTTAGCAACACTAACAACACCTCTATCTCAAAATTCATAATCATCTCTGCACTATATACCAAGAATAATGTATAGTAAACATTGTCACTCTAGAAATATGTGTGATCCTCAAACTGATAGAATAATCATGTCAAGGACACAAATCTAATTCCTAAACATTCCATATCCTTTTCATCTCAAAATATTATCACACCAATCCATACTGATCCAAATACCATCACACTATCTTTTCCTAAATACTTCCTAAACATCAAAATACTAGTCTCTAATAAATCATTCATAGATAACTCAAATCTCACTACAAACCTGTATAACTTGACATAGATAAAGTAAAAATACACCTAAACACTTATGTATCTTTGTACCATCATATCTTTAATATAGTAGTCATACCAATCCAATCATACCATTGGACATTCCTACAACAGCTTTGCAACATTTTCACAACAAAGAAATATGTTGATATCAATGACAACACATCTCTCAAATATGTGATAGTGATCTCTGAAGAACATATTTTCACAACATCCCAACACTATTTTCTTGCATCTCATGCATGAAGGTGATATGAAGAACTCTTAGAACCTCTAATTTCTCCCAGTCCTCTATGTCTAGTCTATGTCTATAGGGGGGCATATTGGGATGATTCTCCTGAGTGATTAGGACACCATCCCTAATCAACAAGTACCAATGAAATCACCCAATTAATCCAAATGCAATAAAATAAAATCTAAACAACACATATATGCTACCTCATTTACAAACACATGTCAAGATGAATAAAAAATATATTACATTGATTTCATTTTTATAATAATAAAGAAAGTGCATCGAATCAAGTATCCATATGAGGCTTAGTTAATAAACCCATTTACCAGGCATGTGCAACTAATCATTATTTTAAGTAAAGTAAATCACCATTGCAAGTGCATTGAATCTCTAATTATAGTGCGGTGAATGTGCACAGGTGCATCCCCTAATTCCAACATGTGTGTCACTCTAATCCCAAGTGCATCTCAATTTAAAATATTCTTACCCTAACTAAGTGCATCATTTCTACCCTATAATTGAGTCACTTGCAACATGCATATATGTCAATTGGTTTTGACATGCCCTAGACCTAATGAGGGAAAAAATAAAAAAAATAAAAACAAGGCAAAGTCATTGAAACTCATTGAAGGTGGTGCACCTGATGAATGTTGGTTGGTCCTAACTCTCTCCTTGATATGAAAACCATTCGTGTACTATGTCATCACTCTGCAAACATGCTCAAAGACTCCTCCAAAAGTTTCCAAAAGCTCAAAGAGTTCAAATAATTTCAAAAAATGACCCTCAAGCCTATTTATACCCCTCCTACCCACCTCGATGGACATGTACACCATGCATTTCTATTGGTCAGGATGCTTTTCACCTTTCAAAGACCATAACTTTCACATACAACCTTTGTTCTCTGAATCATGGGTTGTGTTGTGATCCTAATCACATTATCAACAAAACAATCCCTTCATTATATTTTTCTCTCATTTTCTTGAGGGGGAACCATATTACCTAGTTACTATTTCTTTTTCATAAGGGAATATTGGGGCAAGATTTTTATCAATTATTCTTTGAAATAATTCCTGAAAATGCATTGTATCAAATAGAGGGAAAATATAGACACCTAAAAATGACCTTTTTCTCATACACAATATTTTTCCTAACATTCCTTTTTAATTATTAAATAACATTTATTATTTAATTAATTTGTGTCATTCTACTATATTCTAAATTTGAATTCATAAGTTCTCCTTAATTTTGTAACTAAGCAATTTTAATCAATTATTTAATTATTGAACATCTATTTAATATTCTCACTAATTCTTATATAAATTAATTAAATAATTATATTATTTAATTAAATACTTTCACTTTGTTATTATTACATTTAATTAATCAATTCCCCATTCATAATTAAATAAATGCTAATTTATTTAATTTACTAATTATTCATCTCATAAATAAATAACTTTATTTATTTATTTATAATTCTCCCATGTGAAAATAAATAATTTTTTATTTATTTAATTGTATTTATTTTTCTAGTTCTGACTAATACTAAGTTTCACTCTACTAATCAATCACATTTTGTAACTCCTTGATGATGTAGTCTAGGATAGTGGGAACTCCTAGAGTCTGACAAATCCTTGCAGCAAGAGTCAACATAGTGGAAACAATCAAGTCTAGATCTTAAACAACTTGATGAGGAACAAAAAATAGGCCCATTCAAAGCTTCACATTATCTTAGAATTAGAATTTACATCACGTTGGCATGCAACATGCATATTAAAAGCTTTCAGAACACATTCTAGATCACAACAAAATTATAGACTAAAATCATACTACTAACCTCCAAGGATAATTCCTCCTAAAATAATACCTAACAAAGATCATAATCCCCAATACATAGAGCTTCACAGCACATATGTTGGCCAAGACAATTACATTTTACAAGATAAGAAAATGTAATACAAAAATATAGGTCAGGACCCTAACCATAAGACCACAACACCAAGATGTAGAAATGATGTGAGATCCAAGAATGACATCGTAAAAAGATCCAAGAATATTGGAATATGTGTCACCAAGCTTTTTCAATCAAAAAATTACTTTGTGAGATCGGAAAGCCCAATTGACCATTAGAGCATGAAGAACACACTGGCCCAAACTTGTATCCAAGATAACTCCTTAATGAAGATTGCAATCAAGGTGCAAACCTAGAAATGAGAAAAACATGATGTCTAGAAGTTTCCCTTATGTTTGCAATATCAATTGATCCAAAAGAAAGGAACTCCACTAGAACTAAGAAAAATTAAAAAATAGGAACAAAACTAAAAGAAAGTATTTTTGGGTGGTGCAAGATTGCCAAGAACCCAAGATGTTATTGTATCAGGCACCTGAGGTTAATCTAAAAGTGGGCCTTTCACTTTGTTGGGGAAAAAGGAAAAGAAAAATGGTCAACCTCAGCTTGTAAAATCTATGAAGGATCTTCTACTAGCTTGTCCTTCCACTTGACAATATACTCCATATACTGCTTACCCCTTGCAGTCTTACCAACTCTACTGTCCAAAACCTCCTCTATTTGATCCATCAATTTCTTAGGATACTATTTTTCAACATCTAATCTATCATTTATAGTGAAATCTACTTCATGATACTCATATAAATTAACAACATTGAATATAGGTGATATATCTATATCTTTAGGTAACTCTACCTCATGCATTTCCTAAATCAAATTTCCTCAAGATCTTACAAGGTCCAAATTTATTTCTTCTCAATTTGTTATAAGTACCAATAGGAAATCAACCCTTATATAAGTATACCATGACTTCATATCCTACTTGAAATTTCTTGTATCTTCACTTTATGTATGCCCTCTTCTTATAAGCTTGATTCATTTTCTCCAAATATTGTCTAACTTCTTCATGCAATGATTTCATAACCTCTACAAATTATTCTCCTTTAGCACTCCTCTTAACATCATGAACAATGTCTCTAAATTATTGTACTCCTTTAGGATTAGACCCAGTAATAATCTCAAAAGGTTTCTTCCATGTGCTCATATTTATTGAGCTATATGCAAACTCTACTTGATGCAAGACTAAATCCCAATTCCCTAGCTTCTCTCCAAATAAACACCTTAATGAATTCCCTAAATTCTTGTTCACAACCTCATTTTGTCCATTGGTCTGTGGATGAAAATTATAAATGTACTTAAAATCATTTTTCATCATCTTCTAAAGTGTCCTCCAAAAATAACCAACAAACTTACTATCCCAGTTTGAAACTATGGTCTTAGGTAATCCATGCAATATCAATATCTCCTTGAAAAATAGTTCTACCACATGCACTACATCTGTAGTCTTCTTACATGGTATAAAATGTTGCATCTTATAAAATATGTCAACAACCACAAAATTGGATCATGGCCTCTCTATGACCTTGGTAAACCTAGTACAAAATCCATGTTGATGTACTCCCAAGGTTTGATCGGTACTGTCAAAGGTATATACAATCCTACATTCTGATTACTACCTTTTACAACTTGACACACCCTACAATTTTGAACAAAATTATACACATTCTTCTAAATTTGTGACTGAATAATGTTAAATATGGAATGTGTTCACCTTATTCAAATATGTGGGAAATATGAGATCAACTACTAAATCCAAATTCCCAAAGGAGAGATCCACATTGATCAACCAAAAGGTTAATGCACAATTGAATCAATCTATGAAGAATATGAATGAAGAAGAAGATCTTATATTTTGCTATGAAGAGTATATGCTTGAAATCTAAAATAATTGAAATACAAATACTAACCTCAAAATAGGGCAGATCTGGAAAATGCTGATTTATGATGTCTGTGTGCAGTTTCAAACAATTCTACAACCAATTTTGGACTAGAAATGCTGAGACGAAGAAAACCCATAAAACTTTTATCTTTCTGACAGCAAGTAGTCTTTGACCCTAATAAAAGGTCAAAGACTACTTTGAGATTTTGAAGGTCAACTTTGACTTTGTTCACAGATCTCGAAAGTTCATTGAAAAGGGTATCCAAATCCAAGCTCAGATCCGCAATTTCGCACCTATACCTACAAGAAAAAGAGGTTTTTTATTGTTTGGATGGGGGGTTTTCCTTAGTCAAACCCCAATTTGGAATCAACCTTGAAATTGAATTGAAATTGTAATATGCATAAACAAATCAAATGGAACTTTTCACCTTGCTTATGTTGAAGTCCTTGTAGAGGATTTGAATCCTTGAATCCACAAGTAGGGATGCTCCAATGGATGTAGAATGAATGTAGGATGTCTCAAATCAATGGCATTTGATCTTCAACAGTAATCTTGAATAGATCTTTGCATATGAATAGACTTGGATGAATGTGGATGGAGAAATCTTCAAGGGGGCTCCAAAGAGATTAAATCCTTCAATGGCTAACAATGGATCTCCTTGATGAATGCTTGAATGCTTGAATTGAGAATGAATGAATGCTTGATTTCTTTCCTTCTCCTTCTTGGTTTCTTGCACTTAAGAGCTTGATCATGAAATTTCTTGATTGCAAAAGTGATGTGAATAATGGATGAGAAAAGGAGAGAGGAAGGCTTCCTTTTATAGTGATCTAGGGCACAATCCTCTAGAGAAGGCTGACATTGGGAAATTAAATTCCAATTAACCTTAACCCCTAGAAATGGACCCATATTAAATACAATTTAAGGATTTACCATTTTGAAACTTGAAATGGCTTACCCGAAAGCGGGAAAACAAATATCTCTGAAACCTGACATCCGAAAATCATGGGAACCTGGAATTGAACCCTAGGTCAAAGATGGGGTAGACCCCACCCTAGGTTAGGGTCAAGGTCATCCCTGACCTAGGTCAGGGTCTAGGTTGTCATTGACCCTCAAGGTCATCTTTGACATTGAAGTCAAAAAACCCAAGACCTCAATCCAGAATGCTAGGAAATGAAAAAAAAATAGGTGAAAACAGGAGCAAAGAAAAGCAGAATAAGGGGGAAAGCTAGATCCATGCAAAGACTCGATCAAGGCACTTAACATGACCCCAGACCACTCACTCAGAGGGCTAAACGCTCTTAACATGGAAGTGCTTCCATTTTAAGATGATACATTAAGCCTCCACCTTAGCAAGAGTATGGACTCGATGCAAACTCTTGGTAAAGTAGATCATAATGAAAAGATAATCTTAGAGAAATCAAAGGGACAAAGAGAAATCTCAAGCCTCCAGGGATGCAAGTCTTCATCAACTCCAAGATCACAATAAGAGAGACATCTCTAGAGAGAGAGAGAGAGAGAGAGTGTGTGTGATTATCTTTCCCAATGAGAACTTATGTCCCATTGTAAACCACACAAGGAAATAATGCTACTGGAAAGATGGAATTGAACCACCTAGTGAATGTGGCTACTCACTAGTCAACCCATCAAGGATTCACCCTTAGGAATATTCTATTCCGTAAGAGAAGAACCAAAAGAAAAGAGATCCAGTCTTAAGGACACCTCTGACCTTAAGGGATCAACAAAATTTGAAATAGGTGGGATCAAGAGATCCTAATATATAAATCCATGCTTTAAGGATTAGTCATTAATCCAAAAAGGGAGGAAAGTATCTTGAAAAAAAATATATGTGTATCGAGAAGTGCATGTGTGCAATAGGTGAGCAGAGCGTATGCCCCCATGTTAAAGTCATTACTAACACTTTAACAGGAGCAATGGCTTTAACAGAAACATAAACAACTCCACTAATTATGTTTCCACTACAAGATGCCCCCAGATGAAGACAAATCAAGGGAAATACCACATAAACATATAGAGAACACAGAAGGGATCTACCTACCATGGGGTCAGTATGATCATGAGATAATATATATATATATATATATATATATATATATATATATATATATATATATATGACATTATTGCAAATGAATTGACATCATTCCCCTAAGAAAGTAGAACTACAATCACAAAAGAGGAAAGATCACATAAGATATACAAAGAAGAATCTTTTCAGATCATGACATGGAGACCAAAAAGAATCAGTGCTACACATCTCAAATCCAAGTAGATTACACAAGGAAACATGCACAAATAATAGCACATTTACAACATAACATGCAACAACATATAGAAGAATAGAGATACATATAGACGAATTGTACAATAGGTTTGATTCCTTTATCACCTTGCACCAACAGAGTAACAAGGGTTTTATAAAAGAATCTAACAACATTTAGCAAACACATTACGGGAGAAGCATAGTACAGCAGGCAAACACACAACAAAGCTACCATGAAGGACAAGTCGATCAAGTGTGTCGCCTATTCTCCCCATCTTGTTGTATATCATTTAGGGAAAGTGGGTAACTCGCAAGAGGGACTACATCCAACATAGTAGGAATGATAGCTAGTTCCAAACAAGGATCCTCTTGAGAATCATCATGTTTGTTAATAGGTTTAAGCGTTAATTGTGATGAAAGCATATTACATAAATCAATGTCAATGTCAATAGTCTCATATTCATCATTAACATCACCAGTATCATCAAGAGTATCTTCTTCATCTAGATTGATCAAAATAGGATCTAAGATACGAATAGAATCATCATAATCATGCATCTTAACACCATTAGTAATAACCACATTATGCATAGGTTTAGAAGAATTTTGAAGAATAGAATTATGAGCTTTAGCGTGAGATGACGCTTCTTATGATGTTCATTAACAGATCAATTCCATTTTCCTTTACTTGAAATAGGTTGAGAACTAGGAGGAAAAACCATAGGATCCTTCACAGATTCTTTAGGAAGATTAATAGGATTATCAGGAATAGTAGGAACTTGATTAACAGAATTAGAAGCCATAGTTAAAGGAGGTATGAAAGGTGCAAGAAAAAGACCATGATTAAGATCCATAGGAGGTACACTTCAAGAATCTTACAATGCTTATAGGCTTGATATGAATGGAAAATATTATCAGGTCGAGGAGGACATGAATTAGGTAATGAAGGCCAAAATAAATCAAGAACAGCACAATCTCTAGGCCTAGAAGGTTGATATAAACTATGATTAACCATCTTCACTTCATCATCATGAACAAATTTAAGACATTTATGGATAGGTGAAGCAATAGCATGCATGGCTTTTAACCATGGTAAACCAAGCTTAACTTGAAATTGATCAAAAGTAGGAACAACAACAAAGATAGTGTTCACAATTTTTCCACAAAGTTCAACTGGAAAGTTAATAGAACCAAATGATGGATAAAGAAAACCATTACAAGTTTGAATCCACACATCTGATGTATCATAAGAATCACGTTGCAAATTTTTCATAAAAATATTTTCTTCAGTAATAACATTGACTAAAGATGTAGGATCAACAAGACAACCAAGAGTAGGTATTCGGGAAATCCTAGCATAAATGTAACGGGGACCATCAGGAGCTTTAATAGTCTCAGAATCATCAAAGTTAATTGAAAGTTCCTGAGGTCTTTTATGCTTAGGTTGTTGTCTAGGTTTAGGTTGGGTTTTTAATTTAGGCTTAGGTTTTGGTTGAAGTTGAGTTTGAACTTGAGGTTGAAGCTGAGGTTGAGGTTGAGGTGGAGATACAGATTAACCAACATGCTCCACTTGATTAACAATGTGATTGAGATCATCCATCTTTGAATCATACACAATTTTCATAGAAGATGGCTGAGCAATGGTATTAGTATCATGCGTAGGTAAAGGATTCATATAGATTTGAAGGTTTTGATTAGGAGGAGAGACAGATTTGTTCCCACTACCATCAAGATTATCCACAGATAAGGTATTAAAATCAATTAAGTCTTGAACCTTATGTTTTAAAGAATAACACTTCTCAGTATCATGACCATTCTGACGGTGATATTGACAAAATGCTTTAGGATCAAAAGATTTAGATGAAATTGTTGTAGGTAAAAGGGTCAAATAGGAGGTAAAGTAATCATATTAGTAATTAACAACCTATTCATAATAGTATGTAAAGATTCAGAGAGAGGAGTAAACGTATGATTTAATCAAAAAGTAGTGGATGCAGAAGTGGCATTGTAAGATGCAACAACAACTTGATCAGCAACTGCATTCACTTGTTTGTTTATCTTGACATAATTGTTGAACTTTTGAAATTTTTTTGGATTAGGAGCAGCATCACTTTTATCAACTAGAATAGGAGCCATTTGAGTGTTTCTCTCAAATTGACTCACTTGTAATTGATAATGATGAAGCATTGCACAAAGTTGTTGAAAAGAGGTAAATTTAGTAAGAAGAATCTTATCTCTAATATCCTTTTGCAAATTTGAAATAAACATACATTGAATATCAATATCAAGAACAGGATAGGAAATCTGAGCATTCAAATGCTTAAATCTACCAATAAATTCAGTCAATTTTTCCTTAGCACTTTCTTTACAATGCATCAAATCAGTCAAAGACACTTGCGGGCCAATGTTGTTTTGAAATTTTTGAATAAAGGAATTGGAAAGTTTAGGAAATGAATCCATAGAATAAGAAGGCAAGGAACAATACCATTGTAAGGTCTTGTCACAGAAAGTTCTAGCAAACAGTTTGGCTAAAATCCTATGGTCATGAGCATAATCACTACAAAGGATTTTGAATGTTTTAACATGATGAATGGGGTCTCCTTTTCCATTTTAATTCTCAAGATGAGGCATATCAACTTGCTGAGGAACAGGAGTACAAATGATATCTAAGGACAAAGGGCTTCCCATGTCACATGTAGGAACACTAAACTTAGTTTGAGTTCAGGATGCAAGTTGTTGTTGTAAGGATGAAACAGTTTGAGCCAAACTGATGATTGTTGAATCATTAGAGGAAATAGGAGGAGTAGAAACATTAGAAACACTAGGTAAAGTGTAAGAAGTTGCAGGAATAGAAGACACAACTGGAGGAACACTAGGAACTATAGTTGGAAGCCGATTGGAATAAGTAAAAGGAACATTATGACATCGAGGTTCTGATGTAGGAAGGGACATAGGAGGAAAACTCATAGGAACAGAGGGAACCATCATAGTCACCAAAGGAGTATAGGTAGGAATGCTAGGTAAAGGATTAGGAGAAGGTTCTACACTAGTAACAAGAGGAATCAACCCTAAATCTTGAGCTTCTTGAGCTAAAGGTTTAACATTTCAATGCACAAGGTGAGTAATACCACGCAAGAGGTTAATAACTTGATCACTATCATGAAGGACTTTCTTAAAAGCCTCTATAGATTGAATAGAATCTTGATTATAGTTTTCTTGTAGAAGCCAATTACCCATTTTATCAAGTTCAGTAGAAAGTTTTTGGACTTGTTCAGGAGGAACTCTTAAAGCATCATCCTCATCATGAGATGAGTGAGAAGAGTTTTACTCCATAATAGGATTGGAATCATGAAGAATCAAATTATCATCTGGAATCCTAAGGAAAGGAGAAGAAGATTTAAGATCAAAGGCACCCATGATTCTACAACTTCATATAATTGGAATGCTATAAGTAGGACTAAAGGTAGTAAAGCTGATAAACCAATGCAATGCAAACTAACACAAAATATTTTGATTTTATATGAGATGCAAACACATAAAAGGAATCTAATACATGCAAGATCTAACACCATAAAACATAATAAAGCATCTAATTCCACAAAAGAAAGGAGAGTAAGTATGTTGGGTTCACCAAAATGAATAATGTTAAATATGGAATGTGTTCACCTTATTCAAATATGTGGGAAATATGAGATCAACTACTAAATCCAAATTCCCAAAAGAGAGATCCACATTGATCAACCAAAAGATTAATGCACAAGTGAATCAATCTATGAAGAATATGAATGAAGAAGATCTTATATTTCTCTAGGAAGAGTATATGCTTGAAATCTGAAATAATTGAAAGAAAAATACTAACCTCAAAATAGGGCAGATCTGGAAAATGTTGATTTCTAATGTCTGTGTGCAGTTTCGGGCAATTCTCCAACCTGTTTCAGACTGGAAATGTTGAGATGAAAGAAAACCCAAAAAACTTTTATCTTTCACAGTGGGTAGTCTTTGACCCTGATAAAAGGTCAAAGACTACTTTTGGATTTTGAAGGTCGACTTTGACTTTGTTCACAGATCTTGAAAGTTCTTTGAAAAGGGTATCCAAATCCAAGCTCAGATCCACAATTTCACACCTGTACTTACAAAAAAAAGAGTTTCTTTGTTGTTTGGATGGGGGTTTTGCTTGGTCAAACCCCAATTTGGAATCAACCTTAAAATTGAATTGAAATTTTAATATGCATAAACAAAGCAAATGGAACTTTTCACCTTGCTTATGTTGAAGTCCTTGTAGAGGATTTGAATCCTTGAATCCACAAGTAGGGATGCTCCAATGGATGTAGAATGAATGTAGGATGTCTCAAATCAATGGCATTTGATCTTCAACACCAATCTTGAATTGATATTTTCATATGAATAGACTTGGATGAATGTGAATGGAGAAATCTTCAAGGGGGCTCTCAAGAGATTAAATCCTTCAATGGCTAACAATGGATCTCCTTGATGAATGCTTGAATGCTTGAATGCTTGACTTCAGGATGAATAAATGCTTGCTTTCTTTCCTTCTCCTTCTTTCTTTCTTGCACTTAAGAGCTTGATCATGAAATTTCTTGATTGCAAAAGTGATGTGAATAATGGATGAGAAAATGAGAGAGGAAGGCTTCCTTTTATAGTGATCTAGGGCACAATCCTCTAGAGAAGGCCAACATTGGGGAATTAAATCCCAATTAACCTTAACCCCTAGAAATGGACCCATATTAAATGGATTTACCATTCTGAAACCTGAAATGGCTGACCCGAAAGCACGAAAATAAATATCTCTAAAACCCGACATCCAGAAATCATGAGAACCTAAAATTTGAACCCTGGGTCAAAGAAGAGGTAGACCCTGCCCTAGGTCAGGGTTGAGGTCATCCCTGACCTAGGTCAGGGTCTAGGTCATCATTGACCCTCAATTTTTTCTTTGACCTTGAAGTCAGAAAACCCAGGACCTCAATCTAGAATGCTAGGAAATGCAGAAAAATAGGTGAAAATAGGAGCAGAGAACAACAGAACACGGGGGAAAGCCAGATCCATGCAAAGACATGATCAAGGCACTTAACATGACCCCAGACCACTCACTCAGAGGGATAAATGCTCTTAACATGGAAGTGATTCCATTTTAAGACAATATAGTGACCAAAACTAATTCTCACCTAGCAAAGATACTATCTTATCAATGCCAAAACATCATGCCAATCCTCCACTATGTTTCTCCTTGATAAGGTTGTTGGGTAAAAGCACAATAATCTATCACCTTTTAGGCTAATTTATCAGCATAACTGGATTTTAGTATTTATAAGTAAAAATTAATTTTGGTCAAACATATGGTCTAGCTAGATTCATTCTAGCTAAGTTAGATAAGTGATTTAACTTTTCCAACTGGAAATGTCTATTAAATGCATGTTTTATACCACTTTGGGTCCAATTACCATAGAAATAAAATTATTTCAGAAAAGTGGTGTTTCAATAACTCCTAATATTTTTAATGATATTTATTAAAAAAAACCTTTTGTAGAGATCAGAGTCAAGAATATCCTCATATAGATTTTATAGTGTTTTAATTAGACATAGTCTATTGCAATTAAAAAATATTGCAAGTGGGTATTTTAACAGTCAAGGAGATGTTGATTCAGAGAAAGAAAAAAATAGTGAATCATATTAAATAAATTTTAAAAACATATGGTGCACTAGAGGAGAGAATCATCTTCAAGAATATATGTTTCTTTTTTTGATTGGGATAGATTTTTTATGAAAAATATGGCGGGAGATGAAAACTGTTGATTTCACGTGAGTTGGAATTTGAATTATTATAAAAGATTAAATTGTTGGCAAGTTGACTACACTGTTGTATATGACTAGATTTAGTGTTGTCATTATGGCAACAAAGTCATATAGTGTTTTGGAGTCAGCACACATCATCAGAAGGTTAGAATTTGGTTAAGTATAGAAGACTAGATAATTAATAGAGCACTAGTAGATTAGAGCATCAACACACATGCGTATGATAGAGTTATGGTATGCACCCTAGAAGATAAGTTGGTAAGAGTGTATTCATGTTAAGTCTAAGAGTGCATGTTCAGAATATACAATATGGTGAAGATACAGATAGTTGAAGTAACATAGACAATGAATGCCAGACCAAAATAGAGTATGCAGCCGACTATTGGTAATTTGATTAGCGATGATATTATTGTTTTGTAAAGGCTATGCATGTATTGTAATTAAGTTTTATACATATAATTATGTTTTTTTGTAAACACGCTTGAGCCAATTCACTTGGAAGCGTTGTATGTAATCAGTTATAGGCCGACCTAGTTAATTGTTTTGTTAAGCGCATATAAATATTAGATGCGCCTTTGTAATAAGGCATGGAAGTTGAGATAGAGATAAGATAAGTAGAGAAAAAGTGTTCCAAGACTATTTAGGATGTATTAAATCTTTTCAAGAGGTCAAAGCATCAGGGCATCAAAGGAACTAATCTAACAACCAGTGTCACAGCACTAGTTCATCTAGTAGATATAGTGTGTATCTGAAATCAGAAGGTTGTAGCCTTCACCACTTGAGTAGTGAGCTCTAAAACAGTGTGTCCCCACCCCTAATAGAGTTATTGTAAAAGACTCCTAACAGGGTCTGACCCTTGACAAGGTCACTGTACTAAAAGCATTGTAATGAACAACTCCTAATAGGGTTGCAAATCTTCTAACAAGGATCATAAGACACTAGTGCAGTTCTTAGTGGGTGTCAATTCCCACCAGGGTTTTTACCTATTTGGGTTTCCCCATAACCATATTGGTGTTATGTGTTGTGTTTATGTATCTTGTTTATGTTGATGCTCATTTTAGTACTGAAGCATTCAAGTTAAGTTTCAAGAGATAAGAAAAAGTAATTATATAGTGAACATTGATTCAGCCCCCCTTTCAGTGTTCCCATTCCTAACAATTGGTATCAGAGCTCTGGTCCTTAGCAAATAAGTTTAGCCACTTGAGGAGATCATGGATAAGGGATAAATGAAACATCTGCAAAATAATCTTGAAGCTACTCTTGAAGACCTTGACAGATCTGAAAAAGAAATTGAAGAACTAAAAGAAAAATTCAGTGACTCTCAAGTAGTCATCAAAAGATTGAGAAAATATTTGAAAGATTGTTCTAATAGTGATTTAGGCAAGATGGTTAAAAAGCTAAATGAAGAGAACACATCTCTAAAAGATCAGATTGAAGAGTTGGATGAAAAGCTAACTAACAATCAAGAAGTGTATGACGAACAGATCAAAGAGAACCTTCAACTAAATGAAGAATTGAGGTAGGAAAACATGGAAATATTGGAGCTAAAAAACAACAAAGAAAATTTGGAATCTAAGTTAAATGAAGCAAAAAATCACATTGATAAATTACACACAAGCAAGGATCTAATAGAATCTCAGTTATATGCTTGGAAGCTTAAAGGAGATATCAACGACATTGGATTCAATGAAGCACAAAATTAGATTGATGACATGTGAACAAGGATGAAAGCACCAGAAGACACCATAGATGCTAAGGAGAATGGAAATTAGACTAAAGATGGTATTGAACCATCTAAGGATGAGTGCGAGCCAGTAGACCGAACTTGTTATGCATGTAACAAGCATGGACATATAGAAAGGAATTGTAAAGAGGTAAGACCTTTCAATGGTTACTATTATTCATACAATAAATTTGGTCATAGAGATATGAATTGTAGAACAAGTCAGAAGAACAAGACTCAACATAATCAGAGAAATTAGAATCAAAAAAATGCAAGAAGTTCTCAGAGTATTACATGTCAAATATGTAATTATAATGGTCACTCAGCTAGATAGTGTAAAATGTTAACCCATATCAATGTGCCGAGGAATTTAAGGCCTCCAGTTATTTGTCACTCTTGTAACAAGGCTGGACACATCTCAAAGTTTTTTAGATAAAGAACTCAAAGTCAGGAAAGCCCTAAAAAGCTAGAAGAGTCAATATTGGATATCAAAGGAGAAGTGAAGTTTGTGAAAGCTTCAGAAGATGCGAGCTTGATTTGGTTAGAGGCGAAGAAGGATAATATCGATGAGTATGTATTGGATGCATCCATAGTGGATGCACCTTCTACATCTGGATGAATGACCCTAAGGGTCATAGGGGGAGCTAATTTAGCTCTAGACCCCTACGTGACTGGTATACTCACCCTCAGAGTATGCGCCTTTGGATTTAACATCTTTGAGACAATGTGATGCTATGTGTAAGAGCACACTACCTGATCGATTATAGAATGGAAGTTGGAAAATCTCAGTCAAATTCTTGTTTATGTAGCAAGCATTAATGGCAAAATTTTCACTTTAAAGTACACAGAGACTTGCAGATCACTCATTGCATTCAAGTTAGAGCGATTGGAGATCATAGAAGCCCTAGCAGTTTATTGTGAAGTATTGAAGTTTGATTCACCAACAAAAGAGTGTGTTTGATTGGTTGTGAAGCCCTAATCCATCACAACGATTTAGAAGTTCTTGGAAACCTATTTGAATCAATAAAAAAGTAAGTTATGGATACACCTATTGTGTTTGATGTTGTAGAGAGGACAAGATATGTTTTCAAGAGGCATCCCTTTAAGTCTACCCTAGATGACTTAGAAGGTGCATTCTCCAGAACTCGTATGGGTTTCATGCACATTGAAGACATCTATGCATACATTTACTGTAAGAAGGAACCAGTAGGACTTGATGGGATAAGAGTGCACATTGAGACTATGATGAAACCTGATAAATCATTCTTAGATGAGTTCACTCACCTGTAAAACCATCCCATGGTTGAATATGCTATGGCATATGAGTTTTATGAGTCTGAATGGATAAAGATATTACTCAACAAGATTCATGATGATCTATTCTGGATAGGTGAAGTACTAGTGAGAATCATAGGTGACCTCGTTCATGAAATGATAGGCCTTTCAAGGATAGGCATCATTCTTCCAGCGGGTAAGGATGTAAGAAAACTAGTTGAACAAGCATGTAAGTCAAGAAGTGATAGGTGCAGAATGAAAATTGAGCCTATAGAGGAGAAAGACATCAAATTGATGTCTATGATATTGGGTTATAGGTTTCAACACACCAATAGGGTGAATAGTGTGTCCGCAGCCACTATTTTTGCAGCAATAAGACTTGTCAGATAAAATGGTGAGTTCAATCTGTGTGAGATCTTGTGTGCACAATTGATAGATAATATTAGAGCCATCAAGCATGATAAGACCAAAATATTCAGGTTTGGGTCTTTGATTATCTACATGTACTTCCACATACTTGGAAAGATCTCATATTTGTATTTAGACAAGAGTTTACCTACAATGCCACAAATATATCTTAAGGCATCTATGAGAGTACATTGAAGGATTACATGGAGTTAGAATTGAAAACATTCAAAATCAGAATGTATATGAGGTACAGAATACCAGAGAGTATTGTTGAGAAATACAAGGACAACATTTTCTTTATGATAGAAACTGATATAACTTGTATGGAAGTAGTTGAGCCCAGAAAAAAGTGGATCCATCCACTTGGGTATGAAGTTGAGGAACCAATATTGGAAGCCTATGCACAAGTACTACTATCAGCACCTAAGAACCCTAATGAACCTAGGTAGGGGACTTATGAAGAGAAGACAAGAGAAGTTGATGCAGTTCTTAACAGTGCAGCAATAAAAAGGAAAGCATCAAAGATTACTTCTGAGATACTCAGAATTCATGGAGTAACTCAGGAAGATCTTGACAAAGCAAGAGAAGCAAAGATTTCTTTGGAGATTGAGAGCACATTTGTAGCAGAAGCTAAGGAAGATGATCCTAAGTTAAAGAAGATCAAGATTGAAAGGACAGATGATCCAAAGGATAAACAAGGCAAAATAGATGTTATCCCTCCTAAACCAAAGGAAAAAATTGATCTATCATCCCCTCCTAAGTATAAGTTAATAACCAAGAGGAAGAAGGAGACAAGTGCAAGACACCCATCCTTGTAGACAACAAGGAGTCAAAGAAAGAGCACTCAAACACCTCCACAAATAGGTTTTAGACCTAGCCTTGAAGTGTTGAGTACAAGGATTATTGAGGAAGGCATAATTGATCAGATAGGCAAATTCTATGAGAAATATAATAAAATAGATAAATCAGAAATTCATGGAATGATTATCAAACATATGCTAAAGTTCAAAAAGACAGTCCTAGAACTAAAGACAGAGATTCCAGACAATATATGGAATATCTTGGAATTCTTGAAAAGATAGGCAATTGAGGATGATCTGAGAATAAGAGTAAATATTCTAAATGAAAGCCTCCTAGTATGTTCTCTAGAAGAGAAAAACTTGTTGTTAGATTTGGTGAAGCCACACCTCTGAACTAAGACAAGAACACTACATATAATGGACAAAAATTATGAGTTGGTAGCTAAGGAAACAAAGAAAGCCTTTGAGAAAGTTTTTCTAAACAGGCACATGTACTATCCACCTACTGCGCCCATAACTCAAGTGACCTCAAAGGAAGCTAAGGTTTTAGAGACCAAAAATGTACCAATTATAGGTCCTCAGGATTCAGTGCCTCTAGTGGTAACACCTACAAAGGTAGTGAAGTCTGCGCCCATGATAGAAACACAAAAAGATGACACAATCTTTATTGATAATATAGAGATTGCAATGGTGGCCACAGAAAATGATTTGGATAAGTTTGAGGAAGCCTTTGTGAGCACAAAAGAGGTTGAAACTCTATGTGGTGACAATTCACCCAAGCTACAAGAAGTACTAATAGAAGATCTAACTGTATGCACCCTAAAATGGTCGCCTAGACTTTGGGCCCCATTTCTACAATTTATCAAATCCCTGAATCAATATTTTCAAAAATCAACAATATCAATTATATCAATTTTCTTGATCAAATCATAATCAATTCAATATTTTCTAAGGTTTGAACCTTATTTAATTTAAAAGAGAAAAGAAATAAAAATAAAAATCTTATTTAATTAAGAGAATATGTTCTCTTTTAATTAATTAAAAATCTCTTTTAATTAAATAATAAAATCACTTTATCCTAAGCCTTTATTTAATTAAAAGGAATTTCCTCCCCTTTTATTTAAATAAAAAATTTCCACTTTTCTTCTTATCCTAAGTTGCACAAATAAAACATTTATTCTTATTTTATAAAAAGTGAAAAAGCACTTTTTGTCTCATATGGACATAAAGTCAACTCTTATTTTCCTATTGGAGGATATTTGTGCACAAGGATCAAGCTTCTTTTTTTCTCCATCGTTGATTAAGTCTTTTGCCTCTTAATCACAATGGTCCATTATTTTTCACTTCCTATAAAAGAAGAGCTCTCTTCCTCATTTGCACACACAATACATACTTGAATTATTATGCTACAGGTTTTCTAAGTCATTGAAGCTTTTGGAGATATTCTTGCATCAAGTTTTGAAGATTTGGAGCATCATTGGCATTCATCTTGCATCTACATCACATCCTAGCTTGCATCATAGTTGCATTATCATGATATCATTTCCTTTCATGTTTTAGATTAATCTCACATAGTTTA
Organism: Chamaecyparis obtusa; assembly: GCA_027943335.1. NCBI lineage: Eukaryota > Viridiplantae > Streptophyta > Pinopsida > Cupressales > Cupressaceae > Chamaecyparis > Chamaecyparis obtusa. Next base: position 242,148 of record BSBK01002120.1, read on the forward strand.
ATTAGAGGGTTTGTAACTCTTTCATTTCCATTTTCATAGATTAATTGCATCTTCATTCTCATAAGATTAATTTGCATTCTCATATAGATTTGCATAGCATTTCATTCATTTGGAATCTCTCATTGTGTGGTTGACTAGTAAGGTCATGAGTTTATAGCTCTAGCTAAGAGCAATTTTACAAATCTTGCAACTTCATGCATAAAGAGCTATGGATCGATTTGTGAGGGCTCATTCTTAAATTTTCTTGCATGTAAGGATTCATAGAAGTGTGAAAACAATTTATCACACATTCTTGACACCCACAGTGGGGCAACCCACCTCTTGCATGCTGGTTTTGATTATTTTTGGAGCTAACCCTTGTGCAGATTTGTTTGGAGATGAAAAATCTTAGATTTGAAAGATTTGATCATATCTCCCAAATGGCTTGGTATTTTGGTCTAAAATATTTTTTTCAGGTTGGTGACATATCAGAGAAGCTTCAAAAAAAAATTTCAAAATTTTTGGAGGTGATTTGTATTTTTTATGATTTTTTCTTGATTTTTCATAAAAAATTGATTTTTGGCGCAAATCAGTATATTTTTCAAAAAATTTTACATTTCTGGAAAGGTCTTGGAATTATACAGGGTTTCCATTCACTATGTTTTTAATTTAGAAATCATATCATAGCTCATTTGGTCAATTTATAAAAACTAGTATGTTTTGATAAAATGGATCTCTAAGGCACAAATAAAATGATTTTTCTAAAATTTTTACTTTTTTGGAAAGCTCTCTATTTTTTGATAGAGGTCTCTTTTCTGCATTTTGGGTTTGGGGTCCGAATTCATGTGGTAAAAATCAAATCTTGTTGACTAGGTCAAATGCAAAAATAAAATAAAATTTTGTGATGGGTATGCACTTATTTTTCATTGTTCAATGCATGATATGAGTTATCATTTGGATTATTTTCTGGTTATCATTGCTCCTAACAATTGATTTTCAGATCTAACCACCCTAGGGTTTTCATAAGTTAGATATACATTGCATATCTTGTTTGCTTATTTTCTTGTCTTGTTCATTTGAAGGTGCATGGCTTGCTTTCATGAAAAATGCTTAAAACAAAAAAAAAAAAAGGTGAAATCTACTAAGCGTGTTGCGTTGGACTTGAGGTATTTTGTTACAACTCTACAATATTTGGATCTTGGGATTAAAATTGAAACTCTCATGTGTTTGGCTTGAGTGTTTACATGCTTTCATAAGACACATTTCAATTGATGCTCTTAATGGGAAATAAAATAACATAGATTTGTTTTTCCAAGTTTGTGTAAGTGAATGCTTGTGTTTAAACCTTAAGTAATTCTTGGTTTCAATATCAAATATCTCATTGAGTGATTGAGGGCATGGATTCATTCCTTGTTTACATAGGGAGTTAAATGCACCACTTTGTGGATTCACTCTATGTTTGCTTGGAAAGTTAAATATTCCATTGATTCAACCCTTTGTCATTTGTGAGTAGTATTGATAAGCAACTTTAGATTATTTGTGATTGATCTAGATTGCTATCTTGGGTTATTGGACTTGCTAATCCACCAGCCCCTCATTTCTGCCCCGTGGTTGCAAGATCAGCGCCACATTAAAGGGGAGGGGTCTACAGGGAAGAAGCGTTAATTGTTCCACTACGCAACCCTTTTGTGCTTTTTAGAACTCACTTGTTTTCTAAGGTGTGGACTCACTTTGAGTTGATGTGAGGAGTTAAATGTTCCACTTTTGGACTCACTTTGAGTTGGTGTGAAGGGTTAAATGTTTCACTTTTGGACTCGCTTCACATTATCTTAAAGGGTTAAATATTCCACTTTTGGACTCACTTCGCATTTAATTAAAGAGTTAAGTGTTCCACCTTTAGTGCTCTAAATACTTTTGATAGTGAATTACTTAGTTTTTATTTCTAGAAGGCCTACTTGGGGACACACCACTTCAAGGGATGACCTTAACTCCTGTGTTCTGGCGGAGTATAAATATCGGGAGGTGAATCCAAAGACACCTCTCTTGAGAATTGAGTTTGATATCACTCTTGGCTAAGCCTCAAAGAACTTTATACCTTTGAGAAGTGAAGGAGGAGATTTGGGTTAACGTCTCCCCCTGGCTATGTGATTTTGGATTCTTCTCATCTACGAATTTGGGCCTCATGTACCTTGCGTATATCGAGGACTCCTTAGAAAAGCCATGTATATCCTTGTAGACAGCTTGATAAGGTGTTGTTGTATTTTAAGTTTCTACTAAAACATTTTCAAGAACATACACAAGTAGAATCTTTAAGGAGTAGCATACTAAGTCACTATCTCTATTCATGCGCAAGGTTGCTTTGTCCCTTGCTCATTGCTTGAAGACTATTTGCTTGAACTCCCTATTTGTTGTTCTATGTGCTTGATCATCATTGCGAAATCTTTTGAAAGATCTATTTGGAATATTGAAACTAAGTTCCATCCTGTTGTAGTGAGTTCTCCTTAGAAGCTTGGTCTTCCTTGGTCAGTCCAGGTCAGATCCTAGGTGTTGTCATGTTGCTCAAAATCTCAATGAACGTTATGGTATCAATTGCACAAGATGACTCTTAGTCTTCTTCTTCCTTCTCCATTTCCCATGTTCTTCTAAAGTCTTCTATTCCCATGGAAAATTCTTCTTCTTCTTGATTCTTTTCCTCTTACTATCTAGTCTACCTTCTTCTATTCATCTATTCATTTCTTCCATGTTTGATTCCTCCTCTTCTAGAACCATGAATTTCAACTATCTTGTTAAGGAACCTCTCTTGAGAATAGATGATCTTGAACTCATTGCTCAATTTGAGGAGTATCTTTATTCCTCCAATAGTCCTTCCAAATATCTCATGGGTGATAAACTTATGACAAAAATAAAAGAAAAATCAATTAAATCAGACGCCTTTGCTAGAATCATACTCATGATCTCATCCAAATATTCTTCATCTTCTAAATCTTCTCATCATTCCTCATCTTCTAAATCTTATCACGATTCTTCTAAACACTATTCACATTCTTCATCTTCCAAATCTTATCATGACTCTTCTAAACATTATTCAAATTCTTCATTATCCAAGTCCTCTTCTTCCACTAACTCTTCAATTTTCTCTTCTTCACAATCTCGTTCTTCTTCTACTTCTCCCAAGAGTCTTACTTCTCTTCAGAAGACATACCATAATGAGCAACATGATAGTCCTTATGATACCTCTTCCATGAAGAGTGATGCACCCACCTATGATGACTATGATGACTATGATGATGGACAATGTAGTGATGCCCATGAAACTTCTATTCCTAAGCATCATCCTCGTGGTACACTTGTGATTTCTAAGGCGGAGTCGTATTGGGTAGACTGTGATGGTGATCCATATGACTCTAAATTTGAAGAATTATTTGATGATTTTTGTGAACAATACAATATTCCTACTGAGGAAGAGGAAATCTACCGCACTGATTTCAAACGTCAAAAGAATCTCTCCTCTAGAAGTTTTCATGCTAAAAATAAAAGTTTCACTCTCAAGCAAGATCATATTAATGTTGAACCTTTGTCTTGTGATGGTTCCCTTCCATCCTTTACTTCCTCCAATGCCCATACATTTCCTAAAGCTTCTGAGTCTTCCAAATCTATCACAAATCCTTCATCCAACAAAGATCCTAAGGCTTTCCATGCAGTTCCCTATAGTTATCCTCAAGGGCCACCTCTTAAAGATACTCAAGTTAACCTTCACTTGGCTGCAAATACTTTCAATAATGCTAAACCTAAAGAGCCTAAGCCTTTATATGTTACAATGCCTACTTCAGCTAGTCTTTCAGCATCTCCAAAATCTTCCATACAAATCCAACCTACTTCCTTGTCCTTAGAAGTGGCTCCATGTCAAGAGGACTCTAAAAATGATAAAGAAAAGAATATAAAAAAAGATCAAGATCAAGAACCCTCCATGTCATCCAATCCTGTTCATGATATCTCTCATTCATTTCACGGTTCTTTCGATCTTTTACACCCTTCCTCATTCATTCCACCATGTCTTAAATCTCCTCCTAAGCAAGATCGAGCTACTACTTACACTATTGAGATTATTGATAATCAAAATAATCTTACCACACTTGCACTTTCCAAAGATGATACTTCCATTAAGGTTATTAAAAATGGTGTTGTTACTTCTGATGTAAAGCTTATTGAAAATCAAAAGAAAGTTGATATGCTTATGCTATCCAAAGATCCTTGTCAAGATCGAAGTCTTACATCTTCTTGTTCTACCACTCCATGCTCACTTCCACTTTCTACTCTTCCTAAATCTTCGCAAGCTTTGAATGATCCTATCAACGAAGTTGCTCCTATTCAAGATGTTCATGATACTATTGAAAATCCTAATGCTCACTCTAAAGATGTTGATGTCCTTGGTTGTCATATAGATGTTGATGAACTTAATGATTATCCTTTTGCATCTTCCACGTCCATCCTTGGACCTCCTCCACCAATACTAAGGGCTTCATGTCTTCCTTCCATCTTGGGTCCTTATGTCCCTTCACTTTCCCCTCCTAATTCTCCTAATTCATCATCTATTTTGGGTCTTTATGTCCCTCCATCTCCTATCTTTCCTCAAAATCAACATAGATGCATACCCTTGAATCCTTTTCATCCATTCACCCATCTAAACCATTCATATTATCCTCCTTCCACAAGTCCCAAGTCTTTTGGAAGTAACTTGAATGTTCAATATAAGAAAAAGAAGCAATACAAGAATCCATCAAAAAAAGAAGATCACCATGTCTACTCTAATCGACATAGAGGCATAAAGTCAAAAGAGATATCTAAGAGGAAAACTACAAGACAAGTATGGGTTCCAAAATCCATCATTCAAGATATTCTCTCTAAGACATCAAAAGGAAATAAAACTCCTAAGGCTATATGGATTCCAAAGTCTCTCTTGAAAGAGTCTCATGTTGAACAAAAAGTAAAGTTGACATTCAATCTTCCAAAGGCTTCCACTTCATTTTCTTCCAAAAATATTCTTCAATTCCATGTGCCTGAACTGCAGCCTCTGCTAAATATTCACCATATTCCTTCATGAATTCCTTCATTCAAGTTTCCTCCACCCTCTCGCCACCCTTCAAGGTGTGTGTTGATGTTGATCTTGCCTTCCTTTTTATCTACCCTTTCACAATCCTTCCATTCATTATCCTTCTACCTTCTATCCTTTTTCCTCATTTGTCTATTCCTCTTATCTTCCAACCTCACTCGCTTTACATAAAATCTTATCCTCCATTTTTCTCTTCCATCTTCCTTTCCTTATTAGCATCTTTGAGCATATCATTTTGAATCCTTGGCATATCATGGTTTATCCTTTCAAGGAGCATTGTCTAAAAAGCTTGCCTTCTTCTAAAAAATAGAAAAATAGAAAAAATGAAAACAAAAATGAAAACAAAAAAAAAAGAAAAAATTAAAAATGTGCCATGGTGAAAACCTAGAAACAGGCACCTTGGTAGCAAAAGTAAAGAGAAATAAATTCATCCTATGGTGAAAACCACTCCCTTGTGGTGCCTTGGATAAGTACCATGATGAAAACCTAGTAATCAGGCATCATGCGTAGTTCTTCTACATTTTGCATCCATTCCATCCTCTCTCTTTGATCCTAGCAATGTTGATCTATACATGAATATTTGGCTATCTTTTGAGCTATCTTATGATGATCTTGCTTTCATTTCATTCATGTTTAGCCTTCATATTCATTTTCCTTCATTCATTCTAATCTTTCGCTATCATTTTCCTCTTTGGTCTTGATCTAATAAAAAAAGAGTAAAACACGATGCTATGAAGCCTCTTGACATGTCTACTCCTTTGGACTGCATCCTTCCTTCTTTTGCAGTGTGCTTTTGTGACCTATCCTATGCTAGCCTTTCATTGCTTGTCCAAATATGCTTTTCGTGACAATTTTTCCCTAGCTTGGGTACTCTTGAGGAGTTTTCCTTTGAGGATGTCTTCCCTTCACTCTCCTTCATTCTCATGTCTTCCATCTCTTCCACTAGCTTGCTAATCCCTCTTGTTCCCCACCTTACTAGACATTGGGACTGCACGATGTGATCTTACTTGGAAGTTTGCCTATTCTGTCCGGAGGCATCCTTTGTACATACTTATTGATCTTGAAAAAATACCAAAAAAATTGATATATGATGCTGAAAAAATCCTAAAAAGCATAAAAAGTCCTAAAAAATAAAAATAAAAATAAAAATAAATTCAAAAAATTCAAAAAAAATAGAAAAAGTGCCTTGGTGAAAACCTGGAAACAGGCGCCTTGGTAGCAAAAATACAAAAAAATAAAAAAAGGAAAAATTGCAATAAATCCAAGTGGTGAAAACTTGGAAACAGGTGCTACTTGAGGCCTTTGCACTCCTATTTGTTAGCATGCGTCTTCGACACTTAGCCACTTTCCATCATGCCTTGACCTTATTTGCCTTGGTCTGGAATTGGTCTTTGTCTTTGTCTAGGGGGAATACCTGTTAGCATAGGTCCTTTAGGTGCATTTGTCTCTTGGGGCAGTTCACAACAGGTGTTTTTCAACACCACCCCAAACTGTGTTTTTCAACACTACCCTTGCATCGAGTGTTTCTTAACACTTATCAGATGTCTTACCCAATAGTCTAAGTATGATGTGATATTTCTCATTGATAGATGTGATAATCAAAGTTTGACTCTATGACCAACACACACACACTTAAACAATCAACTCGTTGAGATATGTTGACTTTATTTTTCTTTGTGTGCTGTCTATGAGGATTTCTTTGATGAGTGGTCTCTCCCTGAGAAGTTTTCAATGATGCATAGCTAGAAGACTGAGGGTATGAGAACATGTTTTATTTCTCTATCTGCTTGTGGGTATATTTTGTTGATCCTAATTGTCATGAGCATTTATGCTGGTCTTACTTGACACTATGGATTGACAAGGTATTATCCTTGACTATTTTGTGAGTGCATGCTTCTAGTTATCCTGACTTTCATGTGTCTTGATACAAGCATAATCTCACCATATCAAAATTTAGGTAATCTCACTGCATTAGTCATCTTGACCTACATGTCTTTGATGCCTAGGTGGGATTTCCACATTTCTATCTAATAAAGATCATATTCATATCCACATAGTTATGCTAGTGTGCATTGTATGATCTTACGACGCTACCAATAGTGCTCAATGATGATAATTAGATGTCTATAGGTGTTGTGACCTTGCAAGTCAACCACTTTCATAGTAGCTTGCATTCTTAGGTTCTTGTTAGTTTAGTTTTTGCATCTTGCATATGGAGAGAGCTCTCATTTTTATCATCTACGGACTAGTTGGTCAACTGTGCTCATTTTTTTATTCTTCTTGATCATATCTTTCATTTTTGGTCTTTCATGTCACATCATTTTCTATCCATTTCAGACTTGAAACCAAAATTTGAGTCGCGTTGACTGACCATTTGAGGCACAATTCTTCAATTTTTTATAGAATTTCTTCCTTTTCATGTCTTTCAAACTTCTAGTCTTTCATTCACCCCTTTCACTTCCTCTCTTTGAGGTTTGACTTAATCTTTATCCTATATCTTTCCAAGTCAAACCTAGTCAACCTGGGGCATATCTTCACTGTTTGATGGTTATCTTATCATGCTCCCTTATCTTCAGTTGTGATTTCATTCTGATTTGATCAATCTTTATCAATCTGATGTTCCTCTCTACCTGATTTCGATTTCGACTCCGAGGGGGCAATATTTATGGGATTCTCATCCCTAATTTCCTTGATTTTCTTGATTCAAACATCTTTTTATGAGTTTTTGCTCAAGCTTGAGATTCTTATCTCTTATTTTGGATATGATCCCGAATCAACCTCATGTCTAGAATCTTTTGTTTATGTTTGTCCGGATGTGATCCCTAATCGACCTCACATCTGAGTTGTTTTGTGATCTCAGATCGATCTCACATTGCAACTTCATTCTTTGACTGCATGTGTTCCTAGATCGATCACACATTAGTCAAAGAGAGGCAAATGTATGCACCCTAAAATGGTTGCCTAGACTTTGGGCCCCACTTTTGCAATTTATCAAATCCCTGAATTATTTTCAAAAATCAACAATATCAATTATATCAATTTTCTTGATCAAATCATAATCAATTCAATATTTTCTAAGGTTTGAACCTTATTTAATTTAAAAAAGAAAAGAAATAAAAATAAAAATCTTATTTAATTAAGAGAATATGTTCTCTTTTAATAAATTAAAAATCTCTTTTAATTAAATAATAAATCACTTTATCCTAAGCCTTTATTTAATTAAAAGGAATTTCCTCCCCTTTTATTTAAATAAAAAATCTCCACTTTTCTTCTTATCCTAAGTTGCACAAATAAAACATTTATTCTTATTTTATAAAAAGTGAAAAAACACTTTTTGTCTCATATGGACATAAAGTCAACTCCTATTTTCCTATTGGAGGATATTTGTGCACAAGGATCAAGCTTCTTTTTTTCTCCATCATTGATTAAATCTTTTGCCTCTTAATCACAATGGTCCATTATTTTTCACTTCCTATAAAAGAAGAGCTCTCTTCCTCATTTGCACACACAATACATACTTGAATTATTATGCTACAGGTTTTCTAAGTCATTGAAGCTTTTGGAGATATTCTTGCATCAATTTTTGAAGATTTGGAGCATCATTGGCATTCATCTTGCATCTACATCACATCCTAGCTTGCATCATAGTTGTATTATCATGGTATCATTTCCTTTCATGTTTTAGATTAATCTCACATAGTTTAATTAGAGGGTTTGTAACTCTTTCATTTCCATTTTCATAGATTAATTGCATCTTCATTCTCATAAGATTAATTTTCATTCTCATATATATTTGCATAGCATTGCATTCATTTGGAATCTCTCATTGTGTGGTTGACTAGCAAGGTCATGAGTTTATAGCTCTAGCTGAGAGCAATTTTACAAATCTTGCAACTCCATGCATAGAGAGCTATGGATCAATTTGTGAGGGCTCATTCTTGATTTTTCTTGCATATAAGGATTCATAGAAGTGTGACAACATTTTAGCACACACTAACAAGTAAAGAAGAAGAGATCATGGAGACAAAAAAAAAGAAAAAAAAAAGAGAAAGAAAAGGAAGAAGAGGAGAAAGAAAAAGAGTAAGAAGAAGATATGAAAGGAAATGAACCAACAGATGATTCATCTATTGTGATGCCAATTAGAGTAAAGCAAGAATTTATGGATAGCACTCCTATCACTCCATTACCCTCAACATCATTTTTGTCAAGTTTCACACCAGACACCACTAGTTTGGACTCTTGGGGAGAAGAAGACTTGATCAAGATCAGTGTCTTAGATATGGAAAAAGAAAAATAAAAATAGGTAATGAGGAACCCTTTGTTTGTTGAATCAGTCAACATTTTGAAAAACCTATTACCCTCAGACAAGAAAGTGTTTAAGGTCCATACAGTTGATGATGTTAGCACCATCCTTACAGCCTTCAAGACTAACTTCTCTAGCCTGGAAGAATCTGCATCTCAAGTAGTAGAAGAGAAATACATGAAAAAGAGATAGAGTGAATTGGTTAGTAACTTTGCACTTGACCTAAGTTCATTAAAGGTTGGTCAAGAATCTTTGAAGGAGTTTGGTGCAAAGGGAAGGAAGATCATTGCAGATTGTATGAATCAAGATAAGCTAACTGTTGATCACTACAAGAGAATCCAAGAGGTAGAAGCAATGATTGAAAATGTAAGGAAATCACTAGAAGACCCCTCCACTGATGTGAACATGTGCAAAAATGTATACCAGGGGCAAATAGAAAAGATAGAAAAGGCTGAGAAAGAGATGTCTAAGATAAGGGCAAGGCAGACACAGCTTAGGAATGCTCTTGCACCCTCTCTAGATATACTAAATCAGAACATCAAGGAGATCAATGCCACTATGGTGACATATGATCAAGGTCCAAGTATAGACTTAGAGAAGATGGAGAAGCTACAATATGCCTTATGCACCCATCTACAGATTTTTAATGCACTAATTGCATTTTGGAAACAAGAGATCCAAAACTTGCAGATTGCTTATCCAGATGTACTTTCTTTGTAAGTACTTGTAGATACATTTTTGGAGCACCTTTGTCATTATTGTCAAAGGGGGAGTATTGTATAGAATATGGAGTCTTATATATATGTAAAGAATATGTATAGTAAAGAGTATAAGGGAGATATAAGTTAGAGTATGTTAAAGAGTTTTTGTATAAGGGTACAGTTAGTAACTATGCCATATTCTTTTGTTGCCATTAATGAAAAAGGGGGAGATTGTTGGAAAGTTGACTACACTATTGTATATGACTAGATTTAGTGTTTTCATTATGGAAACAAAGTCATATAGTGTTTTGGAGTCAACGCACATATCAAAAGATCAAAATTTGGTTAAGTATAGAAGACTGGACAGTTAACAGAGTACCAGTAGATCAAAGCATCAGCGCACATGCATATGATAGAGTTATGGTATGTGCCCTAGAAGATAATTTGGTAAGAGTGTATTCATGATAAGTCTAAGAGCGCATGATCAGAAGATATAGTATGGTGAAGATACAGACAATTGAAGTAGCACATACAATGAATGCTAGAACAGAACAAAGTATGCAGCCGACTGTTGGTAATTTGATTAGCGATGATATTATTGTTTTGTAAAGGCTATGCACCTATTTTAATTAAGTTGTAGACATGTAATTATGTTTTTTTTGTAAACACACTTGAGCCAATTCACTTGGAAGCATTGTATGTAATCGATTATAGGCCGACCTAGTTAATTGTTTTGTTAAGCGCATATAATTATTAGATGTGCCTTTATAATAAGGCATGGAAGTTGAGATAGAGATAAGATAAGCAGAGAAGAAGTGTGCAAAGACTAGTTAAGATGTATTAAATCTTTACAAGAGGTCAAAGCATCAGCACATCAAAGGAACTGATCTGAAAAGCAATGTCATAGCACCAGTTCATCCAACAGATATAGTGTGTATCTGAGATTAGAAGGTTGTAGCCTTCACCACTTGAGCAGTGAGCTCTAGGATAGTGTGTCCCCACCTCTAACAACATTATTGTAAAAGACTCCTAACAGGGTCTGACCCTTGACAAGGTCACTATACTAAAACCATTGTAATGAACAACTCCTAACAGGGTTGTAGATCTTCTAACAAGGATCATAAGACACTAGTGCAGTTCTTAGTGGGTGTCAATTCCCACCAGGGTTTTTACCTATTTGGGTTTCCTTGTAACCATATTGGTGTTATGTGTTGTGTTTATGTATCTTTTTTATATTAATGCTTATTTTAGTACTTAAGCATTCAAGTTAAGTTTCAAGAGACAAGAAAAAGTAATTATATAGTGAACACTAATTCACCCCCCCCCCCCCTCTCAGTGTTCCCATTCCTAACAAAAATATAGGTCACAAACCAATTTTTATTTCTTCATGCACTAGATATATATGTCATCTACAACATATTTTTAAATTAGAGGAAAAACTATTTATTTACATATAATTTTTTGGTGGGAACTAGACCCCTAATATTTAGCATTTTTTAGCAACTTAAAAATCATCTTTAAAAAATTAAAAAAAACATATCAATTCTTATTCTAAAAAATTAGTAAAAATATTAATCATAAAATTCATCCATTTTAACACATTTAATTATTTTACATCATCTTCAAATTCCAAACATAAATGCCATTTTTATACTATTGAAGTTGAACAGCTTTGATTTTGTTAGCCTTTTCCTTTATAAAAGGGTGACAGATTATTGTGCTTTTACCCTGTCCCTCATATAACTTCTAGGTGTAAAAAATTGATTTCCTTTCAGAAAAATTTCATCTTGAATGAAATAATATAACCACATACTTATATGTGTAACAATAGGATCTTTTCAATCTTTCCAAGGTTCGGTGAAGTCTAGATCATCCTCATATAATGCATGTAAGTCATCAAATCCCAATACTGTAATCTTCATTTCAGTCAACAAATTCCTTCTCCTACTCAAAGCATCAAAAACTCTATTTGTTACACTACTCTTATTTTTCAACACAAATTTATAACTCTGTATAAATTTAACCCTTATCATATGTCTCTGATTTAACTTACCTTGGCCGCTCAAGTACTTAATGCTTGATGATCAATATAAAGCACAAACTCCTTAGGTAGAAAATTGTTTCTTCATTTATTCAATGCTTGGACTATAGCATTAAATTCCTAATCATACATTGAATGCCTTCTTTTAGCTTCATTTGATTTTTCACTTAAATAAGCAATAGGTTTCCTTTCTTTACTTAAGATATCTCCAATTGCATTTCCAATAGCATCAAATTCTACTTGTAATACCTTGTTGAAATTACGTAAAGCCAATACTGGTTGTTCTATCACCTTCTATTTTAGAAATTCAAAACTCCTTTGTGCTCCATGTGTCCATTTGAATTCCTTTTTATCCCCCCTCATAGTTTCAATCATCAGTCCACAAATTGAACCAAAGCTTCTAATGAACTTCTGGTAAAAGCTAGACAACCCATGAAATGATCTTACCTCTCCAATATTCTTTGGTTTTGGCCACTCAATTATTGTTCTCACCTTCTCAAGATCCAACTTCAATCCTTCAAGAGATATTATAAATCTCAAATATACTAACTCCTCCTTCATGAAAGTACACTTCTTAAGGTTTATTAACAACTTCTCTTCTCTTAACCTCAACAATACTTGTGTAATATGAAACAAATGTTCCTCTATGCTCTTTATAAAAATCAAGATATCATCTAAATACACAATGAAAAACTCACCTAAGAATTTCTACGGGACTTCATTCATTAACCTCATGAAAGTACTTGGTGCATTAGATAATCCAAAAGGAATTACCAACCATTCATATAACCCTTCATTTGTCTTGAATATGTTTTTTCACTCATCATCTTCCTTGATTCTATTTTGATGATAACCTATTTTCATATCTATCTTGGTGAAATATCTAGCTCCACTCAAACAATCCCTCAAATCATCCATCCTTGGAAAATGAAACCGATACTTGATCTAGTTGATAGCTCTAGAATTGGTACTATTGCAAGAGAATATTAGATCCTTGGTGGTTGGAAGAATTTTCTTGTGGTTTTGTGGATTTCCTTCTTGTTGTGGACATATTTATGAGATTTTATGGGCAATAGAGTTGTGGATATCTTTGGACTATGTGGTGAAAAGGGTTTTTCCCTTGTGGTTTATAGAGGCTATGTTTGTGATTGTACCTCTTCTAGTTGCATGGTTTGGGAGATCTAGCATGATCTTTTCTGACTGGTTGTGTTCTTTCTATCACTAGTTCAGTGGTGTTCACTAGTTGAATTTTTTCCATGTGGTTGGTGATTGTTGTGTTCTAGCATGTACGGTCGTGGATCATTGTTGTTGGAACTTGTGTGGACCTATATCTAGGATTTTGCATCCTTATATTCCATATGTGATTGGTGTTTCTTATTTTGTGTCTAGTCCTATTTTGTGTGCCTCTTCTAACAATCATATTGGCAAGATATGGATTGAAGTGCATGATTATGAGTGATGGAAGTGTGCGGTGTGGATTTTGAGGTGTTCTATGTGTGGTTGACTTCCTTGTGTGAGTGCACATTAAGTTGTATTCATTTGAGGTTGTTCTTAGGGATTTGGGCCCTAACCTATCTTTGTGTAAACCATTTTCTTGTTCTTGGGGATTGTGATCGAATAAGTTGACTTGTGGCTTGCAAATTGGTATTTAAGCTAGGTAGTGGTTCTAGTTTAAGAGAGGAGGGAAGGTAGAAGTTGGGAAAGGGTATATGAGATAGATCAAGATGTAGATCTGAGTTTCTTTTCTTATGTATTGGCCAAAACTGGGAAGGCCTTCCAACCCGACATGTTGCATTTAATTGGATGTTTTCCTATTAGTGCACATTATGGTGTATTCATTGGGGGTTTTTCTTAGGGATTTGGGTCCTATCCTATCTTTGTGTAAACCATTTTCTTGTTCTTAGGGATTGTGATCAAATAAGCTGACTTGTATCTTATGATCTGGCATTTAAGATAGGTAGTGGTTCTAGTTTAAGAGCGTGGGGAAGGTAGAAGTTTGGAAAGAGTAGTTGAGACAGATCAAGATGTAGAACTAAGTCTTGTTTCTTATGTATTGGTAAAAAATGGGAAGGCCTTATAGCCCAGCATGTTGCATGTAATTGGAACTTTACCTAACAATAACAGAGTTATTATTGGTTGCATCTTGTTTTGTTACTTGGTGTTTTCCACTGTGTTCATTCTTGTTGCATGATTGGACATCTCCTATGGGGATTCTCTAGTCTTCACTACATCAAGTGGTATTAGAGAAAATTTTGATCTTGCAGTGGTATGAATCTATGGTCCTAAACTTGCAAAGTTGTAGATTTGTTGTTTGTGGGGTTCCAAAACTAAGGATTTGGCTTGCATAATCAAATAACTTGCACAAGGTGGTTTGTAAGGATTTTTTATTGTTGTTGAAGGTTAAGTCCTTGTGATGGTATGTGATTTGTGAATCTTGAAGTGATAGATTGTTTTTCTTGAGCTTGTGATCACGTGTATGGTTTTTTGTGGGATGGTAGAGTGTTGATCTAATCTATGGCTACAGAGGACTAGCACAAGGATGGATCAGTGAAAATTTATTCCTTCTTGTGAAACTAGGAGGGAGGTGAAACCCTTGAAGAATTCCTTTGTTGGTGAACCTATCACTGAATCAAGGTAGTTTGAAAATATGTTCATTATATCACCAAGTGTGAGGCATCTATAATCTTGTAATCCGATCGTCGATCAGAGGTAGTTGCACCTTGGGAGAGAAGGGAAGAAGTAGTTGAGAAATATTGACTGGTTGGTGGAAGATTTGTTCTTTAACCAACTTGAGAGGAAGCTAGATGAGATATCTAGTAAGTTTGAGAAGAAGCTTGAGGATATCAATAGGTTGAATTACATTTGGTACTTACCCATTCAAAAGAGGGTTGTTTGGCCAGTGAGGAAGCTTTTTATGAAGACGAGAGGGAATGTTAGGGTTGTTTCTTCTGAAGTGAACCTTGTGGAAGTTAACTCTAACCTTTTTGAGGTTGAGGTAGTTGGTTTTCATAATTATATGGTTGGATCTGATGTGAAACTTGCAGAGCATCTTATTATTGTTGATGAGATTGTTGGTGATGTTGATGAGGTTGATGGTACTAAGGATGGAATTGAGATTCCTTTGGCTGGAGCTTTTGACCTTGTTGTGGAGGTGGAGTCTGGTGTTGTTACTCTTTGTTGTGTGTTGTAGAATGACTTGGTTCAATTAAAGAGTGGTTTGTTGTAGATATCACTTAAGAGATGTGAGAGTGATTATGTTGATGGAATCATTTATCAGTATGAGGTGATGATGGATAGGGTTTTCATTTATGATGATCCTGTTGTGGGTAAATATTTATGGATCTAGTTTGTGGGTTTATTTTTTATCATTTTGTTGTTGATGCCTTATGTTGAGGTTTCTAACCAATTTTTTGCTATGAGTTGGTGTATTATTGGTTGGTTGTAGAGTAGAGGTTGTTTGTGTACAAGTTAGTCTTCTTGCATCTGAGGATTGGGAAACTGATGGTCAATTTGAGGTGGAATTTAATTTTTCCTATGGGATCAAAGTGTGGGACATGCTTTTCTATTAACCCCAGATTTTTTATGCAAGATCATCTTAGATCCTTGGCAATTGGAGGAATTTCCTTGTGGTTTGGTGGATTTCCTTGTTGTGGGAAGATTTTTGATATTCTATAGACGGTAGAGTTGTGGAGATCTTTTCAGTATGCGGTGAGAAGGGTTTGTACCTAGTGGTCCATAGAGGATATGTTTGTGATCGCATCTCTTTTGGTGGTATGGTTTGGGAGATCTAGCATGATCTTTACTGACTGATTGTGTTATTTCTATCATTGGCTTAGTGGTGTTCACTAGTTGACTTGTTACCATACAGTTGGTGATTGTTTTTTTCTAGCATAGTGGTGTTCTAGTCTTGTTTCTTATGTATCGGCCAAAAATGAGAAGTCCTTACAGCCCGATATGTTGCATGTAATTGGATGTTTACCGAAGAATAAAAGAGTTATTATTGGTTGCATCTTTCTATGTTACTTCATTTTGTTTTTTTGTGTTGGCTCTTGATGCATGATTGGACATCTCCTATGGGGATTCTCTAGTCTTGACTACATTAGGTACACATCCTCCATTTTCCATCCTTCTTAGGTTCTAAGACTGCAAGCACTGCACATAGACTCAAAATTTCTCTAATCAATTCTCACTGCAAAAAATATTGTACTTTCTTGTTGAGTTATTCATTTTTTATTGGTCTCATCTAATATTTTTCTTTCTTAAGAAAATTGTCTCCCAGTATCAATTTGATACAATTATTAATACTTACTACCAGTGGTAATCCATCAGGGACATTATCTGATATGATGTCTGTAAACTCATTCATCAATCCAATGGTTTCCTTAGGGCGTTCTCTTACCATTACAGTCTCCTTAGACTTATTGGGTACCAAATAAAAACATACATTTTCATGTCTCATGCCATCCAAGAACTTCCTTCCTTCTACTAAATAAATTCTTGCACTAGTACACACTTCACTCTTAAGGGGTTCCTCCAAAGGTAATTAATTATGTTTCATTACATTAGCAACAATAGTGTACACAGTCTTCCTACCATCGTGCATAGCTTTCCTATCATACTTCCAAGGCCTACCGAAAAATATATGACACACATCCATAGGCATAACATCACACAAAATTTCATCATTATACTTCCCAATCTTAAATTTAACTAGGCATTGTTCACTTACATGTACCTTGAGTTCATCTTGAATCCATGTGATTTGATAGGATTTAGGATGCTTCAATATCTGCAACTTTAATTTGTCAACCAATTCCTCCAAGAAAAGGTTATTTGAACTACCACTATCTATGAAAAATTGAACACATTGTCTTGTATTATACATTTGGTTCAAAATAAATTCTTCCTCTATAATTGTTTTACATATTTCTTTCCTTGGTATAGAACCCTCTGAGTTATCAAGGTTGATCCATCCTTTTATTGGTTATTATTCACTAGTTTGGTGGATTCTTTATATATGAAGGATGTTATCTTACTTCTCTCCACCTTCCTCTCAGAATTTCCTTGTTTACATTCAAAGGATCGATTTCCCACTTCACCACATATAAAACAAGTGTCACTAAACTTTCTTTTATCCTGACCATTTTTCTCTTCATTGTGATAGGAACTCCTATCATTCCTCTAGTAGAAGTTATTATCCTTAGCTTCTGAGTGACTCTTATCATGAACTACAAAAGATCTACATCTTCCAACATTAGCACTAGATCCTCTCCAAAATATTCCTCCTCTACCTTTTTGTCAATGTTCACACCTTCAGCTCAAGTTGTCTTCATCCTTCAAGGCCCACATATAAGCTTCTTCCATAATTTTAATATGTATTAGACTAACTTCATCCTATATTGACACCCTTAAACCATTAAGGTAGTGAACAAATTGTTCAACTTTTTCATCTACATGTCGAGATCTAATGTTCAGTTCGTAAAACTCCTTGGTATAACCCTTAACACTTAAGTTATTTTTCTTCAAATTATTCAGCCTATGAAATTGATTCACTTGATAGTCCTTGATTAAGAACTTAGCCTTTAATTTACTCTCCATCATATCCCAATATTTAATCTTATCTTTGCATCTTCTTTATCGATCCATTTGCAAATATTCCAACAATAAGGATGCATGCCCTTTCAACTTGGTACAAGAATATTTTACCTTATTCTCCTCGTGAGTTCCTTCAAGTTCAAAGTACTTGTCCATCTCTAATTTCCAATATATCAATTCATCAGAATCCAAGTTTCCATGATAGTTTGGTAGATTGAAATGAGGTCTCTTGTTCACACTAATCAAGGCTCTAATAAACCTTTATTCCTCTTCATTTAACTTCGGTTTCTCTTCAAGTTTTTTTTCCTTCCCTAGCTTGATTATGTTCATTTACTTCTTCATTACTTGCATTTCCCTCTCCTCTAAGTTGTTTCCACCGCTTCCAGTATAGAAATTTTTTATCTCAACATATCCATGATAGTTGGATCGCCATTCCTTTCCCCTCCTCTAGTATTTCTTCTAGCCATCTTCACAATCTTCAATAGTTGTAGGTCAGATCCTCCCTTCCACCACCCCACAAGAAAACCCTAGGTTGAAATAATTGGCTCTGATACCACATGATGTATTCAAGGACAGTGGAAACTCCTGGAGTTCAAAAAATACTTGTAGCAAGAGTCAACACAATAAAAACAATTAGGTCTAAGTCTTAAATAGCTTGATGAGGAACAACAAACAAGCCCATTCAGAGCTTCACATTATCTTAGAATCATAATTTACATCACATTGGACTACAACATGTAGATTACAAGCTTTCGGCACACATACTGGATTACAACAAAATTATAAACTAAAATCCTACTTTTAACCTCCAAGGATAATTCCTCCTAAAAGGATACCTAAAAAAGATGATAAGCTTCAATATATAGAGCTTCGCAACACATATGCCAGCTAGGACAATTACATTTTCCAGTAACAAGAAAATGTAATCTAGAAATATAGTTCAAGACCCAAATCATAAGATATCAATACCAACATGTAGAAATGATGTGTGATCCAAGAATATTTGAATATGAGTCACCAAGCTTCTTTGATAAAAAAATTACTTTAAAAGATCATAAGTAATACCTTAAAAAAATAGATGAAACACATCATGAATATAGGTCATGTTGGGTGGAAAATCAAGGCAATAAGAAACTGGTCCTAGATACACTCAAGAATATTAAATGGGCCTAAAAAATAAGGTGACAAATTAGAAAACTTTCTAAAATGGATTGGCGTCTTTCCTAGAGGCACTCTCAAAAATATTTTTTCACCAACAACAAACCACTAATCTTGTGCTCCAACCAAGTGATCACTAATGCACTTCTCCTTCTACTCTATATCCTGAAGCATATAAGGATGCAATAAAACAAAATCCTCTAATAAACCCCAACTTAGAGATTTATGGAAATGGTGACCATACAATGACTAGAAAGGTTCCATCTGAATCGAGCTATGATAAACATTGTTATATGAAAACTCTACCAAGTACAAGTAATCCTCCCATATTGAATGTTGATCCATGGCGTACATATGTAGCATGTCCTCCAAAACCTGGTTGACCCTCTTTGTTCATCCATTCTTCATAGGATGGTATGATGAACTAAAATTTAGATGAGTCCCCAAAGCATTCTAGAGAGAATTCTAGAATGAGGAAGTGAATACCAAGTCTCGATCTGAATTGATCTTACTAGGAATGCCATGTAGACACACAATGTCCTCCATAAAGATTTGTGCTATTTTAGTCACTATATAGAATAAATGGATAGGTGATAATTGTGCCACTTTAGTCAATAATCTAAAATGACCATAATGCAATAATGCCTCATTTATGAAATTGGTAATCCCACAATGAAGTCCATAGAGATGATATCTCATTTCCATTCTAAAATAAGATTGGGTTGTAAGAGTCCTGCAAGATGTTGGTGCTTTTCCTTTACTCTTTGAAACTCTAAGAATCTTGCAACAAAATTTACAATATCTCTCTTCATCTTGGACCAATGGTAAAGTTTTTCAAGATCTACATACATCTTCTTCACTCCAGGATGCACTAAGTAGGGTGCTCAATGAGCCTCTGATATGATCAAAGTGTGTCATTCTATTGATGGAGGAACATAGATATGACCCAAATTTTGTAAGATTCTATTATTCTTTAAGGTGAAACCTATAAATCTACCCTCCAAGGGTCTCCTTGCATCAATATATAACTTCACTTCCTAGTACAACATATTTGAAGGAAGTGCCTAAATAATATATCTCTACAAATCAATGCTAAGAGATACTACTAAAAATGCATGTCTTTTCCTACTCAAGATATCTGTAACTATATTATCCTTTTTGTAGATATACTTCACCTCAAAATCATACTCGCATAGGAACTCAATCTAGCGACATTGTCTAGCTTTTAGATTGCATTGAGGGAAAATGTACTACAAGCTACAATGATCACTATGAAGCTCAAACCAATGTCCAAAAAGGAAGTGCCTCCATCTATGAAGAGAAATCACCACTACAACCAAATCCAAGTCATGTATTGAATAGGTCAACTTGTGATCTTTGATCTTTCTAGACTCGTATGTGATCACATTACTATCATGCATAAGGACTACTCCCATACCCTCTAGAGATGCATCTGTACAAACCATAAAGTCACTAGTTGGATTAGGTCCTAAAAGAATATGATCACTAGTCAATCTCTCCTTGAGAGTGGAATACAACCTCACACTTCTCTAGCCACATGAACATCTTCCATTTCTTCTTAAGGGAAGTAATGGGATGAGCTACCCTTGAGAAATCCTACACGAATTGATAGTACTAACCTACCAAACCCATAAAGCTATGAACTTATGCAACATTAGTGGGTTTTGGACACTCCATAGTTGCATGAACCTTAGAGGGATCAACAAAGATACCCTCTCTAGAGATCACATGTCCCAAGTACTTGAACTTTATTTGAAATAAATTCAACTTTTCCAGATTGGGGTATAGCTAATTTTCTTGCAAATACAAAAACACCTATCTCAAATGCTCCACATGATCCTCTACAATTTTCAAATAGATCAAAATATCAAGGAAGTCACTAAAAATTTAATATAAGTACATAAGACTCAATTCATCAAGCTCATAAAAAGTGATGGTATGTTGGTCAAACCAAATGGAACCATTATGAACTCATAATGTCCATATATGGTTCAGCTATCTATAACCAATGCATAATCAAAGAGGTCCATCCTTCTTCCTTACAAAAATGATAGGAGCTCCCCAAGGAGAAACACTAGGTCAAATGAAGCCTTTTTCCAACAAATTCTCCAATTGAAGTCAAAAATTTCTTAAATCCTACATCATCATATGATATGGTGCTTTGGAGATAGGCTCCGCTCTAGGTACTAAATCTATGTGAATTTCAACATCTTGCTTTAGTGGCATACTCGGTTTATCGCTAGGAAATTCATCTAGGTAAAAGCACAAAGTTGTGTCACGTTTTAGGCTAACTTATCAGCACAACTAAATTTGAGTATCTCTAACTAAAAATTAGTTTTCATCAAACATATGGCGTAGCTAGATTAATTCTAGTTGTTAGATAAGTGCTTCAACTTTTCCAATTGGAAATGTTTATTAAATGCGTATTTAATACAAATTTGGGTCCAATTACCAAAGAAATACAATTATTTCAAAAAAGTGATGTTTCAATAACTCCTCTTTTTAGTGATATTTTTTTAAAAATATAAAAATACCCTTTTGTAGAGCTCAGATTCAAGATTATCATCATATAATGTTTATAGTATTTTGATTAGATCTAATAAACTATAAATTAAAAATATTGCAAGTAGGTATTTTAACATTCGAGAAGATGTTGCTTCAAAAATAGAAAACTAGATAGTAAAATGTATCAGAAAAATTTAAAATTTATATTTAACACTAGAGGGGAGAGTCCTCTTCAAGAATGTGTAATTTTTTTTCTAAATGGTATAGATTTGACAGGGGAAATTTGGCAGGAGATGAAATTGTTGATTTTAGATAAGTTCGACTTTGAGTAGTTATAATGGAGAAAACATAAATAGTAAACCAATATTTCTTCTTTTCTACACTAGCTATACATGTCATCTATAACATAATTTAAAATCAGAGGAAAAAATATTATTTCCATATACTTTTTTTGTGGGAACTAGACCCTAGTTTTCAACATTTTTTAGCAATTAAAAAATGGACTTCAAAAACTAAAAAACTATATCAATTATTGTTCAAATTTTTTTAAAAAAAATTATAGGCACAAACTTCACCCACTTTTACACATTTCATCAGTTTACATCATCTTCAAATTCTAAACATAATTGCAACTTTTATATCATTAAAGTTGAACAGTTTGTGTGTTGTTGACCTTTTCCTTTATAAAAGTGTGACACAAGTTTGTACTTTTACACATTTTTATACTCACAAAGAAGAGGATGTTATCTCTATTTGAGCATTAGATGTTGTCATTAGTATCAAATTAGATCAGTCAGTTATCTAAGCTAGTCATTGGTAAAGGATGGAATAAGAAGCTATAGTATGCTAGTAGCTTGAACAAACAAAGCCTTCATACCAGACAATCACAAGGCAGAGCCAAGAGCTAAAAGGAAATAGGTTTAATCAAACACCAGAGTACTTTTATCGAGCATTAGAGTATACCAAGCACTGAGTTAGTAAACACCGAGCAGTATATACACCGAGCACCAATGTATTCACCGAACAGAAAAGGTTGTGTTTACCGAGTTATTCAGGAAATGACATAGTAATCAATAATGGGACATTTATCTATGCAAATAGTTTACACGGATCCATAAAAAAATTTACCCAGATCGAAGCTTATTTATTATGGATGTAATCATTAAATGTTGTGATGATTCCTATGTAATAGTTAGATCTAGGTTAATTTTGTACACTGTAGATCTTAGGTTTTCTAAGATGTTGTAAACCTAATTAGGTCATGGAAATCATAACAGTTTGCTATATATTTGTAATTGATGTCATTTTGACAAGTATCGATCAAGAATCAAGGAGTTCATGAAGCAGTAGTTGCCTTCTAGACATCATAATTCAAACAAGGTTTACAAGACAAAGATATTTTCAAATATTCAATTCAGTTTATTCAGAAACATTCAAGGCTACCGAGCAGAATAGAGGACAGTTTACTACACATAAAGGTGATATTTATTCATTATATCATAGATCTAATTCAGACAAAGTATAGTTTTCATTTGCAGATACTTTCTGTTATTCTCTAATCATTATAGAAGAGTTGTAAACTCTCTTAACAAAGGAGACTTCACCGTTAGATTGTAAATCTCTTAACCAAGTGCACACTTAAGTGGTGTTGCTAAAATCCTTTCACAAGGTAGATCTAATCGATTTGAAGTTACTCCTAATAGGATAAGATCACCAGAAGTGATCAAACTTGTAGCCTTAACTAGCATACTTTATTTACTACAATAGTGAAGAATTTGTGGGTGTCATCCCCAACACAGTTTTTACCTCCTTACAAGGGTTTCTACGTAACCAAAATACTAGTATCAAGTGTTACATTTCATGAGTGTTTTATTGTTTTTAATTTCATGCACTTTACATTTGCAAATTTATTTCAATGAATGTTGCAAACAATGGATTCAGTTGGTTAGTTAGTCACTACTATTGCAGTTTAGTAATTCAATTAAAGTTTTTGAGGGTACGGATTGACCCCTCCCCTCTCAATCCCTTATCTTTTCTATCCCAATAGAGGATGATTGTAAAGTGTGATGTACTGACTCTAGCCCTCATCCAAATCATCAACAGTAATTACAAAGATATGACATCCCTGTTGCATACATCACCTTTGCTACATTAATGAAATCATCTATAGAGAGATAGGCTTCTAAATGACTATAATATCCATATCTACTCTAATGTCATCCAACTTGTGTTGACAATCGATCTTGGCTACATGTGCATCTAGTCAATTTATGCCCAAAACTACATCATAGGATCCCAAAGGAATAATACATAGATCAACCTTAGTTGAAAAGTCACTAATACCCAATACACAACAATGGAAAAAATAATCTACATGTTCTTTGGCTCCTAAAGCCAACTCAACTTGCCACCTATTTTCTTTCCTTTGTCATTGCAAACCCATAATGTTCCACAAGGGAGGGTGAAATATAAGAATTCATAGCACCAGAATCAAACAAAATAGAAATAGAAACATCACCTAGCACACCTGATGTCTAGACCACCATTCCCCAATTCTACCTACTAGTGATCAACAACTGCAAACACTAGGTGGGACTTTCCCGCATCACCCACGATAGGATTTGAAGTAGCATGTCGCTGACTACATTCCTGAACTGGCCTCTATGGAAAATTAATTTCAATGTCTAGGTTGAACACAAGAAAAACAATCTAACCTTTTGCTAATACCTCTCCCTTTTGGAGGTGCATTTAACTACTGAACACTACCTCTACTAAAATTGGGCACCCAAATTGGACAGATAATTATAGTTGGTAATGGTAAACTATAAGAGGGTGTATATATTTAAGTGGTTATTTTTTGCATGCAAGGATCATGTATATTTTTATTCTAGTATTTTAATCCCTTGTTTTGACCCATGATAATACCTTAAGGTGATTTTTTCCGCTCCGTGAGTACATGTTAATAAATTTACATGGATATATGTGTGATAATTTTTATAGATGTACACAAATTATTTAATACTAGAGTAGGATTTAACCAAGTTAAATTCATTGTAATCTCTTTATAGATTATTAAAACTTCTCCACTTTTTTTACAGAGATTTTAATCTGAAAGTTTTTTCTCCATGTTAGCATATGTATTATGTGTATCGATCTTACGTATTGGTGATGTTAGTTGTTTCTCATTCATATTAGTTTAAATATTTATTGGTATAGTAGGATTTAATTTTATCTATGCAATGATATTTTAAATTTTCATGTTGTAGTGGTTTGTTTCATTCATAACAAAGATCTAGGATCAAAAGGCTTGGTCACATATATGCATTCTTGAGAAAAATGGAGGGGTGATTTCTTGTAGATTTTTGCATACCAAAAGTGGGAGTATTGTTGATTAGACACATCATGCATTTGGATGCATGTCATAATACAAAGTGGTGCATTAATATGTTGATTTATTCTACATATATATTTTAATATTAGTGATAGGTTGAGTTCTTGGCCCAACCCATTATAGAGAGGAGGAGGTGGAAGAGGACATGCTAAATATCATTTTTACCCTATCTATAGCTATTATAAAGTGACAGGGATTACTCTCTAAGGTGATTCTAAAGTTAAGAAATTAAGAACACCTATAATAGGTTATATTCTTAATGAGGGAGACATTTGGATCAACACTAGGAGTTTTGCATCACCTAAATATAATTTATAAATAAACCTAAAATATATTTCTATAGTTGCACACTTATATAGCTATTATTCCACCCACCTATGCTAATACACCACTACCCAATTCAACATGAAATTCATAATCTAAATCTTGATTGATCATAGATAGATGGATAGGGAATTTTAATCTTAATTAGTTGAGTTTTGTTAATATTGAGAGAGGAAGTCACTTGAAAATATCTATAGATTTCCCATTTAACTCCCATTATTAAAGCTCCCAATTAATTAATTCAACTATGAACATAGGGTCTTATATTCTCTAGTCATATGAGTAAGTGTGTTAGCCATGTATAATTCTTACAATTTTCATTACATTATCCTATAAGAGATCATAGAGATGTACTACTCAACACCAACAAATTTTATCCTTTGTGATGTATCTTCACCCCCATCTAGGTCATAGTTTCAAAGATATAAAAACATCCCACATACTCTAGATAGGTTGGTCAATCCTTCTTTCTTAAAAAAAATATATCGTTCCACTAGGAGAAACCATACCTTATTCAAAACCATAGATAATTTTAATCAAGAGCGAGGGTTGAGGTGTCAAAATGGTATAGGACCCTTGATTTTGCATCTATAAAATTATTGAGGCTCAACAATAGATGAGGTAGGGATCCTTAATTTTACTAAAAATCCCTTTACCAATATCTACACATTCAATGTTAAACCCATTGACCTAATCATGATCACTAGCCATATCAAGCTCTCTGACAAAAAAATCAAGGTTTGTGCCCCTAACTGAATTAGAATCTCATAGGTGGGAAATAATTAAACCACATGATTAATGGGAAAGGACCTCTATTAAAAATATATATCATTATTATATCTTAGATCCAATAAAAATCCTAAATTATATAGGATCTATATGATGTGGGGTCTTCATGTACTATGATCAATATCTTCATCAAACCTAGGATGTGGTGAATCAAGTTCAATATGACCTATCCATAGTAGGGCCTCCACTATATGTTTGTATCATAGTTAGGAAAATTTATATATGTAGGCTGATTCAAATTCATTCCATTCAGCTCCTTAGTTCATAAAGGGTGGGCTATATTGTACTATGTATATGGGAGACTGGATATATTTTATGGCCTAAACTCAAGTACCTTTAAAATGATGGGGATTTTTGGGATTTCCTCTCACATACATGGGTTCAATACTAGCTCATATTTTTGGTATTTCTTAAACTTATTCATGGCTAATACATTTATGTAGTAGCCAACTATAGAAGGTTGGTCCTTATGAATGGGAGGGTATAATTATCAACCCTTTATAATAATAGGGGTCTACCCAAATATAATCCCCACTTATAATATCACCCAATTATAATTTCCAACCCTCTTCCTCAAAAAATATATCTTTATATAGTTATGTTAGGGTTCTTACTCTTCTCCCTCATGATCAAGATTCCCATAGTTTTTATAGGGATCCCTACTAGTATATAATAATAAGGGCCCAACTAAGACAAATATGAAGGGGTTGTCCTACTAAAACCTGTAAATAGGTGGACATGAATGAGAGAGGACATATGGTAAAGGTGAAATAAAAACCTTACATATCTCAAAAAATATATGCATTTATCATTTACATATTGGGAAAGGTTATATAGGTGTTGTATGGGGAACCCATCTTGACAAATCAATAAAGTAAGGGTGTAGTCCCAAACCAAGCTATTGAAGTAATACATGATGAATATTTTTTTGTGTTAAGAATAAGGTAAAAAAATAGAGTAAGTATGAAATAGTTATCCAAATAGATATAAAAAGATAGATATAGAACCTGATAGTTGGTAGTGTAATCACCAAAAAATGGTATATACAAATTAATTTCCCTAAATCCTAATTGTGATCAAATCAAGTCAATCTCAAACATAATTTTGTAATGTAATTAGATCACTTTAATTACACAATTCATCAATTATCAATGATCAATAATCAAGAGAATCCAATGTTCTTTAATTAATTATCCTACTCATTTAACTAAATCAAGACTCAAAATTCACATGACTGGTGATATTAATTAAAGGATTTAATTAATAGCCCTAATTATCCACTCACATCACAAAAGGACAAAGGACTTAATTTCCAACAGTAGAATTCAAGTGCAAGGATCACTCAACTTTCAATCTCAACCATCCCTCAAGGATGTAACTCAACCCTCCAATTCGAGAGAGAATATATATAATCAACTCTCATTAGGTCATTTCTCATCTAGAATGAGTAACAAGGTCATGCTAGTTTATATCTAGATCCTTTATCACACCAAAATGCTTCTATTTTGACTAGATCATCATTCTTCATAAATTGCATCTATTTTCTATCAATTACATCACTCATCCTCATCAATTCTATCTAGTTTTCATTCATGTAGATTCATTTCATGAAATCTTCCATTTCAAGGTGTCTTGTCATTGAACTAATTCTTAATTCTGATAGCAGTAACATAAATAGATCATACTCACTTTGATTAGGAAGAAATGAGTTATTTTGTTTGATTTTTAATAATAACCATGAATCTAATGTCTCACTAAAGTTTTTGTGTTGCGGGATGATAGGTACAATATTTTCACACACATTTATTTGTGCCTACCATGGGGCTAGCTACCAAATTTGGCCTCAAAATTTGAATAAATCCAGGTTTGACGAGCCTCTAGTTTATAGAATTTCACATGGCATGGAAAATCTTTTTGTATGAAAATATTCTTATTAATATTATTTTGTATCAGTTTGTAAATATTTTCATACAAAAATTGGTATATCTTGCATTCAATTCTAGTTTCGTATGGGATAGTGCCTTATTTCATTTTGCATTCTTCTTTCGTATGGCATTGTAAATGGTTTCATACTTGTGACTCTTTGATTGTCTTTTTGTATCACAAATAAAGACCATTTTAGGAGTGAATTCAAGTTTGATTTTTGGTTGCTAATGCTAATCTTGGATGTTTGTGTCCCTATTTGATGATTTTCACATCCTTACATACTTTATGTAGGATGCTTGTCAAATATTCAATGCTTGTCAAAGATTCAAATACAAACATCAAACTACTAATGCTTGTCTTGCAGGTTGTCAAGGATATACGAACAAATAATGTTTTTTCTTAAATTGTTTTCTTAGGAATCTTAAAAGGATTCACTTGTAGTTGCTTATGAAGTGATAGGGGATTATGCTCTTGTCTCTATGAGACAATCAGAAACCTAGACTTGATTAATCCTTCACTTAGAAAGGAATCTTAGGAAAATGAACATGTATTTTGAGTCCTTGGGAGAAGCAACTTTGGTAGGAGAGTATGCTCTTGTCTCTTGAAGACAATCAGAAATCTTGACCCTTAGTTTTTATCCACTTTCATTTTATTTTACCTTCTAGAGGATTTTCCATAAGGAAAAAATCTCACAGGAATGATCCAAGTGGGAACAAGCTAAAGCCAAGCTCTTCCGCCCACTATAATCAAACACCTTCTTGAGTTAAATTTCGAAGGGGAAAGCTATCTTATGCTTGGTCTCCTTTGGGGTCTATAGGACCTAAATAGTGTTTACACAGCCATGAGGCCTTATATTGGCATTCATAAGATATTTTTGAATGGATGACCAAACTAGACACCCTAGAGTAGTGACCTCCCTAGTTCACCTCTGAAAGTGTCATAATCTTTGTGCAAGGAGAGGTGAGAATATTTCCTCAAGATACTCACCATATGTATCCCCTTAAGTGTTTTAAAGTGGATAATATGACATTGGAGGCATCATTGAGTAGTCTCCTTTGACCATATTCTACATAGCTCTCAAAAAAGGAAACAATACAGGCACCATCTTGAGGGTGACATGGCTATTTGAACCGAAGGGATACCAAGTTATGGGTAAAGGTTTTGATCACTAATTTGATTTCCTAGGGATAAGTGTACTTGATCTTGTCTTATTTGTGCCAAACTAGTGGAAACCAAGTCTTCTTCAAAACCAAATAATATATATTCATTGTTAAGATTCTAGAGACAAGACCATGTTTTTTTCTATCTTGCATGTGTATTCATGATCCTAAACTCTATAAAAATGTATTTGAACACGTTTCAAACACACCAAATTTACCTCAAGTCAGTAGTTAACCTGTTCTTCAGTCAATTTTTTACATTATACCCCATAGTATTTTGTATGAACCATGGTTTTAATACCAGGGTTTCACATCATCTATCATCTTCCTTCATATGAACCGGGGTTTTAGGGATCATATTTTACCCATATTTTTGCATCAAACCCCAAATATTTTCGTACGAAAGATTCCTAGTTTTGCATCAGACTCTATAATTTTTCACATCCATATTTTTGTGTTGGCAATAGAGGCTACTTCCCAACTTCTGACATCAACTTTTATCATTAACGTGGACCCCCTTTTCAATCTTCTTTCTGGCCAAATCCCCAAATTTTGTCAAATCAGGTCATATCACCTTGTTGTCATCAACCTTGGTTTAATTGGTTATTGTCTTACCAAATCAATTATGTGCTTGTATCTGGTCCCATCAATCTTGACATTTGGTTTTATAAGTTATTTTAATGGATCATCAAACCCTCACCTAGACCTCTTAGACTATCCATTAATCATCATTCAATCCTTTCAAAATTTTGACAATTTCTTGCACATACTATCACCATTGAACCTATTCAATCATAACTTGGTTTTATGATTTTTTATGCATGTTCCAAACTAGATCTCATTATTTTCAACATCAATTAGATCCCAAAAAATTAAAAAAATTAAATAAATTTTTTTTAAAAATTACCCCAACTTGGAGAGGTCATAACTTTTGACTCAGTGCTCAAAATTGTGAATTATTTTCACCATTGGAAAGGTCTCTAACAAGTATAATTTTAGTCTCCATAATAGGTTCCTACAGTAACCCATTTTTGGAGAAAAATGAAAGTCTCAACTCCCATAAATCAGTAGATCTCTGAAAATGCAAATTACTAAAACCTAGAAAAAACCAAAAAAAAATGAAATATTTGCATATTTGATTTTTCCTCAAAATTATCATACACTCATGGCCTCCTTGGAACATCAAATTCAAGATCTCAAGAGAAAAACATCATCACAAAAGACTATACCTTCTTAGCAAGAGGCTCAAAACAATCATACCGTGGCTGAAAATGAGTGGTCTAGATACCAGGATCATGACAACAATGGTGAAGAGAATCTTAATGTAGCCCTATCAAAGAAGATCCAATATTTTCAATCTCAAATCCAAGACTTGAAGGAATAAAATGATACAACATCCAAAAAGTACTCATTAAGATCAATCTTCCCTTTGCTCTTTAGTCACAATCTACACAGTACACATATCTTCATCTCCTTCAAACAAAAGGGCTATTCTGTAGTTTCATGATAATCCAATTAACAATCAAGAATGTGAAGAGGAAGTTACATCACATTAAGATGAGAATATTTTCTATCACTCCTATGACACCAAAAAATTAAAATCTCATGATCTTAAATCTCAAATCTCTTTGACCAACACAAGTGAATCTACAAGTCCATTGGATAAAGCATTTGCTCATTTGGGAAAATCTTATGAATTACCTTTGGAGGAACTTATCAAAAATAATCTCATCATGTTTCCTCAAATCACTTCATGTGGTTTTGTATTCTTGAGAACTATTGTGTCTATCATAGAAATAAGAAACATGAAACTTCAAATTGCATGGAGTTGAAGCATAAAATCCAAGATCTCATAGATGATGACATAATTTAAATTGAACATCCTAATGAATCATCTAGTCAAGAGAAAGATACTACTCTTGAGAAAGATCTAAATCATGAACCTGTGTCTAGTAATGGTCCTCCTTCAATCTCTACTTATTCCACTATTTATTCATCTCATAAAGCAATCAAGTTAGCTAAAATCCCTCCATAAAAAAAAGAGCCTAATGATGATACTTTTCATGCTGACTATGTTTACCCTCGAGGGATACCTCTTAAAAAAATCCAAGCTAATTTGAATCTTTCTTAAATTCTCTTCTAGGCCTCAAAGATCATACACCCCAAACTCTCATGTGCTTCAACTCCTATCATACCTCATCCAAAGAATCCCTCATTAGCCCTGCAAGAATCCATCATACAAATCAAAAATCCTACCTTGTTCTTAAAAGTGGCTTCATGTCAAGAGAATAATCCAAACGGTAAATAAACAAATATAAATGAAGATCAAGATCAAGATATCCATCCCAATCCAACGATTGACCAAAATCCCATATCCTAAGAGTTTCATGATATTCACTTCGTACCCTTTCATTTCGTTCAAGAAGATATCCCTTCACCTCAAAATAAATGCATCCCCCCACCTCCTATATCATATTCATCTCCCAAGAAATATCAAGATATCACTTCCACCATCTCTAATGAGCCTATTGAAAATCAAGAGAAAAGTACCCTTTTTACACTGTCCAAATATCCTTGTCATGATTAGAGTATCCCAACATACCCTTGTCATACTCTTCCATATTCACCTCAAAAATCTCTCATTCTTCCTAATCCCTTTCTTCATCCATTTGTCATTATGTTTCATCCATGTTTTCTTTATTCTAGATAGCTCTTCCTCAATAATTAACCTAGACCAACAATGGCTCTCCATACTTTAAATATTCTTTAAGTAACTTAACAGTTACACCACTATTGATTCTTCCAAAGGAAAAGTAACCATTCAACCAATAAATTTTCAAATGGAACATAAATCATATGTTAGATGCTTTTGGATATTTTCTACCTACAACCATTTCTAATCGAGCATTTACTAAAGAAAATTCACATCCATAGTGTTGGCTAAAGAATTTGTAAGTCACTGAAACTACAACTTACAAAATTGTGACTTTAGGAAATGTCTCATGAGATTTCTCTCTCCTCTCAGCAATAGTGGAGGCTCCCTTCTTACCTTAGGTGGCTTCAATAGGAACTTAACTAAAATTACAAAAGGGGTGGTTCTCTTAATTAATTCCTCTTTTTTCATGAATGATTTGCAAACAACTACAACTTTAAAATCTAAAAAAAAATCCTATTGTTACGATAATACTTGTGGCTTGGGGGTTGACGTAAGAAGAACTCCAAAGACAACAGTCTACTTTTATATTTTTTGAAACAAAAATAGGAACCCAAAGTCTCTTGCACTTGTCTCGAATGAGGATTCAATAATCGGAATAACTAATAAGGCACAGTCTCTTATTGGATACTCTTATAATTAATGAAAACGCTTACAACTGAAGCCCAAAGTCTTCAACTCTAATTAATTGCATCCACTAATAACTATAACATTTTTTTCTCTTACGATACAAAGTCTTCAAAAGTTCAAATTGACTCTAAATACAATAGGCAGCTCAAAGTCTCAATAATCAAATTCAAATCCCTCTTAAATAAGGAACCAAAACTCACAATCAACTCAACAAGATGTCGTCACATAACAGTTTGAATTGGCACAAAGTCTCAAAAAAATCAACCTCTTGTATTGAAGGCAATCTGATTTACATCAAAGCACAAAGCCTTAGAGTGCATATACAAATTGGGGGAATTTTCTTCCCTTAACAAAATATCCTATTTTACAAATAAGCTCCCTCCTTTATATAGGAAAAGAGTGGAGAGAAAGGTGGAGAAAGAAGGGTAAAACCCTTAACCACATTGACTTATTCTCTAACTAACTAACATTGACTCATTCAATGCTACAAGGCTTAAAACACTTGCAACATGATTACATGAAATAGCTTTGCATGTGATACTATCACATGCAATTACATCTTATTTTTATATTATATGTAATCTATCAAATACAAATTAAAAATATATAATGAAAATAATCTAAGTGCTTGACAAGACACAACTTCTATTACATCATCCTTTATTGGTCCTCATGCTGCAATAGGATGCTCGATGATTGATGTGTTCTAGTTTGGTAAAAGCATCATGAACTAGAATATGAATTTGTATCTTTGATTGTTGTATATTGATGGCATTAACAAATCACCTTCTTGCATTCAGTCTTGAAAACTTTCTATGTTATCATCATTTCATTTTTCACCTCTTTGTATGAGCATGGGAAGATTTCTCTCTTGTAAATGGGGTGTTTAGGTCCCATTATGTATCCTTTTGGAAAGTACTTGCCATCCACAAATGATTTTTAGAAGTCCATTTACATGTTTTGGAAAGAGTCAAAAAGTGCTTTAAAAACACTTGTAGGTGGAATTTTTAGCTCACATTATATAATGTGGAAAAACCTTTCTCTTTTTATGAGAGACATGTTTATGAACAGTATTTTTAATCCCGATTGCATATGAGTGTTTAGAGATTTTTCATGAGGGAACTTGCATTAAAACCTTGGGAAGAAATCTCATTGAAATTTGGGGAAGATCATTAGCTATAACACAGACTTGCCACATGAGGGGAAGTACTTGCATTGTTTTAAAAACCAATTCTCTCATTCAAAGATTAAATTTTTTTAAAATCTTGATGACTTCAGATCCAAGAAATACCTCCAATTCACATCTATATAGATGAAAGAGTTTAATTAAATCCTCCCACTAAGAATCAGTCTTCTTTGAATCTCTGACAAATGGCCAAGCTTGAGGGCCAAAATGCTAAAATGTAGCAATTGGAAGACTTTTTCAACACCAAAAATATGGTTTGAACATACCATTACATTCCAAGCGCTGATGTTGTTGGCATTTTTTGATAAAAGTGGGCTTTGAAATCTCCTTAACACCCAACACTAGAAGCAAGTAAGAGCTTTTAAAACATGTAAATGCCCTTGGATTCACCATTCTCAAATTTTAATGAAAAATGCAAGCTTCTAAACAATAATACATTCCCTAGATGCCTTATAATGGGCTTCTATAAGCCATTTACATGTGCAAAGAACAAGTTAGAAATTGTGTAATGATAAAAACAAGCTATGGAAGAGAAAATGCAAGCTTTAAACTACATAGACGAGCTTTAAAAGCTTGGATGAAAGTGTTGTATGCCCTATACAGGATTTATATTGGATGTTTCAAGATAAAATGATGTCCATTAATGTATTAATAGGTTTTCAAAATCCTTTTACACATTGTAGGAAGTGAATCTTGCCAAGTCATGGCTTATAATGAACTGTGACATGCTTTAAAACTCACAAAACATGCCCTATAATGATGTTTGTTAATAAAAATAGGATTTTGAGACCAATATACATGTATTATGGGCTTTAGAAGGCCATAAACACCTTATGTCAACCATATAAGTGCTTCAAAAAATTTCCACTTGTAGTCATTACGTGATTTGGGAAAGTCAAAGCATGTATTTTAAAACATGCAATCACTTTAAAAATCGTCACCATAGACTTATGATAGGTTGCTTGGGTCCATATACATGTTTTGACTTTGTTTTTAAATACATGTAAGTGCATTTAAAAATAACCACCACCATAGAACTTTTGGAGATGAAACACACATCAAGCTTATCACATGTTATTTAAAACATGCAATATGCCCAAAAATCACCACCTATAACACATATGGGCTTCTCATTTGTATGTACAAGTAAATATTTAAAATAGAAGACATGTAATCAGAGTTTTGAAACCCACCATTACATTATAAACTCATTTAAAGTTCATATATCCTCATGCAAACATACAAAGATGGAGTTTTATTTTCATTTTACATGTAAATACACTCATAATGTTATGCAATGATCAATGAAAATTCCACTTAGGCGAGATTTTAATTAAATAATAATGATATGCAGTTAGACCTAAAAAACCCACCTATTGAACTCTTAATTCTTTAATATATTTTAGTAAACAAATCCAATTGAGGCCTACGATAGCTCAAAATGGGCAGAATTAAAAAATACCACAATCCTATGATGAAAACAAAACCAAAATCAAACAAAACAACTAAGAAGACTCCTTAGAGAGTTTATCCTATGAAATTTTCCTTAGGGTTGCCCCAAATTTGCAAATACAAAATTGAGGACAACAATTGGTTCTGACTGGGGAATGTAGCTTGTTTGTTCTTAGAAACAACAAGGAATGTAGAATCTAGAATCTCCAAGTTCCTTTGTATCCATTTGGCTACAAAGTCAATCATCAAAAGACACAAAATGATAAAAAGGATGACGTTCCTAACACAAATAAAACCTAGTTAAAACAAAGAAAACTTATGGAAACACACTTATTGAAAATAAAGAAAACCTACAAAATTAAAACTAGCTGACAATGAAGCATTTCAGATGAAACCATTTATCGACTCAACAAAATAGCTACCTTTTTCAGCATCTTGCATGTTCATAGGAAACTTTGTAACCATGAAACATGAACAACTGGAGGAATGATGCCAATGCCTGATGCAACACTCCTTAGAGAAGATGAACAAATTCATCTTCTTAAGATGAATCATATGTATTGTTGCTCCAAAGTAGGTCTATGAATTTAGAATACTCTTGTTGAATTGCAAATGCCTATTTAGCCTCTTCTTCAATTGTATCTTCATGCTCAGCTACAAGTGGAACTACTGACTTTCCACCATGGGCCTCCAACTAAGCAAGATGTCTTATGGGACATCCCCTTGATCGTATAAAGACTAATCTCTTCTTACATGCTACATCTTGGTTGACTGGTTCATCAATCGCTAGTACTTCAGGATGATCAAATTGGGTTACCTCATTACTTGTTTTTGCATCATGTTGGTTATAAATTTCATACATAAGAGAATTGTCTTCAATATTTGAACAAAATTCCTTTGTGATGTTCATGATAAGATCCTCATCAAGTTTTGGGTTAGATCTTTCATGTGACACTCGTTCAAGTGCATGACCTTGAAATGAAGATGCATTATTTATTTCTTCACTAGACCTTTATACATGTCCATCTTTTCATTCACTTGATCATTAGAAGAGTGATTTTCATCTTTTTTCTTTTCATTAATGAGTTTATGAGACAACATGAACCAAAAATAAGAGTCACCAACTATCTCCACTTCCTTTTCCTGGAAGAGAATAGAAAGATCAATATCCTCATATTCAGAATGCTTTGTTGCTAGCTTCATTGATGGTGCCTCAATAGAAAGCTTATGTGGTGATGAAACTAAATTTTGTTGATTCCCACTAGAAGGACTACGAGAAATATTTGGAAGAGGTTTTCTTCGTACATCCTTTCTTTTAGCGAAAGTTGTACCTTGAGCTATTTGTTTTTTGAGGGAAAACAACTCATTTTCCAACCTCTGCATAATAGGATTCGTCCTTATGATGGAAGAAAATGAATCCAAAGAAAGAAAAATTTCTTAAAACCCACTTGCTTCAATTCTTATCTTCGTGACTAGAATGAGATCACCTTAAATTATAATTGTCAAAGTATGTGCAGCTATAAGAGTATTCGAGGTTGCTCTTCTTAACAAAAAATTGACTTCATGAATTTAAGCGTTGACAAAGAAACACTTTAAATTCGTAGTTGTAGTTTGAGAAACAACGACAATTCTTCATGCCAATTTGTTGAAATAAGAAAAAAAATTCACGCATAGGCACGTGAGATGCCTTCTTCAGTTGAGCGAGTTGAACCAATAGGACATGAGCATCTTCAGGAAGCTTGAACTTCAAACTTGTCTATGAGAGTAGCCCAGTTTTTGGTAGATTATGGTACAAGATGATAAAATGAGTCAACAACTACACCTTGGAGATTTTCCATGAATATCTTCACAAAAATGTACTCATGTTCAACACCATGAACACTGCATGCAATGTAAAAAATAGTAATATGTTTGTTAGGAAGTTGATGTTCATCACCGAAGAACATTGAAAAATTCTTTTGCTAGCCATCAGGAAGAGCATGTAGAGGTAGAGTCAAATTCAATGGACCAAAAGGATTTCCTCAAGGACCTTGGGCCATTTATATGTCCCTAGTGAAATCTTGAAAAACTACAAGAAATAAAAATTATAAATGAATAATTATAATGAATAGGACATAGGTATACTTTAAATGAAATCATGATGCTCCTAAATGTGTGGTGTGTCCCCAGTAGAGTTTCCAAAAACTATTGGCTAAAAATTTTGTAAGTCACTGAAACTTCAACTTACAAAATTGTGACTTTAGGCAATGTCTCATGAGATTTCTCTCTCCTCTCAGCAATAGGGGAGGCTCCCTTCTTAACGTAGGTGGCTTCAGCAAGAACTTAACTAAAATTACAAAAGGGGTGGTTCTCTTAATCAATTCTTATTTTTTCAGGAATGATTTACAAACAACTACAACTTTAAACTCTACAAAAAGTGCCTATTGCTACGATAGTACTGGTGGCTCAGAAGTTGACGTAAGAATAACTCCAAAGAAAACAATCTAATTTTATATTTTGTGAGGCAAAAATAGGAACATAAAGTCTCATGTGCTTGTCTCGAATGAGGATTCAATAACCAGAATAACCAATTAGCACAAAGTATCTTACTGGATACTTTTAAGCTTAATGAAAACACTTACAACTGAAGCCCAAAGTCTTCAACTCAAATTAATTGCAGCCACTATTAACTATAACAATTTTTCCTTCTACAACACAAAGTCTTCAAAAGTTAGAATTAGCTCTGAATACAATAGGTGGCTCAAATATCTACACAATTGAATTCAAATCCCTCTTGAATAAGGTGCCAAAATTAATAATCAACTCAAGAAAATATCGTCACATAATAGTTTGAATTGGAAAAAATTCTCACTACAACCTACCTCTTTTATTGAAAATAATCTGATTTACATCCAAGCACAAAGTCTTAGAGTGCATATACAAACTGGCAGGATTTTCTTGTCTTGCCAAAAGATCATTTTCTACAAATGAGATCCCTCCTTTATATAGGAAAACAAAGGAGATACAGGTGGAGAAAGAAGGGGAAAACCTTAACCACCTTGACTTATTCTCTAACTAACTAACTCACTTTGACTTATTCAATGCTACAAGGCTTAAAGCACTTGTAAAATGACTACATGAAATAGCTTTGCATGCGATACTATCACATGAAATTACATCTTATTTTTACATTACATGTAATCTATCAAATACAAATTACAAATACATGATGAAAATAATCTAAGTGCCTGACATGACATGACTTCTATTACATCATCATTTATTGGTCCTCATGTTTCTATAGGATGTTCAATGATTGATGTGTTTGTTAACAATAACAATGCACCAACACAACTAAGGGGGGGTGAATCAATTATGTTTCAAATCTTAAACTCTAAATTCCTTTTAAGATGATTACTTTAAACAAACAAAAACAATAATGTAACTATAAGAACACCACAAAATCATAACACCATAACTCAAATATTTTTTGTCAATGAAAATCTTGTTAAGGGAAAAACCTCGGTGGGAATGGAACCCACTAATAATGCACTAAAGATATTGTGTCCCTGTTAGGAAACCTAGCCCTATTAGGAGATTACTATTACATTCAGTATAAGTCCCTAATAAAGGAAAGACCCTATTAGGAGTTGATTACAAGGATAGGCTCACTACCCAATCACACTGCTCAAAGTGAAAGTTAAATTCACCTTCTGAAGGTTAAACCCACCTTCTGGATCCATTATTTAAATAAATGTATAAGAGTATACAATAATAGTAATAAACTAACTTACAACAACTAGCTTTTCCCAAATAGTTCCAATAAAGTGCTTAATGAATTGTCTCTTCTCTACATCCAACAGACCTTCCAACAAGAAGTTCATAGCACCATAACCTCTTACAACTTCAAGGAACGACTTTCCTTTATACAAGTTACAATAAGTAATTAGGTCATTCTATTAGGACTTTCCAAATGCAAAAAATAAATACATAGACCCTTGCTAAGATACACACAGTATCTTAAATAACTATACAACAAACATAAACCATCAAATGGGTGCCAAGATTTGCAATCTACGCTAGAAACCTTCTGAACATGTTATCTCCTCTAGTCAGCCCCAAATAGGTCTTCGCAAGACCACACGCTTCATCTGACGTCACCAAGATCCCAATGACCCAAGAATCTCATAGAATGTTCTTCCATGTGTATTTTATCAGGATTTAAACTCACATACTAGAATTCATGCTTGTATCCAAGTTATCCTAAAAACTCAAAGATCATTTATGTCATAATCCTTTGTTATTGCACTGTGACCAGTCTTCACCAAAATATTCATAATGTGTAAAAGAATATATAATGATTTGTGACTTTAGACATAAGGTTTACACACATCTTTCATTACAAATCTAAGCTCCCATATCTTGGAATGTTGTACAATGTTCATACCATTTTGTCAGACCTACATGTTTCTCTCATAACCAGTATGTTTGATGAAACCAACTAAAACATATGTTGACATCAATGAAAAAACATGAATGTCGACACCTCAACCAGAAACAATTCCAAAAATCTCCCCCTTTTGCATTGATGTAAACATATGTGAAAAACCATTAACCCAAAATATCTTCTCAATGGCCTCTTTAACGCTCCCCCTAACTTAGTAAGGGCTTTTCATCTATAACACTCCCCCTTTGACATCAATGGAAAAGCGTGCTAATTTTCTTATTTTTCTCCATCTCTACACATCCCACCTCTACAAGGTGTAGCTTTTTCAAATCTTCATGCCTATAACAAACCAAGTTCTTGATCACCCAAGTGTACTATGTTATGTTATGTGATCACTCCCCCTGAGGAGTGCATCCAAGCATCAAGTTTGAGGAATGATATAGCTCTGATAACTATTGGACTAATGCATTCATGCATCATCTAGTTCATAAAGGGAGGGGGTTCTCACACCAAGCATACCTCTGATATATTCAAAGATATCTTTTGACAAAGGTTCGGTGAATATATTTTCTATTTTCTCCTTTGTACTGATGTACTCCAATTTGACTTCCTTTTCTGCAACCTTGTCTCTCAAAAAGTGGTATTTGATTGAAATGTGTTTATTCTTTGAATGCATAACAAGATTCTTTGACATGTTCATTGTGCTTTTATTATCATAATGAATTATAACATGCTCTTCAAAGCTTTCCCATTTGTCCTTCAACATTTTCTTCATCCACACAATCCGTGTACAAATTATGGAAGAAACCACATACTCTGACTCAGTAGTAGACTAAGCTATACAATCCTATTTTTTTCTCAACCAAGAGACCAGCCTTTTTCCAAGGAAAAAGGCTCCACCACCAGTTCTCTTCACATCATCTACACTTCCTGCCCAATCTGCATCAGTATAAGCACTCAATGTTAAATCGTCAGATCTATCATACCATAACCCATATTCTATTGTTCCTTTTACATATTTGAATATCCTTTTAACAACAACAAAATGAGTCTCCTTAGGATCATTTTGGAAACTCACAACAATTCCAACTACAGTTTGTCAAGTACTGCAAACCTCCAAATATGGACCTGTACTTTGTCTAAAATACCCTTTTAGATTCATCAGTAGCTAAAAGCTTACACCTAGTCACCATAGGTGTCCCAACAGGTTTACAATACTCCATTCTAAACTTATTTAGAAACTCCTTAAGATACTTGGTTTGTGAGATGAAAATACCATGTTTATTTTGAATTATTTGTAAACCAAGGAAAATTTTCATTTTACCAATCATTGACATTTCAAAATCACTTTTCATTTCTTTAGAAAACTTATTTCTCATCTTATCATTACCTCCAAAGATAATGTCATCCACAAATACTTCAACAATCAAAATACCATATGTGCTAGTTCTCGTATATAGATTACTATCTACATAGTACCTTTTATAAAACCAAGATGCAATAAATACCTATCAAGCCAAGCATACAAGGCCCTTGGTGCCTACTTTAGTCCAAACAAGGCCTTCTTCAACCTGCAAACTATGTTTCCATCTTCTGTCAAAGGAAATCCTTCAGGCTTCTCTATGTATACTTATTCCTCAAGATCGTCATTCAGGAATGCAGACTTCACATCCATTTGATATATCTTGAAATCTTTATATGCTACATAAGCAAGGAACAATCTTACTACCTCTAATCTCGCAACAGGTATGAATTTTTCTTCAAAGTCTATACCTTCCTCTTGTGAATAGTCCTTGTAGACTAGTCTAGCTTTATTCCTCACAATTATGCCTTCTTCATTCATTTTTTTAACTGAAGACCCATTTGGTTCCAGTCACATTTTTTTCTTAGGCCTAGGAATCAATTCCCAAGTGTTATTCTTCTCTATCTAATACAGTTCTTACTGCATTGCTTTAATCCATGATTCATCTTTACAAGCCTCATCAGTAGTCTTAGGTTCAACTTGTGAGATTAAACAAAGCTCATTTCTAGCCTTAGACCTTGTTGTCATACATTGATTGGCATCACCAATAATTTTATTTTCAGGATGGTTCATCAAAACATACTTTGGTGTTATAGGAGCTTCCTTTTGTTCACTTAAGCAAACATGTACACCATTGTTAATCTCAAAAATATGTCATGCCTCTTTATTCTCAGTCTTGTTCTCAAAGATTGGATCACACTCATACATCCTTTCTTGGATTTTAAACTTCTCATCAATCTTCACATTAGCACTTTCAATTATTTTGCTCAATCTCATATTGAAACATCTATATGCCTTACTTTTGGTGGAATGCCCAAGAAAAATACATTCATCACTCCTTGCATCAAATTTTATTATTTCATCATCTCTTTTGATATAACACTTGCTACCAAAAATTTTGAAATACTGCATAGAAGAAGTATGACCAAACCATAGTTCATAGGGAGTCTTGACAGTACCCTATATGATCTAAATGCGGTTTAAGGTGTAGACAACAATTTAAACTGCTTCCCTCCAATGCACATGCTCCACATTGCCTTCAATTAAAAAAGTCGTAACATCTAATATGATTTTATTTCTTCTCTTTTCTATCCCATTATGTTGTGGAGTTCTAGGTGCAGAAGTTTGTCTATATATGTCATGTTCTTTGCAATACATCAAATGTAAATTCTCCACCTCTATCTGACCTCAAGCATTTTATCTTCAAACCTGACTCATTCTCAACTTTTCCCTTATAAATCTTGAACTTATCAAAAGCCTCAGACTTTTCTCTAAGGAAAGCAACCCACATCATTTTGGAATAATCATCAATAAAAAGAATGAAATATCTATCACCATAGTAGGACCTTGTCTTTGTAGGACCACACAAATCTGTATGCACCA
This sequence comes from Chamaecyparis obtusa, assembly GCA_027943335.1. Classification (NCBI taxonomy): domain Eukaryota; kingdom Viridiplantae; phylum Streptophyta; class Pinopsida; order Cupressales; family Cupressaceae; genus Chamaecyparis; species Chamaecyparis obtusa. The sequence goes on from BSBK01002120.1 coordinate 284,463, forward strand.
AATCTAGCTTCCCCTTTGTTGACAATGATTTTCTCTGAAAACTGCACTTCATTTGCTTCCTCGTTACACACTCCCTGCACTTGGTGTTAGTAGGTTTGACAATCCATGGCAGATCTTTGACTGCATTTGTGTTACTGGCCTTCACAATGTTGTCGAAATTGATATGATAGTATCTTCTATGCCACAAAAATAACTATCTTTTGCAATAATCAATTGAAACACATTACCTCTTGTTTTTGTGCCTAATACGATCAAGTCTCCTGACTCACTTCTGACAGTACATTTCCCATCCTTGAACTGCAAGTGGTAACCCTTGTCTACAAGTTGTCCAACACTCAACAAGTTATGTTTAAGGCCATCAACAAACAAAACATCATCAGTGTTAGTTTTTCCATCGAGAGAGATTGATCCTCTACCAATGATCAATCTAAGAGTGTTATCACCAAATCCAACCAGTCCACCATCATATTTGTTTAGTTTAACAGACTTGTATTTATCACCAATCATATGATGAGAGAAATCACTATCTATAATCCATTTTGATTTATTTTCCACATGTGACACTAAATCTTTCTCTTCGTGATCAGGCTCTTCATCCTTAATTGCAACAAATCCAATCTCATCTTCATCATTTGCAGAATCATCATAAACACCATCACTAGAAAAATAACATTCCTTATCCTTCCTGAAAAACTTAGGTTTGTGCTTAGGAACCCTAGTAGGACATCTGGATACAAAATAACGAATTTTATTGCAAGAAAAACATTTTAGGGGCAACTTTCCTTCAAACTTACCCTTACCTCTCTTTTCCCTCTTTGTGATCAGAGCCACAAGCTCATCCAAATTTCTCTCTTATTCCTCTACTTCAGCCCAATCATCAGTGTATTCTCCAAGCTCTACATATTTGCTACCTCTACTACTGCATGCAAGGCTAGATAAAGTCCTCTTGTCATTGTGAACAAGGGCCTTAAATGTAGTTTCTAGTTTAGGTAATGCATCTTGTAGCTCTATGGTTTCAAAGGTGGTTAATTTAGCAAACAACATCTCTTTGTTGAATTTTGCAGTGAGGGGAATGATCTCCTCAATCTCCTAAACTTTTGTCTTATAAATTGGTGTCAAAGATCTTAAAATCTTTGCGACCACTTCTTTCTGAGTGTATGTGCCTCCACAATTTCTAATTCTTGTAACAACCTCAGTTACCCTCTATACATATGCTCTGACATTCTCATCATCTGACATTCTCAGGTTCTCCATCTTTTCTTTCCAATTCTACAACTTCGCCCTTTTAGTGTATTGATCTCCTTCATATAAGGCTTCTAACCTTGTCTAGATCTTGTGTGTTGAATCAAGTTCCTTAACCTTTGTGAATTTTTCTTCTGAAAGTACACTGACTAGTGCTTCCCTTGCAACCATGTTGTAATAAAGCAATTTCTTCTCATCTTTAGTAGAACCAGCTATCTCAGATTATGCCTTGAGCTCTTCATTCCTTTTGATAATCATCCAATAATCAATTCCCATGCAGATCAGATGAGTCCTCATCTTTTTCTTCCAATAGTCAAAGTTTTCAGCATCAAACTTAGAGCTCTCCTTCCTGTAGTAATCCATCTGAGGATCTCCTCAAGCAATTAAGCTTTCTATCTGAGAACCCGAAGCTCTGATACCAATTGTTAGCAATAACAATGCACCAACACAACTGAGAGGGGGGTTGAATCAATTGTGTGTCAAATCTTAAACTCTAAATTCCTCTTAAGATGATTACTTTAAACAATCTGAAATAGTAATGTAACCATAGAAACACCACAAAATCGCAACACCATAACTCAAAGATTTGTTGTCGAGGAAAACCATGTTAAGGGAAAAACCCTAGTGGGGATGGAACCTGCTAATAATGCACTAAATATATTGTGTCCCTGTTAGGAGACCTAGACTTGTTAGGAGCTAATTATTACATTCAGTAGATGTCCCTAATAAAGGACAGACCATGTTAGGAGTCTTTCCAACCTTGTTAGGAGTTGATTACAAGGATAGGCTCACTACTCAAAGCAAAGGTTAAATCCACCTTCTGAAGGTTAAACCCACCTTTTGGATACACTGTCCAAATAAATATATAAGAGTATACAATTACTGTAATGAATTGACTTATAACAACTAGCTTTGCCAAAACAGTTTCAATGAAGTGCTCAATGAATTGCCTCTTCTCTACATCCAACAGACCTTCCAACAACAAGTTCACAACACCATAACCTCTTACAACTTCAAGGAATGACTTTCCTTTATACAAGTTACAATAAGCAATTAGGTCGGCCTATTAGGACTTCCCAAATGCAAAAATAAATATAGACCCTTGCTAAGATACACACGGTATCTTAAACAAGTATACAACAAATAGAAATCATCAAATGAGCGCCAAGATCTGCAATCCATGCTAGAAACCTTCTAAACACGTTATCTCCTCTGGTCAGCCCCAAATAGGTCTTTGCAAGACCACACACTTCATCTGACATCACCAAGATCCTAACAACCCAATAATCTCATATAATTTTCTTCCATGTGTATTGTGTCAAGCTTCAAACTTGCACACCACAATTCATGCTCGCATCCAAGTTATCTTGAAAACTCAAAGACCATTTCCATCATAATCCTATGTTATTGCACTATGACTAGTCTTCACCTAAACAATCATAACTTATGTAAAAGAAAATATAATGATTTGCGACTTTATACATAAGGTCTACGCACATCCTTCATTACAAATCTAAGCTTGCATATCCTAGAATGTCGTACAATGTTCGTACCATTCTATCAGACCTGCATGTTCCTGTCATAACCAATTTGTCTTATAAAACCAACTGAAACATATGTTGACATAAATGACAAAACATGAATATCAACACCTCAACCAGCAACAATTCCAACAGTGTTTGAGTTTGGTGAAAGCATCATGAACTAGAATATGAATATGCATCTTTGATTTTTTTGTATTGATGGCATTAACAAATCACCTTCTTGCATTCAGTCTCGAAAACTTTCTATGTTGTTATCATTTCATTTTTCACCTCTTTGTACGAGCATGGGAAGATTTCTCTCTTATAAATGGGATTTTTAGGTACCATTACATGTCATTTTGGAAAGTACTTGCCACCCACAAATGGGTTTTAGAATTCCATTTACATATTTTGGAAAGAGTCAAAAAGTGCTTGAAAACACTTGTAGGTGGGGTTTTTGGATCACATTATATAATACGAAAAAACCTTGATATTTCTATGCAAGACATGTTTATGGATGAGATTTTTAATCCCCATTGCATATGAGTGTTTAGAGCTTTTTCATGAAGAAACTTGCAATGCAACCTTGGGAAGAACTCTCATTGAAATTTGGGGAAGATCATTAGTTGCAACACAAACTTGCAACATGAGGGGAAGTACTTGCATTGTTTTGGAGACCAAGGTTCTAATTCAAAGATTACAAATTTCTAAAATCTTGATGACTTTGGATCCAAGAAAGACCTCCAATTTGCAACTATATAGATGAAAGAGTTTGATTAAATCTTTTTACTAAGAATCAGTCTTCTTTGAATCTCTGACAAATGACCAAGCTTGAAGGCCGAAATGCTAAAATGTAGCAACTACAAGACTTTTTCAAACCTAAAAAAGTGGTTTGAACATGTCAGTACATCCCAAACGTTGTTGTTGTTGGCATTCTTTGATAAAAACAGGCTTTAAAATGGTCTTAACACCCAACACTAGCAGCATGTAAGAGCTTTTAAAACATGTAAATGCCCTTGGATTCACCAATCTTATATTTTAATGAAGAATGTAGGCTTCTAAACAACGATACATGCCCTAGACGCCTTAGAATGGGTTTCCATAAGCCATTTACACGTGCAAACAACACATTAGAAATCATGTAAAGATAAAAACGGGCTATGGAAGAGAAAATGCAAGCTTTAAACTGCATAGATGTGCTTTAAAAGCTTGGATGCAAGTGTTGTATGTCCTATACGGGCTTCACATTGGATGTTTCAAGATAAAATGATGTCCATTAATGTAGTAACAGGTTTTCAAAAGCCTTTTACACATTGCTTGAAATGAATCTTGCCAAGTCGCAGCCTATAATGAACTGTGACGGGCTTTAAAACTCACAAAACATGCCCTATAATGATGTTTATTAATAAAAATAGGATTTTGAGACCAATATACATGTATTACAGGCTTTAAAAGGTCATAAACACCTTATGTGAACCATGTAACTGATTAAAGGCCATAACTTGATTTGGGAAAGTCAAAGCATGTATTATAAAAAATGCAATCACTCGAAAAATCGCCACTATAGACTTATGGCGGGCTATTTAGGTCCATTTACATGTTTTGACTTTGTTTTTAAATACATGTAAATGCATTTAAAAATAACTGCCACCATAGAACTTTTGGAGATGAAACACACATCAAGCTTTATCACATGTTATTTAAAACATGCAGTAGGCCCAAAAATCACCACCTATAACACATGGGCTTCTCATGTGTATGTACAAGTAAATGTTTCAAAGAGAAGATATGTAATTAGAGTTTTAAAACCTACTATTATATTATAAACTCATTTAAAGTTCATATATACTCATGTGAACAAACAAAAATGGAATTTTATTTCCATTTTATATGTAAATACACCCATAATGTTATGTAATGCTCAACAAAAAGTCCACTTAAGCGAGATTTTAATTAAAGAATAATGATATGAGTCAGACCTAAAAAGCTCACCTGTTGAATGCTTAGTCCTTTAATATCTTTTGATAGACAACTCTGATTGAGGCCTACGATATCTCGATACGAGCGGAATTAAAAATGTCACAATCCTAGGGTGACAAAACCAAAATCAAACAAAACAACTAAGAAAATGCCTTAGAGAGTTTATGCTGCGAAATTTTTCATATAGTTGCCCCAATTTTGCAAATACAAAATTGAGGACAACACATAGAAACTCACCAAAAGTTACAAGCAAACCAAATAAAACTTACACCTAGAAATGTAGATTCCTATGCCCCACAAAGGAAAACACATCTAATTGGTTTTGCTTACTTATGACTATGCAATACAACCATCTTCTCAATATGAGAATCGTGTGTAAGCAACTAGAGGAGAGGGACCAATAGGTGGAGAGGGGTTCCAATACATGTTACAATAGCTGGACACAATGTGTTTTATAATGGTAATTATGGACACCTTTGCAAAAAAAAAAGTATATCGATGTGGCATCATATTTTACTATGTACATTAAAAAAATAAAAAATTTAAAAAACTAGATAAGTAAATTGCTATATAAAATTGAGAGTGATTTGAAATGTCCATCTAAGATTTTGAGAAGGGTGAAATTAGACTACATATATCTTGGTACCTCTTTAGAATACAATATGTTTACATAAAGAAAAAAAGAAGTTGTGAGCACTTGATGTAGACCATACCCACCCTCCAGTTGTCATGTTTTTTGTGCTCTGTAATATAGGGGAGAGGGACCAATAGTCGTGAGGGCTAACTTCGTCAACATGTAGTCGTTGCATGGAATATCGTAAGACCATTTTTTTAAGAAATGCAATGGACACTTAACTAACTATAACTAAATTTTGAAGGTGTGGCTCATCACGTAACTCGTTGAAATAGCATGTCTAGTTAAACGTGTACAAAATTTGACTTTTTAAAGATTCGACCAAAACTTAATCTAAAAATCTCTAGTAGTTGAATTTAAAAATATCATTTGTTATTAGTGGGTGATTGTATTTCTATACAAAATATAACATATATGCAACTTAAATGAACCATATACCTATTAGTAATCATAAATATTTGTTATATCTAACTTTTATATCCAACACAAAAGGACCAATACTTAAACACAAAAAAAATTATTTGCTGTTATAAAAATAACACATTATTATGTAAAATACAACTTATATCCAACACAAAGGGACCAATAGTTGAACAATAAAACTTTTTGACGATCTCACACATTTCATGGGAAAATACAAGACATTTTATTGTGTTCACTTTTTATATTTGTGATAAAATAAATTGTTAATATTAAATACTCTAATGCATATACTTTGCTACTCCAATAGTTGTACACATAAGAATAGTATTTGTGCACTAAGATAACAATACTTGTTTAAGTGAGCATTTTATTTTATTAAGTGATCGTATTATTTTTTAAGTGACGCATATATAATAAATAGCTATGATATTTTATTTGAGACAAAAAGTTATCTATTTCGCTTGTTAATATATTTATTTATGTTCTTTTAATATAACATTTATAGATTCTCATGTGTTCAAGTATTGGTCCATTTTTATCAACATTTAGAATTCTTTTGTTTACATGTGAATTATTTAATTACAATATATAGTAAAAATATGATGTAAGACTAGATAATTAAGCCGATAGACTTCCCCTGGGAGAAAGCTCGCGTACGGCTATGTCACTTATTTCTCACGCCGGTTAATTGTCTCACGTCAGAAAACTACTGTGATTTATGCCTGAAAACCAGTCTATTCATGCTGGTATTTAGGGTCTTTTGAGTGTTTGACAAAAAAAGCCACATTAAAAAACCATCATTTGCTGTCAATTATTTAATGTCATATACGTATTTTGCAGTTCTTCATTGCCTATGTTGCTTATCAGTTCACCGTTCTTACAGAGATTCAGAATTGAAAAGGAAAACGGACAAAGACCAAAGAAAAAGAGAAACGGTTCTCAGTTTTGGGGAAGATTCTCAGAACTAGAGGTATTTTAATTTTGCATAGGTTACCTTACATTCCGAAATGTTGCAGAGAAGTTGATTGAGACTGAAGAAGATTTCGTGTGCGCGATCTGTTTGAAATCTTTTGAAGAAGATGACGAAATCAGAGAGCTTTGCAATTGCTGCCACATTTTTCACAAAAATTGTTTGGATAAATGGATTGATAACAATTAGGATACCTGCCCTTTCTGCATCCTCTGCTTCCACTGATTGGAAGTGTTGATAAATGATGCAGATGAACGCTTTTCAAAATTATTGCAGAGAAGCAACCCTCACACGTCTTGGTGAAAAGTTTCATGAGAGTTTGATTATTTCATTTCTGTGCATTTCGCTTCCCGAATGAATTTCATTAAGGCATTTACTCTGCCAGTGATTTAAATGAGATTTTCTCATTTTTTCTGTGTTTTCCTTCAATTCGCTTCCTGAATAAGAAACAAACCCATCGGGAGTAGTGTGTTGATGGAAGCCCATTACCTTCCATTGACACGTGGACATGAAAAAATACCACTCCAATCTTCCGTTTCTTTTTGCCCTTCCGTTCGTCGCTGTTAAAACCATTTTTATTGCTTCCAGTACCTAGAAAGAAGCTTTTTGTTTATAAAATAGGCTTATTATATTAATATATTTTATTTTTATGTGGGAGAATACATACAAACTTAGTATATATTTATTGTGGTGGTCTAAAATCTGTTAACAAAATAAAATTATAATACATAATAGTTTTCAATAGCTAATTAGCGGAATGTTCTAGATCTAATATATATTACATAATAGTTATTATGTCTATTTTTATATTTTTTAAATTGGGAAAAAATTTGATTGATTGGAAAAAACTTTTACTAAGGGTTGGAGGAACTTTGTAGTTTCAAAGAAGTTGATATTTAGGTTTTTACTTGCTTAAAGAAACATAATTTTTTTTGTAAGAGCATTGAAGTTTTATAGATTTATACAACCATTTTAAAAATATATAGAAATATTGTAAAAATATTTTTTCATTAATGCAACCATTTCCAAAATTTATATATTTAAGACTTGTCTTCGTATATAAATTATGTACTATAGTTTATAATATAATTATTTGATTAAAGAATATGTTAATGGTTAAATTGTAATGTAAGAGTTAGATTTAGGAAAGGGTTATAAACTTTTAAAATTTAAAATAATTTTTTTTTAATAATTACTTACTAAATTACTATAAAAAATAGCGCAAAGTATTAGAAATTTAAATAATAATATATAAATATTAAAAACTTAAATAATAATATTAAAAATTTAAGTAATTCAATCAATAATGCAAGTGTTCTTTTAACTAATTGATTAAATTAATTGCACCTTAAGTTTAAAATCTTTAGGGTTGCACTTTATTTACAAAATAAAGTTAGTCTCAATTAGACTTTATTAAAAGTAAAATATATTTCTATTAAAAAATATTATTAAAGTATATAACTTATAATATTGATTCACCAAATATAAATAGTATACAATACACTAAAATTTTATTTTTATTTAATATGAATAAAAAATTTACTTAATATTTTAAAATAATAATGTCTATAATATATACTAAGTGATTTAATCAATAATACAAATACGCTTAGTTATTTTAAAATAATATATAATAAGTGATTCTCAGTAGAGTAATTGTGTTTTGTTATTTTATTTATTTAAAATTTTAATAATAAATTATGTTTCCCTACATTTCTATACCTCAAATGTTGATCACAATAAATTCATTTATCTTAATATGAATTGAAATATTGAAAACAAATTTCATACATAAATTTAGTGTTAATGGTTAAGTATTGGGTTGAGAGTTTTAGAAGAACGTTAAATTTAACATTGGGATTAATATCTTGGTTAGTATTTTTTCACAAATAGGTTTTGCGTTAGAAAAAACATTTAGTATTTGGTTTTTGAATATGCTTAGGGTTCAGGGTTAGGGTTATGATGACAAATTAGGTTGGAACCCTTTCAATTTGGAGATAGAACAAAAATGGAGTTACATTATAGTTTAGCTTTTTCTATTGGGTTTATGCTTAGTAGGAGAATTTATATCATATTTTGTGTTATGATTTTGATTACATGCATTGGCCTATAAACATGGTTTAGTCATCCATCAGGTGATCAATGCTCTGATTCCTTTGCACTTTTTTCGTCATCACTCTGCGTGGTAATTTATTCTACCCTTTTATCCAAAGGGCCAACTATCTCCCTTTTTTTAACAACCCTACGCTTAATTCTCTCATTGTATGGAAAGTTTCTTCAGTTTCCTTCATGCATTCCACATTTATTCGGCATCTTTGATCATTTGCGATCAAGATCATTTTTTTATTTGAAACTGCAAATTCAATCCTCTCCTAGAGTGATTCCTTTTTGAGATATTGCACAAATCAGTTTAAATGGAATAATAATACCTCTAGATAACACGTCCAAAATACAAACTTGAGAATATTCCAGAAAATATTGATTAAGAATGAATATCAATTATCAGATTACAATATTGATCTATTCCTATTTTAGATTTTCCATATTTAACTTAAATTAGTCATTTGAAGAACTAGGCACCTCCCGGCCAGTAGAAATCTCAAACAACTGGAACGATGATGTTGATCGAGAGGGTTATAAATGCCCTCACATTCCATGAAAGTATAATCATTACAAAGATTTTTGCTCACTTCTACAAATAGAACAAGAGTTTTCCCCAGCTTTATTACAACCCAAATTCCCGATTTTTTTCCCCCTTACATGATTCACCCTCTTACGGTCGTATTGATAAAAAAAATATTTTCTCTAAAGATCAATGAACTTGATTGGTTGCCAATTTGGATAAGTATTTGATTCAAAGCCTAAGCGTGATGTAGGGTTCTTGAAAATTGTAATTTTATCTAAAGCTCCATTTGAATCACAAACTGCAAACTTCTATTTCTCGTTGGGATCTCAATACTTAATTGAATGGATCTGGAATCAAATGTGTATCTTACATAATCATAGAGAACTTATCCCTTAAAGGAGTTGTTGGGGGATTTCCCCAAATGCAACCCCAAATACTCAACTTTTATTTTTAATCATTCAGAATTATTCTCTTACATATCAATATCAATGTTTTTTAGAAATGTTGTTTACAATTAGTGTTCATTATATTTATTGGATCTTAGGAACTTTAAGAGTTCGAGAAAGGTGACCTACCAAATCCCTTATCCCTTATATGTGGTTTCCATATTTGATATTAGTAAAATGTTGTTTACAACTACTGTTCATTATATTTATTTGACCCTAGGAACTTTTAGAGTCTGAGAATAGTGACCTCCCAAACCCCTTATATGTGGTTTCCATATTTGATATTGGTGACTTCTCAATTCTTGTTTGAATTTCATATATCTTTCAGTTGACGACGCAATGCATCACCCAACACTACCAGAATTACATATTGACTTCTCAAACTGCATTTTAAGGCCGATTTATATACCATCATTTCAAGTTTCTTCCATAGTTAATTACCAACATAATAATAATTTATAATTAGAATCCATAAATAAATTTTTGGTTCAATTTAGTAAGGTTTTGTTCTGATAATTTTGGGCATTACAAAGGGATCTAGCAAAAATTCATTATATCTCTGTTTTTAATCATTGGTTCAATAACCTCCTCTTTCAAATTCATAACCGGAACCTTTTGTAAAGTCAAAATGATAGCTTGTGAAGAGGTTAAGAAGCCATGAAAGTTTTGATCTTTTCACCTAGTTTGACCCAGTTGAATGTCTTCTTGTCTATATTCTCCACCTTCCACCTTTTCCTCCGAATGGCTGATCACCTTCCATTGCACCCTCTTGTTTCTACAATTAGAAATTATTTAAATTCTTTTTTTTTTAAATAATATTTATGGTGTCAATTTATTATTGAAAGCAAGGCAAGGACAAAAATGTTTCGAAAATAAATATCAATACTTGGGAATTTAAGTAACGTTTTGGAATCAAAGATGATTTCAGATCACATAACTATTATAATGGTTTACTGACAGTCATTTGATAGGTTCTGTGAAACAATTGAAAGCACAAAAATAATTTGCTTTAAAGAGCATACTCGTAATCATTTGTTCAAAAAATATTTATCCCCAAAAGACAATCTCTATTTATGACATCTCTTAGCGTAATAATCGAACTGCCTGTAAAAGCAAAGAATCGCTTAACGAATTCACCTGTTAAAAAGACTATCCTTCAAAACCAATTATGCTTGCACATAACTGACATTATGGAACAAATGTTTAAGATATCCTGGTGGCCTTAAATAGTTTTTAATTTTCTTTCTATGAGATTGGTTCCACCACTAGGTGCACACATAGCCCCTCAGTATAGGTCAATGGTGTGCATAATTTAATTCATGGTATTAACCAGTGGAAGATCACAGAAAAAAATTGGTAGGTAGAGCTTTACTCAAGGTTCTCAAATTTGGGGTTATTTTTAACCTTGTTATATTAAAAGCTGTTATCATTCAATTCCCATAGACATTTGCTAATAATCTCTCTTGCTTAAAGAAATATACATTTTAAGAGAGATATGTACATTTTAAGGGCTTAAATCAAACTCAAGGCCCAAAAGGATGGCTTGTACAGAGGTAAATTGCAACCAGATACTTTTCACTAACTTCAATCGTGCAGTTTCTAGTGTTGCATTTGATTCTACTTCAATCCAATTCTTTGTATCCTTTAAATATTATACATTCTAGCATAAGAACTATCTGAAACTGCTTCTGCCTACATAAAAAAACAAAGGATTTCTGAATAACCATGCTTCACTAGAAGAACCAATACACTGTAAGCAGCAAGAGACCAGCACAACACAGAAGCTACGGTTATTTCCATGTTTCAGAAAAGGCTAGAAAGTAAGAGTGGCTTTAAAACAGCTTTCATACGAGGTTGCTGATTACAAGTGTTTCTCAATATAGAGTCCAAGGTTGAAACTGCTTTTACAATATGCTTCCCTTTGTTCAACATAACACAATCAGCCCTGCATATCAAAAGTATCAATCATGTTAAAATGATAATTAGAGGCAGATAAGAGTTTGCAAGTCCTATATTCCTTGACAGTTTAACTGATGTGCAACTGTTGCTAATGAATGAGAACACCTGCCAGGATGACAAGAAGCATTATTGTGCATGTGTGTGGTGTTGCTAGACACTGCCAGAGACGGTGGATGGCACTCTATTGTCAATTGCTAAAATATTGCTTACCTCCCACCTACAGCAGCATCTGTAATTTCTGCTCTTGTCGGTAGTCCTGACTTGGCAAGGCTTTCCAATACCTGGGTTGCCCAGATTGCTGGTATATGGGCAGCTTCACAAATTGACAAAATTTCTTCCTGCATCTCTGCCAATCTCTCCCATCCACACTCAACGGCCAGATCTCCCCTTGCAATCATCACACCAAGTGGATTTGGGGACTGCATTGCCTGCAATAAAAGAAGTGGAAGTCTTTCAAAGCCTCCATTGGTCTCAATCTTCAAAACAATTCCTATTTTTCTGAGATTCCTCTTGTTGAGCTCTTGTTGAAGCATTCTGACATCATTGACATCATTGACAAAAGAGACACCAACCATGTCTGCATTTGCAGCAACAAAATCTAGATCTAGTAAATCCTTAACAGTAAGTCCTCCAAAACGCAGGTTGCTTTTTGGTACATTAATAGATTTTTCAGGACCTAGCTTTGATCCCTTTTCACCTGCATGTGTAATTTCCACACAAATTTCAGAGATATTAACACCTCGAATAACACCTCGAATCTTCCCGTCATCAAACTCAATTGGTTCACCAGGCTGGACTGAATCAAAGAGTAAACCCAGAGAGCAAGTTACCTTCTGAGGGCACAACTTATCATCATTTGATGTTTTGGATGGAGCTAAGCATGGTTCTCTTGTTATTACAAGCAAATCACCCACTTTAACTAGAACATAGTTGTCAACATTGGGAAGTTCACCTACTCTTCCACTGCCAATTCTCCCTTTCTTTCCTTTAATACGAAACTCTGTACCTGATTCCACATAGCTCGTCTCATAGCATTCAGCCCAACAACCAACTTCAGATGATGTAGGGAACTTCTCAGAAATCTTCAGTGACCGTTTTTTGCCTCTGGCATCTGAAAAATATAGCACATCACCAACCTCTAGGTTTCTGATCCAGTTCTTATCATTCACTGGCAGCACAGCATCAAGAGATCTATGGATTGGAGGATTCATTCCAGAAGGAGAGATCCAAACTAATGCCGGAGTAAGAACAGCTCCTTTGGCATCTTTCATTGGTTTAATCTTCTTGACATTTGGACCAGGCTTGAAAGGACCAGTCCTTAGCTTTGGACCTGCTAGATCCATAAGAACCCTGCATGGTTTTTCTAGCATCTGAGAACAATTTCTTACACGTTTAATTAAGTGCCTCCATATATCTGGATTATCATGTGCACAATTTATTCGAAGTACATTTACTCCAGATTTAATTAGATTGTCAATTAGTTTTTCATCGTTTGCAGATTCATTTCCAACTGTAACCATAATACGAGCCTTCCTTCCCTCAACAGATGGTCCGAAAAGTAGTTCTGCATTATGGCATGCATGGCTTTTCATTGCAAGATATGAAATTTCTTCATATTGTATATTAGAATTTAGAAATGAACTTTGCAGGTTGCTTGTAGGATTGTTTTTATTCGGAACCTCAATATTAGAAGACTGGACCTCATTGTCAAAGCTTCTTTCCCCCTTGGTTTTGGAAGATACATGGGTAAGATTCTGCAAGATCTGGGTAACTGACGTTAGACTTGCCATGATGTGTGCATTTATGCCCTCAAGGTTTGAAAAGCCAAGAATGGAGAGAGCTTCTTGAAGTTGCTGAACATCCATTGACCGCAAAGCTGCATAATGTATGAGATTTGTTGCACTGATGCGATAAAACCTACAGACAAAACCAGCTTTATAAAATTCAGAGAGCTCAGCTAAAATCAGAATATGCATAAATTTGGAACCTTCCACAGCTATTCAAACATTCAGATGAGTGATTGACAATGGAAAAATATAAATAGCTTCTATGGTTAAAAATATCACTATAGTTCAAGATAGTGCAGCCTTTCCATGATTTGAAACTTAATTCAGCTTACTTTTCACTGCCTAGTTACAGAAATATGTTTTGTCACACAACCCCATATTCATTACCATTAAATATGTAAATATACTTCAGAAAGTAAATGGTGTCCAGTCTGTGGTATCTGTTTTAGCTCCATTCAACTTCATTGGTTAGATCATATATAGTAAAATAAGTCTCCAAAATTAATTGAATGATCAAGGATCAAAGATAAAAACAAATATACTTTTTTCATTACTCTTGTGCAATCTATCCCTAAGGCAAAGACACCTGAGTTGTACAAGTAGATTAATCTAACAACCAAGTTTTGTTCTGGCTAGCCAAATACCGCCACATCACACAAATGGTGATGAAAGAGAATTTGCAGTAATTTGTGCCATCAAAGATAAAAAAGTATTAATTTTGCCAAAGGCGTTCCCTCTATGAGGTTCTACAACCTCAAAATTACGTCGAAGGTTGAAAGTAATCAATAGCTGATGCAAAACGATTGAAAAGATCTCAGCCATCTGCATTCTTTTCCAAGAAATATGTACATCCTTTTCTAATTCGTCCACATCGGCTTGTTTTTATTGCTACCAAAAAATATATATTCATGATCTTGATTCCCGTTAAAACACTTCTTTGTGAATTTGATTGGAAAGACTTAAAGCATCAAATAGGGAATTGACTTTCACAATAGGCTCAGTTGGGAGACTTGTAGAGCTAAACGGATGCAGGGGGATGGAGACCTTTCTTGCTTTAAAATGGGTGTAGGCAAGCAGAATTATGGAATTGGAAAACAAAGAAGACTCTTTTTGGCCTGCTGGTCACTCCAGTAGTGCTATATGGCTATGAGGTTTGAGGGAGCAGCTTTTCTAACCACAGGTGGAAACAAATTGAAAGAATACAAAAACATCTTATCACTACTAGCCTTGAAGTTAAATCAACAATTCTGTATGAGATTCTCTTGGCTGAAGCAAGTATGTTCCCTATGGAAGCTTCAGCAGTTATCCGTTTGTTAAGCTATTTAAACAAAGTTGAAAATATGGATAAACATCGTTGGCCCAAGTTAGTGGTCGATGAGAGATTAGTCCATAGAAAGAAGATGTGGATGAGGCAGAACAAGGCATGGTTGAATAAATGGGACATTGACAGACAAAAATGTCCCAACACCAATGAAGAGATAAAAAGACTTGTGCTGAAAAAATTCAGGGCTGCCATGTGGACAAAGCAAATGAAGAGGAAATAAAACCCACTATATGAAAAAGTTCAATCCCACTTGGGGTCATGAGGATAAAGACTACTTACGGGTGGCAATCAAAGGTAAAGCTAGATTGCTAGTGGCACAGTTGAGAACCGGAACTCATCATCTGTGGTGCGAGACGGGTAGATGGACGGTTCCCAAAGAGGTTTGGGAAGAAAGAACATGTATTTTCTGCAATTAAGGGTGTGTTGAAACAGAATGGCACTTTAAGGAGGGCTGTCTACATCAATTGTTTGACGAAGCAAGACTACACAAAACCACTGGCTTTCTGATAAAGATTCATAGCAGGAGTGTTGATGTCATAAACTCCCATAATGATAGTTCTCAGCGATGGTTAACTATTCATCATCGATACTTGGCTGTTACATTTATTGCAATAACATACGATTATCCATAAATCGTATTATTAATCATTAACACATAGCGGTTCATGGTAACCGAACAAATCATATTTGTTAACCATTAATTAGGGCAGTAAATGATAACAAGGTTGGCAGCTGTTCATCGTGTCCCTTCAACACTTATATATATCAAAGCTGATCGGCTAGCAAAGATGTGATTTTGAGAATTAATTTTATAAACCGAACTCCCTTGTGGATTTTGCTCGAGCAGAGTATAGCAGTTACTGGTGCAACCTTCATTAAGTGCAAGCATTATTATTGCAGATCAGAGACGGCACCAAACAAGAGCATATACGTATTTGATACATCAGAGATGGCTCCTGAACAGAAGATTGCATAAATCATAATAGAACATCAGAGACGACATTTTCTGTCAAAAGATCATCCTGTAATCGCAGCATACATCCCATTGTATATCAGAGACGGCTCACAGGGCAATGTGCATATTTCATATTGATAAATCAGAGACAGCCAGTTTATTTAGATATTGATACATATATTGTTTCGAACTGCTAAATATATATTGCAGTCACAGAGTTGAAGTATCCATTGCATTCTATTGTGGCATTGGAATTACAGTTGTATATATTTTCCTTTTCCATTATATAATATATTGTGCATTTCCATTATCATTACATATGTACTTTGCATCGTGCTACTGCATTATTTAATTAATGCATTTCCATTATCATAGCATTTGGAATTATCAGTCATAAATAGTCATCCATTTACCACTGCATTTCTATTAAGCATTTGAAATTACCAGTCATATTCCCAATTCATCATTTTGTGTTCCTAATTCACTGACATATTACATATAAACTGGACTTTATATCCATAACCTACATAGTGTCCAAATAGTCAAAAAAGAGGGATTACAGCTGACATCGAAAAGAACATGAAAATGGTTTAGGTATCTGATGCATGGTCCTTTAGACTGTTTAGTCTCGTGGACATCAATAAAATACCTTCATTCATTCATTCAATAGTTTAATTCTGTTGCACTGTTGTGCAATGCCAACGAAAAGCATGCTTAATAAAGTACATTAAACGATCTTGGACATCCGTTCACTTGCAGGGAAAATGGTACGAATTTGACGTATTTGCAAGCGTGAAGATGTTTAACCGACAGCCCGGCCATTGCTTTTGAGATGAGTGTCCTTTTTCGAGATGACACCTCTGAATAATCTATTTCCAATTGGCATCGTACCAGTTGAAGGTGCAGGCTGATGCAAAAATCTGGTGAATTTTACTCATACAATTTCGTAATACTTTTCTACCCTTTTTGTTCATACCGTTGATAGCACATAGCATTCAGTACTTCGGGAGATGCACCATCAAAAGATGCCATTTTACATTATGCGGTAAAATAATTTCTCTTATTGGATACGCGAATCCCCATTTACCCATTTACAAACAAAAAAATCGAAGTTAGACATAGAAGTTTGGGGGGAGAGATGGAGCGTGCACTAGCAAAAGGATTTCGTTGAGTTGTTCGCAGCCTTCTACGTGTTTATTTTCTTTTCCCAATGCTCCAATGGATAGTCAGTTCACTTTAAAGATCCCATAATGTATTTATGTTAAAAAAAAATCAGCGTGAACTAGACTTCATATTTGTTTTTAAATGTTTTTAACTAACTTTTTGCCTCATAAAAACATGGAGAGGAAAAGGCACAGCATTCAATATCAATAATATAATTATATAAAATAAAAAATTATTTATAATGTACATAATATATATTATATATTTTTTTGATCGGTTATATTTACTTTTTAATATATTTTATATAATATAAATTATTATATATATTTTAAACTTGTAAATAATGTTTAAAATATATTTACTAATTATAAATATTAGAATTATAAATAATTCAATATTTTATATTATTTGAAAAATTATTAAATATATTTTGAGCTTGTAAACAATATTTTATATTATGTAAATTTATTTTTTAAATTTTATTAGGGTTATATTTATAATTTTAAATTATATTCTATGATAAAAATGACTAAATTTAAAAATAATACAATGTGTTAATATAATATGATATATATAATATTTGCGATGATATAAATTGTATTATTATTATATATTATATTCATATATTATAAATTACTAAATAAAAATAATATTATATTTATGTTTATTATTATATATTAGATATCCATACATCTCTCCCCCTCTCTCTTCATCTCCCTCTTCTTAAACCTCTATATCTATGTCTATTTGCCTCTCTATGTAAAGTCCCCGTTTTTCAATCTCTTGAGATTAGTCTACCAAATCTACTCTTCATTCAGGTCAGATTGGTCAACTTACTATTTTTAGTAAATGGTATTTTTGGGTATGGCCAGGTTTGGCAGAGGGTCTGCACAGGGTGTCAAATGTTTCAAGATCAAGTATCAAGGGATCTCTAGTTTGAAAGACTTACTATTTATAGTAAGTCTATTTTTGGTAAATGGCTATTTCTAGCAGGGCAGTTGGAGTTTGAGGCTCTGATGTCATAAATGAGCTTGTTGCAGTTAGTGGGTTTCAGTGGCTTCTTATTTTAGTTATTGTTATTAAATTAAGTTATTTTAATTTAATAACTTTACGACTTTATAACTTTAATGTTATAAAGTGATGTTGTAAGGAAGAAGCTTCTTTAATGAATAATGTAAAGTTGAAGTTTTTTCAAAAAGCTATATATTCAACTCAAAAAAGCACTTTACATTACCATTGATGATTTGATTAAAAATTATGTTGTGAGAGAAATCGATTTTCTTCTTGGGAAGAATAGGGTTTGAACTTAGTCTTCAATTTGGAGAGAAATCTATCAATTTTCATGTTTGGTCTTCAATTCTAGAGAAAGCATTGAGATCTTGGCTAGATATACTAAGTTTGAAAGGATTCAACTGCATTTTTTATTTGGTTTATGACTGTGAAGAAGAGGATCGAAATTGAGAAGCAAGGGTTTGAGTCAAACTCTTTGAGTAACGTGCATTTCTCTAAGGTTAGCACTTGGAATCGAATTAAGACACCAAAGCATTGTGTTGTAATTTCCAGGTAGAGATTTAGTTTGTTGTCCAATTTTCTGTAAGTAGCACTCTGCAAGGCTGTACGTTTCCAGCCAACCGTACACAGCAAGCTTTTGCATGAGGCCTCCATTAGAGATCGACTCCCATTTTGGACGCGTTTGCTTTGGCTCATTTAGTTGGCATCGAATTGTGCATTGTGGCGTCAATAAAATACTACAGAGCATGGGAATTCAGATTAGGAGGTGACAGTTAGAAATTCTTTTCCAAAATTCCATTATACAACCGCATACTAATTAAGGTGCTCAAATTTGTTATTAAATGCTTGTAATTTGAATTTAATTTGATAGTTGTTCAATTCTGATTTTCCTATGAGTAATTCGATGGTGAATTAATGTCTATTGATATATTATGAAAAGGTTAAAAATCTGAAAATTATCATTGAAAATTCATATTTGATATTCATTAATTTCTAACTATTTCAAAAGAAATTTAGAAGTGCAATTTAAATTGAGTAAAGAGCTAGTTTGTACATGAGAGCCAGTTGGGCTCATCACACTCTACCTCTATCTCTCTACATTTCTTAATCCACCTCTCCCTATAACTCTTCCATTATCTCTTTATCTCTCTCTACCCTATATCTCTCCCTCTCTACCACTCTTTATATATCACTTCCTACCTCTATCTTTGTATTTTTATCTCCCTATCTATTTCTCCTCCTCTATCCTTCTTTGTACATGTACCTCTCCCATCTATAGCCCTCTCTACTCTCTCTTTGTTTCTCCCCCTCTCTATATCCCTCTCCTCCTCCATCTTTATCTCCATCTCCAACTCTATTTCTATCTCTATCTCCATCTCCTTACCCCTGCCCCACTCCCCCTCCCCTTCTCCTATCTATATCTCTGTGTCGATACACAATTGATTTTAAACTCACTTATGTATTGAGACATTTGTTTCTCAAACAACATCATTTGGTCAATACAAACCAATTGACTTTCTCTTCTTCTCTCTATATATCTCCCTCTATCAATATCACTACATCTCTCCTTGTCTATCTATCTTTACCTCCCTCTTATTTAATCCATATCTCTCTCTATCTCTTTCTATAATAGCTTTTCCTTTCATCTATCTATCTCTCCTTACCACCTTCTCTCTCTCTAAGTAAATGCATAGTTGATTTGAAGCTATCACTTCTCCATTAAGACCTTTATTGCATATGCCATAAACAACATATACTCCACACATGCATGCAAAAAGTAGACCAAAAACTTCAATAATAAGGAATTAGATTTCAAATCAATTTTATTATTATATTTTATTACTAGAATTTAAATTATGTAGATTAGGTTGTAATTATAGTTATATAATTTTTTAATTAGATTATAACATCACTTGTTAAATGGCCTACTGATTGCCCAAAATTTGCCCACTGTATTCTCCTATTTTTCAGCCCATTGGTAATGGACCATGATTATCTTCCTGATTCAGAGGTTTCTTAAATCTATTTGTGTTTGGACCTATGTAAGTGGATGCATAGTTATCTTGTAGCTATCACTCCTCTGTTCACACCTTTCTTGCACAAACAACATTCACTAAATAGTCCACCAACTCACCTTATTAGTTGCACAAATAAATGCAAAAAAAAAAACCAAATTTATTTCCTAATTGACCTTCTATATCTCTTCGGTGTACCCATTGCACCCCAAGGTGTGATTGCTAGTTTAGAACTTGCTACTAGAGATTAAGTTTTAATTAAAAACTTGCACAAACAAAATTCACTAAATAGTCCACCAACTGACCTTATTAGTTGCACAAATAAATGCAAAAAAATAAACCAAATTTATTTCCTAATTGACCTTCTATATCTCTTCGGCGTACCCATTGCACCCCAAGGTGTGATTGCTAGTTTAGAGCTTGCTACTAGAGATTAAGTTTTAAAACTTACGGCTAGAGATAAACTTATGCTCATATTTGCCAAAAAAGACCAGCAAATAGTCTTGCAAAGAAGGCTTAAATCTCATAATAAAGCAAGTCCATTTATAAAGTGTTGTATGTTAAGATTCAAGCTAGTAGAAGACATACCAACAATTTTCACATGCTTCTATACTCTGCCTTTGAAATTTTCAAGGCAAGTTCAGATGAAGACGATAGAGGATACAATTTGGAAAATATCAAGGGCTTAACGCTAAACTACAATTCAGCCACTTGTGCACACATTTGGTAAACCCAATTGTTTGGAAACCATTCCCTAAGTCCATTTGCAGATTTTAAATAAGTTTAAGAGCAACCTGTGCCTATGAAAATTTAAATATGCCATCTAAGTGCTAGCATTGTCACAACTATGGTATTTTCATTTTGATTATCATTATTCCTATCTTCAACTCTGTGTAATGAAGAAACCTGTTATACTACTGCCTTTAGAGACTTCTACAGCTCAAACCACAATTCACTCATTCTCTCAGCCCCAATATAAGTTGATGACGTCAAGGATTGATATTGACTGTGCATTCCAGCAAACTTAACTCAAATTTGCTAAAGTAATATAACAAAGATTCACAAATTATTATGTTACCTACTAGTATCACTTCCATGTTTTACAAAGCCTAAATGTGAAATGAAATTGACTTGTACAAAATAACCTTCGCTCATGCAGTTAGTTTGAAATATCCAACAAGATGATGAGATAATAACATCCGCTCATGCACTTAATTCTCAAAATTTTTAAACAATCTGAGATAATGTTAATTGTAGACAGTTGACTTAAGTAGATAAATATCTTCCCTAACATACAAAGCCTTGAGCTTCGTGACCATCCTCCATGTAAAAATAATCTACCATCCTCCATGTAAAAATAATCTTTCACATGACATACCAAGTGATTAATAACCTAAAGTTACAAAAGAGTATGAGAAGAGGTCTTTCAAGTAGATACACAATTAAATTTCAGCTACACTAATTAATCAAAACCGAATGTACAAATCAAAATGGAAAAAAATTTCTTGGAAGACATGATTTTATGTAGTAACAAGACAAATATCAATGTTGCAGAATTTGCCTACAATAAGTGTTGTGGTTCCACAACACACGCCCCATTTTGGCCACTTGGCCTAATGGGGACCCCTTTTTTATGGTCTTTCAACCTTTTTGGTGGTTTCAAGTCCTAAGGGTAAGCCTGGCTAGGTATCCAATAAATTATATTGTGGGCCCCAACAGTACTCCCAATAGTTGGATGCATTTTTTTAGATTTCCAAGGAGGTCTCTCTTCCTTCCAACTTGTCCTTTTCCTCTAAGGGTTAGTGTTTAGTTCAAGTCAAATTTGGACTTAGTAGTTTTAGCCCTTTTTTGGACTTTCCGAGGTCCAAGGACCTCCAATACCCCGGAAGGCCGATCACCTTGCTTTCGGCTAAGGCAACGCTGGATTTTCACAATTCGGACTTTTGCTGGTTTTTTCGCAATCTGAAGTTTTGTTGTTTTTTCGCATTTTCGCAATTCAAACTTTCGTTAGATTTTCGCAATCTGAAGTTTTGTTGGTCTTTCGGAGTTTCGTAGTCCGAACCTCCGATGGTTTTTCAAAGTCCGAAGATTCGAAGTTTTTTTGGACATCCACTGGCCTTTCGGAGTTTTGCAGTCCGAACTTCCTCTGGTTGTTTTGGAGTCTGAAGGTCCGAAAGTTCGAAAAATCTAGTGAGCTCAAAAGTCTCAGTTTTTTACTGATTTTTTGCAAATTTCGAGGTTTTTAGCTACTTTTAAGGGTGATTTCCGACATAATTAGATTAGTTGGTTAGATAAGATAAGATAAGATAAATTATTAATGTCCAACAAGAGACCACCAAAAGGGTCTAAGGGACTGAAAGTATACAAAGTGAACTGCCAACAGCAGGAGCACCAAACAGTGTCTGGGGAAAGAACAACAACAAGAAAGCAGAGAACATAAGAGCCGGGAAGAGTGCCTAGAGGCTCTTTCCAAGTGAGAAGTAATCAAGCACCAAAGGATACAGTCCGAGACAAGAAGGAGCCCCAAACTATCTCTGTGTAGCTCTGGAGGTGAAGTACTGCTGCCGAGTGTGATCTCTACGAGGTCTCACAAACTTGGTGTGACCAGAGGAAGGAGGGCCGAGAGGACGCTTCCTACCACGAGCTGGAGACGTCAGAGTGAAAAAGGATGTGATAAGCTGATCAGAACTCTCGTTGGACGAGAACAAAAGCTGAAGGGTGGAATCCCAAAGCCGTGTGGTCTCTTGAAGATAAAGAGCAAGACACCGCTAATCGGTGTATCTGAAGAAGGATGAAAGGGAACAACACTCTCTGAACAAGCAGTGAAATCTTCCTCTGATCTCGTAGTAAATGGGGCATCGAAAAATGAAGTGTCTCAGACTCCATCTCCATCAAGGTGCAAAGGCAACAAATCCAGTCAGCCCTATCAATGTGGTGGTCTGTCTGGATACGAAGCCGGTGAGATCCGACACAGAAAGACCCTAAAGCAATACGGAGAGCATGACTCCATCGGTGGGCTAAGTACGGGGGACGCACAATGATCCCTTCAGGACCTCCATATAGTGCTTAGCATAAAAGGTCATCCTGGGACGAAGCCCTTCAGGAGGGTTGTACCAAGTTGTAGTGATATACTGTATGTAAATGTCGAGTCTGACGTGACCATTAAGCTCCTACTGAGAGGGGAGGAGGTGGGCGGGAGCATCCAGGGAGAACTGAAAGGGGGGTAGATGATCAATCGAGATCCCCACATAATCCAGCAAGGCAACAGCCTGGGCGTACCAATAGTGGGCTCTACCAGAGGGATTATGTGAAGAGCCCAACTGGCTCTCAACTGCAAATTGGCTCTTTCCTCAACCTTTTTTGCAAATTTGACTAAGTTCCACAATATTTATAACTTGTTTTGCAATTTTTCAATAAAATCATAAATATTCATTCAAATTTAATTTATCCATCAGAGCATTTAACAACAGCAACTTAAATCTGATTTGAAGGTTCACAAAAGTTAACAAGAATGAAGTGGTCTTTACTAAAGAACATTACAAAAGCTAGAAGGGAAACATAGGCACCTTCAACACAAAACGTGACTGTTGTGTAATGAATTACAGCCCAAGAAGAATTGACGCCAACCTACAATTACTCCATCCCTGGCAATGGCGACTTCAATGCTAACCCACAATGCAGTCACGGTCTTCATACAATAACAGCAACCCAATCTCAGCTCTTAACTTGCAACCCCAATCCAGCAAATGTACGGCTCTGTCATGACAGTACGACAGCAACAAAAATTTTGTACGATCCTTGATTAAACTGTACGGTAGCCTTGGTAAATTTCTTCCAACCTCAATTTGCTGCTCACTGTAACAATAATCCAAAGGGTAAACAATGCATAAGAATTACTGAAGAATTCTCTCCAAATGATGAAGACGTAATTCCTCCAAACCCTCACTCCAAGAGAATTTAGATATTCTCTTCCAAACAATTTCAGAACTTCAGTAGGAAGACAAATCAAACCCCAAAATGAATAAATTGATTTGCCTGTAGAACAAACTTCTCAGAAATCCAGTATACATCAGCAGTGGATTAAAATTCAGAATCAGAACTACAGCTGCAAAATTCACCATCAACCTGTAATGGCTCAAATTGCCAGAAGAGGAATCAGTCCTCAAACCCTAGCCATTTCCACAGCTAAGAGACTTCATAAAATTTTCATCAAATAAACAATGGATGATTGAAAGTGTTTTTTTGAGAAAAGCACAATTTCACTTTTTTCATTAAAAAGGCTTTTAAATGACCTCTTCACTTTATAACATTAAAATTATAAAGTGTTAAAGTTATTAATTTAAAATAATTTAATTTAATAACGATAACTGTAAAAACCAAAAGCCACTGAATTCTGCTAACTGAAATAAACTCATTTCCAACACCAGAGCCATAACGCCAACTGCCCTGCCAGAAATAACCCACTGCCAAAAATAGCCAACTGCTAAAAATAGACTTACTATAAATAGTAAGTCTCTCAAACTAGAGATTCTCTGAAACTCGATCCTGAAACATCTGACACTCTGTGCAGACACCCTGCTAATCCTGGCCATACCCAAAATACCACTTACTAAAAATAGTAAGTAGAACAAAATGATCTGAACGAAGAGCAGACCTGATAAACTGAACCTCTAGAATGGAATCCCAATGTTGGCTCTACCATCTAACCCCCTCTGATCGCCTGATTAGCCTGTGAGGGTCGCCAAACCAAGCTAATCCCTTAAGTATAAAAACAGGGACATTACAGATTAGCACTCGCCAAGGCCAAAGAAGAGTAGTAAGCAAGGTAGGGATATCTCTGCCGACCATCGGCAGAATCAAAAAATCCCCGGAGACGGTGAAGGAACCAGATCAAATAAAAAATGGCCGCAAGTCTAAAAGGATGTGCACCAAACTCAACAAGGATAATGTTGTGAGGAGTAGAACGATGACATTTGATGAAGCACTGAAGGAGGAGGATCTGAACTCGCTCAACAAAAGTCCAATCCGACTCAAGGAGAGAGGGCCCCAACACAACAAAGTCGTATAGCACAGTCGGCCTGACTAAGGAGTCAAGGAGGGACAACTTGGACCTGATGTCCTGAAAGTGATGTCTGAAACACTGTCTCTCAAGCAGAGCCAAGGAGCCCAACCCCTTGTTGACACGGGGCTGCATAGCAGGTATCAAACTGAAGCGAGGACCAGAGAACTTAACCCCAAAGTAAGTGTAGGAGGATGAAATCTCGATCTCTGAGCCCTGAAAGTAAAAGTGAAGATGAGAGGTCCTCAAACAATTGAAGGCCATCACCCGGGTCTTGCCCAAGTTCACAACCAGTTGTCAAAGATCACAAAAGGAAGCCAAACCATCAAGGAGTCTTTGTAATCCCTCAGGGGAGGAGGCCAAGAGGATCACATCATCGGCAAACACAAGAATGGAGATCAGGACCTAATGCAGATAACAACCATTGTTGGGGAGAAAGAAATCTTGGAGAAAAGCCTCGAGCTCATCAATGTAAATGCCAGAAAGCATAGGGGAGAGAGGGCAACCCTGCTACACCCCAATGGTACTCGAAATCAGCTCGGAGCGGGGAGCGAGAAATCCCAGAGAAAAGCCTTGAGCTCATCAATGTAAATGCCAAAAAGCATAGGGGAGAGAGGGCAACCCTACTTCACCCCGATGGTACTCAAAATCAGCTCAGAGAGACCCTGAGGAGTCCTAAACCTGCCCACCACACTCTCGTAGAGCCTCATAATAGCAGTTAAGAGAGTCTCAGAAATCCCAATGTCCCTGAGTCTCTGGAAAAGGGCCACACGAGGAACAGAGTCGAAGGCCTTGCGAAAGTCCACGAAGTAGCAGTAGACCTTCGTCGAGCGGTAACGGGCCTCCTAAATGATAGTCCGTAAAGTCAAAATGTGGTCCATGGTCTGAAAATCAATCTGAAAGCCCGCCTACCCCTTCGCACGGCAATGGCAACGATCAAACATTGCTAACAATTGCTTTTGCATGTAGAGTCCCAGATATGACAACTATTCTATTGATGAAATACCAATACAAGGGGGTATCACACCCCCACCAAGATGGGGAACCTACACAGTGAGATCACTGACACAAATCTAGGTCACAAATCTATTCCACGGGAAACATCATTCAACAACTCAAAGGAATGGTTGTTGTGGTGAACACAAAAGATGATCTGCAACAAATATTCTACCTTAAAGAAGATATGAGACAAATCATGGACAACATTAGAGATATCCAGAAGATTGGTGCATGCCTTTTGAGGTTTACAAAGAAGCAACAAGGGAAATTGAATGCCATGGAGTTACTAAATTTTGGTGAAGTCCAAGAAATAATAGAGAGATTTCACAAAGCTCATCTAGGCATTCTCCCAAAAAACTAAGTGTCATTTTGATACTTAGCAATTTTCAATCATAGGTTTTGGATGTCCATAAATTTTCGTAGTTTCAGATTTCCACAACCCTAAAATTCTAGGGTCATCAAATTTCCAAACTTAGTCATTTTTCAATGTTGCATTTTTCGGAGTTCCACAACCCCGAAAATTCTGGGCACACATTTTTCAAATCACATTTTTTATATTCAATCATTTTTTTGGGTAGATTTCATGCAAGTCAAGGGGTCTTCTATCAATTACAGCCAAGGAGAGCAGTTAGAATCATGCATTTTGGGTAGATTTGTCAAAGTGAAGATCAAACCACATGCATATGTGGAGAAGAAATAGTGAATTGCAGCTCTATTTTCTACATTTTAGGGGCTGATTCCAGTCCATTTTTGCATGTTTTTGGCATGTAAATGGATGGGAATCCATGCAAACTTGTTAGCAATCAGTTTAAGAGTAGTTTTGCATTGTTAAAAACTAGATTTGATTTTCTTTTTCTTATTTTTTGTGTGTAGTTGAAGCCCTAGCTATGGGTTTCTTGTTCTAGAAGTTGAAGCACTGTATATACTTCATAAAACAATGTAATTAAGGTTGACTTTTTTGCAATACAACCATCTACAATTGGTGCTTCAATCGTGTGAAAGTTTTTGCTATCTTTGCAAAGTTCTTAAATGTGTGATTGCTCATTCATTTATTTCAAAGAGCCAATTGATTGTGTTGTGATTACAATCTACGAATCTTTTAGTTTGGTGTTTATCATTGTTGCATTACCTTGTTGTGACGACTTATTGGGAAAATTATCCATCGGTGTCTTTAAGATATTTTTGTCTCATGTATGCGTACATTCATAGTGGCTTCATGATTTGATGAACTTTGACAAATCTTACATCTGCGTTAATTTCCTTTGATAATTGCATCTGCCAAGCCAGGGTTGTGAGTAATTCTAATCTATGTTTTGTGGGTTTCCTCTATTTTCGTGATAATTTAATTTGCAAGATTTTGCAATGGTAGTTTAGGTCGATTAGGATTTACTTTCTACAATTTACTTAAATTTTGGTTACCCTACAATCTTTTGTCATTTATTTGGAGGTTGGACTAATCTTAGGATCATACTAAATTTGCATCGATAGGAAAATAACAAATTTTAGCTCAAAGATCTCCAATAAATACCTTTTGAGTCACCATACGATGACTTGTGCAAACCCTTGCAAGTTTCTTCACCAAAATCACTTCAAAAACCTTTTGCAGTCGCTTTAATCGCTATCAATCTACTCAAACTTCACTTCTGTCAATCACCTTTTATCTTCACCACTCTCAAGCATTAAATGCATCACCGGTTGAAAACAAATAACATATACCTTCACAGATCTTATTAGCGGTCATCCAAATCTTCATGTAGTTCACCAAAACTTCATATCATACTTCAAAACAACCATATGCATCTAAATATGCAAATAGAACTTACGGCACATACATCTTGGGGGTCTTCAATGGATTCAACCATAGTTGAAAATAACGGCGATATATCGCGCCAATATCACGAGATATCGCACAGAAAATCAGTAGATGATATAATCGCAAAATAAACCGACAATGAGTTTTATTAAAAAATCGCTGCGATTTGTAAGAAAAAATCACCATGTCGTGCAATATATTCAACCCAAAAATCATTGAAAAGTCACACCTTTGTTGTTTGCGGATGCATTTAGGGTTTCGATTTAATATTAAATAGATCTTGACTTTTGCGTACATTCATGATAACACAGTGGCTGGTAGTAAGACCTGTAACGACGGAAGTCTGAGACCAGCGGCGAAGGTAGACTTGTAGCATGACACGACAAGTTCATTTTTGCTGCGGCCTGTATAATTGCATTATTAAAGTTTTTATTATCAATTAAAATATATTATAGTCTGAAATATATAACACGATTCACGACATTGTTTTATTTTTAATTTTCAGTCTGAGATATATGATTTAAAAAATGGCAATGTTCATTAATAAATTTAGTAAATATATTATATATAATACATATTACATATTACAAATTCATTTAGATTTATAAAAAATTATATGTAAATGTATTTAGTAATTTTATACCATAAAATACTAAATTTTATTTAATAGAGAATAAATTAATTATCATTACCATTTATAAATTAAATTTTATGTAAATGTATTTAATAAATAAATTAATATTAATACTATTTAATAATTATATGTACATTGTAAATAAAATATAGAATATAAATTTATAATTTCATTTACGATGAAATAAAATACTAATAATTAATAGATTTATGTTTTTTTATTGCATGCTAATTGAGAGATAAAATTGTAAATTAATGCTCATGGAGTTTGACTAATATGGTGGATATCTCAAATCCGTGTATGTTCTAAACATTTGGTGTATGGGTGTATTTTTAAGAATATTTTAAGAAATTATATATTTTCAAATGTTCGATAAAAGTGCCGATTTATTGCCGATTTTTTCGTTGAGTTTTTGGCGATTCCGAGTTTTTCAAATTTTTGGGGTCAGCCGAGTTATTGTCGAGTCCGAGATTTTCAACCTTGGATTCAACAATGCTTGCTCCCCCTAAGTCAAAGATGACTTAGTTTGATGATGAATTTTCCAAAACCTGGTGAAGATGTGGATCCTTCTGATGATTTGTTGTCGCTCATTTTCATCCAAATTTGATTCATTTGATTCTTGGTCTCTTCAACATTCATAATTTGTTTTTCCTTTTGCTTGTCTAACTGATTAACCAGTTGGTTCACCTTGTTGCTTCTTGCCCTACAAAACCTTGCAATGTGTCCTATCTTATGATAGTGAAAACATGCCATACCAATTCATCTCCAAGGACCTGCATTGCCTCTGTTTGTCCTCAATCTACAAGTAATCGCCATGTGACCATAGTTGTACTTGTGACAATGTGAACAAGTAACATCCCACCGGTTCTCATTCTGATAAAGATGATGTCGGTTAACATATATATGGCCTCTGATTGTTCACTCTTGTCTTACACTCATTAGCTTTATGACCAAATTTGTTGCAATTGTAACAATAACCTTGAAAAGTACTTGGTCTAGCATTAGATCTAATACTTGGAACACTAGATCTGATATTTGTCCTACATACATTAGTTGTATGTCCAACCTTGTGACAATTGAAACAAACTAGTTTATAAGATCTCTTACCAAATTTCCTTTGATTCACCTTAGGTGCAGATTTGTCATCTTGTATGGTCCTCTTGGTACCTGAAGATTCACCAACCTCATAACTGGTGTAGCCTAATCCATGGCTCTCTCCATACATTCTCTGATTCTTCAATTGTTCATCAAGCATTGCAGTACTTTTGTTGACTTTCTTGAGTAAATCATTTGCAATCTTCAACTCACCTTTCAGTTTCTCATTTTTTTGTCTCAGCTTTTCATTCTCCATTAGGACTTTTTAATTTTCTTCATTTGTCTCATCTAGATGTTCATGCAATGTACCAACCTCTTGTTCAAAGTTGAAGAGCTCATCCACCTTAGCTTTTAGGGCTTCATCTTTGGTTTGTAGAGCTTCCTCTGCAATTTTCCTTTCTACTTCTTCTATCTTCCTTGCTTCCATTTCTTCACCCATTCTGATTGACAAAGCTTCTAACTCTCTTTTGATGTTCTTGTCTTTATGCAGCTACACATTCTCTTGAGACAATTCTTCCAAAGTTGCTTGTAATTCCTCAGATCCACTACCTTCAAATAGTTCAATGAAATCTTGTCTTTCATTTAGTTGTTCAACAAGTTCTTGTCTCTTGGCTCTTGATTGCTTGAGTTGCTCCTTCAACTGGTCAATGAACTCCTCTACATCTGCAAGTTTCTTTTCAAGCTACCTTTGATATCTCAAACCCTCCATGTCTGCCTTAAGGATCTTCGCCAAGCTGTTAGGCTTCTTCAAGGGAACTTGGCTCTGATACCAATTGTTAATGTTATAAGGAACTAAGAGGGGGGGAATCAGTGCAACCACAAATCTACAAAATCTTTTTGAAAACTTGTAGATTAACCAACATGCAAATGTAAATATAACATAGAAGCATAACACATAAAACTTTCATACATAATCAACACAAAAACACCAATCTTTTGTGTGGAAACCCTTGTTAGAAGGAAAAACCACGGTGGGAATTATCATCCACTAATCTCACTAGTGCACCAATAAGATCTGCCCTGTTAGGAGCATTACAACACCCTGCGAAGGGTATACCTAGTTAAGAGTATCTATAGTCCGGTTAGAAGTTATTACAAAGTCCTGTTAGGAACTACCTAGTTAAGGGATTTAAAACTCCTTTTGAGAGTTACCTGGTTAGAGGATTTAGTCTTCAAACCTGTTAGGATCCTTCTTACCCTGTTTGGAGTAACCCTGTTAGAGGATTTTGACCGCAAGACTGTTACAACTTGCCTTGAGAATGAACTCAACAAGAATGATCTAAATGTAGTACACTCAGCCTGACAAATCCGCTTCAGCACTGCTCAAATCACTATTCTGATCACAAAAACTTCGTCTTCAACAATCACAATCTTCGCAATAACTAACCACCACTTTTTTTCTACAATTTCATCTCTTATATACATATTTAGGTCAATGCAACCAACCTAAAACGTGTTACTAATGTCGGCCTCCAAAATCCATCCAAATTTCATAAGCGATCCCGCCAACATTGTAAATTGAAATCCTCAAGGTCGGTCCTCAACAATACAATTCAAAATAAAACAATTATTAACTCTTATCCAACCGCTACCTTGATTTCATCACCTTGACATGACTGGTTCACTGTTCTTGCCGATATCACTGATGTTTGACTCAAATCTCCATTTGTACTTTGAATATGCTTACACAATCATAGATGTAGGTTGACATGACTCTGTAGATTCTTCCTCTCCAATCGCACCACCATAAGTGTCTAGATCATCACCGTGCATTGCATTTACCATGACTAACCATGTTATCACCTATACAGTGGATACTTAGAGAATTTCTTATGCAATCAACTTGATCACCGATATAAGGGATTCAATTATCCTAGAAGACATGTTGCCAGCAATGACAACACTACAACATTCATCACATGATCATCTCCATCAAATCTTCATGAAATACCAACAGGCATTACAAGTTGTTACAAGGAAGATTTTAAAAGTCTTAATACTTGTAGTCAGGTTTTAAAAGCCCAACTACAAGTAGATCTCTTTATCTTTTAAACAAAAAGACTTGTAGTTTGGATGCGAAACCCCGACTTGGGCTATTTGATGCTAATTCATTTGAAGTCGGACTTTTCCGCCTTGTTTAGAAGCATTTAAAAGGAATGATGACTTGCACTTTGACTTTTAAAACACAATTTACCTCATATCGGTGTTTAGGCAAGGAAAGGTCATTTTTAAAAAGAACTTTCATTTGAAGTCGGGCTTCTAAAGCCCGACTGCAAGTCATCTCATATGTTTAAAAAAAAAGAAGACTTGTAAAAATGTTTTCAAAGCCTGACATCAACCCCTCAATCGCCATTTTAAGTAAAGGTTTGTTTTTGTTAAAATATTCATTTGTAGTTGAGCTTTTAAAGCCCGACTACAAGTCATTCTATTTGCAAACACCAAAACTTGCAACGTGGGAAAGAAAGCCCAAAATCGTCCCAACATAGTCGATGTTTTGGAAAGAATGGAAGTTTTTAAAAGATCCCTATGTTTGGAGTTGGGTTTTTAAAGCCTGACTACAAACATTCATTCCATTCAAATCTTAAAAACACAAAAAAAGTCTTGCAAATGTGGGGATAAAACGTGATCATTGTGACCTCTTTGTTTATTGTTGTTTTTGGTTGAGAATCATTTTGCACTTATCACGAGATTCTAAAAGCCCGAAATGGAGACTTCTAACCCATTTTTGCAGTGTTTGTGATCATTTTGCTTTCTAAATCACGGTTTGGGTGCTTGAATTTGCCATATGTCAAAAAAATGTTGCCAGCACTAGAAATCGCATTTAATGTTGGGAGCTTTTCAATTTTGATTGATTTAGGAGTCCAATACTTCTTTGTGTGCTCATGCCTATATGTTTCATCGCTGTTTGTAGGCATTTTTGGATTCATTTT
This sequence comes from Chamaecyparis obtusa, assembly GCA_027943335.1. Lineage (NCBI taxonomy): Eukaryota > Viridiplantae > Streptophyta > Pinopsida > Cupressales > Cupressaceae > Chamaecyparis > Chamaecyparis obtusa. The sequence goes on from BSBK01002120.1 coordinate 317,052, forward strand.
GTGTGTTCTAGAGGCATTTTTAAAGGCTCTCCATTTTCTTTTTCTTCTACCTGTAAAAACCTATGTTACCAAATTCTTCCTTGGCAACCCCAAAGTCTGGTCCGGCTCTTGCAAATGTCTGGTCCTTATCACATTCTTGCAAAAGTTTGCGCAGACATTCAAAGTCTGCCCAAATTCTATCAAACGAACCCGGCATGAATTTGCCGTTTTTATGGCGAATTTGCAAATCTACGACAAGACCCAAGTTGAATTTGGTTTTAAAATGGATTTTTTTTTACTTTATAAAAGTTTTTTTGGGTCTATTTTAGTCGATCCAACCCTCCAACTGCAAAATAGACCACTAAAAAGGCCAAAAAGGTAAAACATATGTAATTTGGACTAAAACATTAATATATATGGTGGTGTGTTTTTCTATGTTGCTTTACTATTAGCATTGTGGTGTATGAACTTATTTGTTGCTACATATATATACCTATACATGTACATATCCATATCCTATATATATACACACATACATACATATATATATTATGTAAACATATGTTTTTGTGTAGATGAACCCAAAACGAATTCAAACCCACCCCCCAAAAAAATTGAACGAATTTCAAACTCGAATCCAAACCGGCAACTTAGGTAAAAACGTCACCTACCAAGCACGTCTTTTGTGCTCAAACCAGGACTTGGATTTATTACAAGATTCAGTGCTCTACAGTTTGGATGAACAGAGTGTTCAAAGTTCAAATGGTTGTAGGGTTACTGGTCAAATACTTCGTCTTGTTCCAAATGTTAAGAATTTTCATACTACACTTAGGGACTTCAAGTTTTGGGCAAAGCAACAAGGTGTATACTCAAAAGGCATGGAATATTTAAGTGGTTTAAATTGTGCATTGCTAGTTGTACACGTCTGTTAGCTTTATCTAAATGCAATTCCAAGCATTTGTTGTCTCGTTTCTTTTGTGTTTATTCTTCATGGATATGGCCATGTCCAGTAATGCTTTGTCGAATAGGAGAAGGAGAACTGTGGCTTTCAATCTGGAATCCTAAGAATCCTCGGGACCGAAATCATTGTATGCCTATCATAATACTAGCTTATCCATGAAGTAACTCTGGTTACAAAGTAACAACAAATACACTTTGTATTCTGACAGAGTAGTATCAAAAAGGAAAAACAAATGTCAGGATATTGAATTGAATGGAGCATAGTGGGGAACTCTTTTTGAGCCTTACCTGTTCTTTGAGGATTACAACCAATATTTGCAAATGCAATGTATTATTCTTCCCATGTGATTGCAAGGAGTTGAATATGTTTTTCCCATAAATATGTTCTTCCTAACTTGTAATCGGGATTTTAAAATCTCAATTGCAAGATCATTTCTCAAGCAAAATAAAAGTTTTTCCCCAAAGTACATGTAATCGGGTTTCTAAATCTCCATTACAGATTCCAAAATTGTAGAAGGATACGAAGAAAGAACAATCACATCATGGGGCCATACAAGGAGGTGTAAAAATGATGGGAGTGATGGAGAGCATAGAATGCTTTCAAGACAAAGATGGTCATGAAACATGAAAAGATGCTTTCCCAGTGACGGCCATTATGATGCAGAACAATCAATGATGTAGGTTCCTGTTCCAGCTCAAGATGTTTCCACCAAATCTGAGTACTTTAATCATGAAGCATACTATAGTAGCATGAAAAATGGCAAAAGGATGATGTAAATAGGTGTCATATCTTGTTAGACAGTTAGAATAATTTTCACTATGTATTTATAATTTCATTTCAACAGATTACATGTAATGTAAAAATGAGATGTAATTGCATGTAATTGTATCACCTGCAAAGTTATAACATGTAATCACATTGCAAGACATCAGGGATAGCAATGTTGAATAAGTCAACTGTAGGTAGTTAGTTATTGAATAAGTCTCGATTAGTCGGGTTTCTCCCACAATCACTCGTAGCCCCTCACCTATAAATAAAGGAGGGTGCTCTTTGTAATTTTATCTTTTGACAATGCAAGAAAACTCTGCAAGTTTGTATATGCACTCTAAGATTTTGAGCTTGGATATAATTTTAAATTGCTTTCAATAAAAGAGGCAGGTTGTTTTGAGACTTTGTGCCAATACCAACTGTGATTTGACGACATTTTCTTGAGTTGATTGTGAGTTTTGTGCTATTGTTCAAAAGGGATTTGAACACAATCTTGCAAATCTTGAGCTGCATATTGCATTCAGAGTTATAGTTTGTTTCCAAATTTGGTCTTGCAAACTTTGAGTTGCTTATCAAATTTGAAGCTATTGTAGAACACACAAAGGAGGTAATTGCAAACTTTATGCTGCTTTGTTTTCTTCATTTGTGCATGCAAGGTGAAATACGTGTTGGAGATTTTGAACTGCACGCGTTTCATTCTTGTTCTCAAAATCTCATAAGAAGCCATGGAAAGACTTTGAGCTTTCATGACTTTCTTGGTTACTTAAAATGCTGGTACGCTGACGATTATTCCTACGTCTAATCTTCTGTTTATTGGAATTATTGCTCCAATAAATACTTTGTAAGTGAATTACACTATTGCTTAAAGATTGTATTGTAATAGTAACATCTATTATGAAATAAGAGGATAGGATGAATGCCCCACCTTGATTTAGCTTAGTGTAAATAGTAGTTAAGTGGTTTGTTGATTCCAGTAGCAATAAGAGGGGAGAGCCTTCCCTTAGAAGTAAGAGAGACTGTCTCTCACATGCTGTGGCTGGAACCACTGTTTTGCGATTGATCCTTAAAAACTGTTGGTTGCAAAATATCCACCCAACATAGTTAATAAAAAAAATAATGATCATCTGACATTGACATTTAAATTGAATTGGATAAGCTCAAAGGATAAAACTGTAAAAGCATGAAGACTTAGAAAACAGAGCTTTAAGTTCAAATCCTTAGAAGACATGATGAGGTATTGAAATTTGGTAGAATACCACATCTAACTGATATAACCTTATGGATGAGGTTGGGTACAAGTCCTAAATGAATTTCGTAGAAGATATACCCTTTGATTGTGGCACTAAGCCATAGGTCAATGACCAGAGGGGATTTACCAATAAATTAAAAATTGGGATTGCCTAAGTGATGTTTTATGAATACAGCTGGTTTTTTCCTAATATATTACACAATTGGCTTCAACCAAAGCAAGGAATCTCCATCATTTGATTCGCTCTGAGAAAGAATTTTGTTTTTCCACACGATATCTAGAAGCAAATGAGCTTATACACAATCAGAGATGATTTTGGATGGTGTTCTCCCAAATTGACAAGAAAAGGTTATCACATAATGAAATATATAAAAAATTCGACAAGGATACAAAGTGTTGTTTCGCAATTTCTAGCCACCTATCCCCTTTCAAACTGAGAAATATTTTCTTGAGAAAGATAATTGTTTCTCAAAGAAATTCTCATTGCTTACGACATTTCTGGTCAATGGGAAATCGCTGACCAGACACTGGGTGCCACCAAAACACTAAAATACTCCAATACATTCTTTCCTCATTCATTTATCATCTTTTGTTGGTTATTACAGTTTCTGGAGGCTAGTGGGAAGAAAGCTACACTTCTGGATTTGGATTCCACATTTCATATATCTAAGTTGTTAGATAGGATTTGGTAGGTATGCATAGATAGGTTTTTATGGTAAATTCTGTAAAGAGGGTTGTTGCCTTGAATGGAAGGTTGTGTTTTGGACAGAAGTGGTAGCACATAACTCTAGATCTCTAGTCTCGGGCAAGGGCAGAGTCCAAATTGCTCTTGGAAATTATGTGGCATAATTTGAAATTCATGTCCTCTCAGGAAAAATCTCTCCTCTTTATAAACTGTCTTACCACGTTTCCCAGCAATATTAAGTTCTGCTAAGTTTTTGCAGTTTTCGAAGCAAAATATGAGTTCAGTTCAAGTTTCATATTGTGGCAGCAGTTGCAGATTTTACTTTTCCAAAACAAATCAGAGTTTAGTTTCCAACAATTTCAACTTTTCAATTTTATAACAGATTTTCAGATTTCAAATGCTACATATGTTCATGTTTTGTAGCATTATTAGTTTCAGATTTCCCCTGTTGTTTAAGCTTTTGTTCCATTCCAGATTTCTGTTTAAAGCTCATTTCCCTATCTATGTTGGGTTTAAAACAGTTACAGCAAGGTTTTGGCTCAGCTCATAATACATTCATTTCTCTGATCTGAATACTGATGGAGCAAAGTAGAAGATTCAGGGTCTCAAGATTTTTTGCTCCATCAGGAAGCATGTCAACAATTCTCCATCATTATCTACAGTGACAACTTTTCTAAACAAGCTTGAGTGACCACCAATGAAAAGAAATTCTACTTCAAAAGAAAATAACTCAATAATATAATTTCCTTCTTGTATAATCCCTCACCTGTCACATTCTTTTAGGCGCACTGCATTCCACTGCTCCAAGGCCATTGCATGTAATCTTACAGCCTCTAACTTATCAAGAACTTGGACCAGAAGATGCTTAGGATCCTTAACAAGTCCCTCTGAAGATAAGTCTAGGACTGTATTGTTTGCAGCTTCCTCTTCCAAAGTAACATGTGTGTCAGAGAATTCCAAATCTGACACATTTGTTTCATTATCAACATCTGATGGCATGGAGATGCATTCATATGATTTTATAAAAGGGCGATGTTTTCCCTTCTTCTTTTTCTTCAACTTTGTGTTATTTACCTCTAAAAAGTCATCATTTGCATCTCCAGAGGTAAAATTATCAGAATCTGGTTTCTTGTCTGAATCCTGCAGAGCTTTGATTATGCACCTTTTTGGAATCTCATTTGAAGGAGCAACCCTATGATTTTGGCTCACAAAAATGTCACTTTTTACCCTGAAAGCCAAATCTGGAAATATTACTCTCTTGATTCCCTGTAAATAACAAGTTCAACATAATGAGACTAATAAAGTTTCTATATCAACTCCATTTCAAGTACTAAATAGCTGCTACTAGAAGAAAAATTACTACCATTTAAAAGTTAAAATAAGCAAAAAGGAAAACCATTCTCTGAAATTAAGAAATCACAGGTTACTCGCAGCATGTTTTACAGAATACATCACTTGAAGTCAATCCCACAAAGAAGAAAGAGGACAACACTACAAGAGTGTTCAATTTATCTTGTAAATAAGTATTTCTTACATATTTAATTTTCATCCTAAGATTTGTACTCAAAACAAGGGTCTCATTACCAGTCAACCGATCATTAAAAAAAATCTCCAAACCTGTTTTACTTCAATTTTTATTCCTCTTCTTGCAACTGCTTATAAAGTTGGAATTATAAACTTGAAAAAGGTTTTCAATGCCCAAAAATTTTCCTTTTTTTATACTTAGCGTAGCTTTCAGTCCCATTTACTTATCACAGCTCGGAAGAGAAAAGGAAGAGTTTACAAGTACAAAGAAACTTGAAACTAGGGAAAAAGTTTCAAAATGAAAAAGTGAAACCAACCTTCAAGGGAAGGTAGTATCCCAAGAGCTTTCATCTTGATTCTAATTCTGATTTGTCTCTTCACATATCAAATCAAAACTTCAATATGAAAAAATTAATGACTTAAACAGAAATGCAAAAAATAGACGGCCATAAATTGTGCAGGAAACTTGCAAGAATATGTTCCACTCATTTAAGTAATGTCCTGAACATAAATTTTTCTAATATTTCACTTTCATATAAAAAGAAAGACCTTAACAACTGTTGATCATTAAGACGCCAATGTGGGCAAGTCGAGAGAGCATACGGTGAAAGGGTCAAAATGATATAATCATAAAATACATGTTGAAAGCAAGCTGCACAACTCAATATTGCATCTATTACAAACTTTGGAAGTAAAGAAAAGCTTAATTTGGTGGCAAGCCTTCCAAATGATTACACTTGAAACTAAAAATGAATGAAATTGGTTCTAACTGCGACCCTTCCAAAACAATCACAAATAATAAATCTGGGAAAAAACTGCGAAGTAACCAATAGGAAAATATTTTATTGTTGCTGGTCAATATAGGCAATACCGAGATTCATTATAAATATAAACTGAAAATGACCATCTACTGCAAAAATCCCCTGTAATAAATAATTATAGAACATTTCCAGAGACCGAACGGCCCCACTTATAGGAAGCACCTTTCCCAAAGATACAATGGCTGAGTTATAAGTGTACAACAGCCAAGGTAAGAAGTTTTAACGCCTTTGTTGGAGCAGCAGCTTTAAAATATTGAACTGTTGCCACTTTCAAGGTATGGTAGCCATAAGTTAAATACAAATTATTCAATGATAGTAATCAATAACCTTAGTGATTTGAACAACAAATAAGCATTAGTTAAGGGTTGCAACGAGAAAAATCTTTGGCACAGTATTCCTTTGTCCCTTCCAAATTACTACAAACATTAATATTCAACACAATCAAATGTTAGGGCTGGCATAAAGCTATACACACACACATGCGTGCACACACACATACAGAACATTGAAAAATCACACGAGACTATAATATAACCTGTAAATCCCACACAATCAAATAACTAAAATTGGAAAACTTTGTACAACAATCAGCACAACAATAATTCCTAGATGGAATTACTCAATGAATAGAAGGGCTTCCATCCTCCGATCTGAAAAGGAAACTAAGAGTATTTTCTTTCTTCAAAGTTCTGCACCAAAGGGTTTTCATTGTTGTGTGTAGAGATGAACAAAATGCTCAAACTCTGAAATAAGCTTTTGATATTATCAATCGGTAAGGTTCTATCCTTGATTCCACTTTGTATAGGCTTAGTTACCAATGCGGGCTTCATGGGTGTGGAGGCGGACTTTGAAGTGCCCGGATGCGGATCCGGGGCTGGATGCCCTGTGGATGCCACCCGGAAGCACATCTTGGGCGCCCGGATCCTGTTGATGCACCAACGGCGCATCCACAAGCATCTTGGCACCCAGGATGCACTTCCTAGTGGCATCCACAGGGCACCCTGGAGCATCCGCAGGCCCAGCATCACTTCAGACGCATTTTCAAAAAAAAAACAATAAACCATGTGCAATATAACATTTTTATTCCTTTTTTTTCTCCTAAACCCTAAAACAGTCCTAAAAGATCATGAACTTGCAGCAGTTGGAGGAGTTGGAGATGATGAGGATTTTTTTGCGAATCCATATGATTCTGATTCGGATTGATGAACATTGAATCATGAACTATACTTTGATTTTGTAATTGTAATGATTTTGTGATTTGCATTGGAATCATGAACATGGAACCATGAACATAGACGATTATGATATGGCTTATTAGTTATTAACTTATTTCAATTTGAATATTTGTGAACTATTAGATATCTTGATCAATGGTGAAGTATCATACTATCAAATGATTTAGTTTTGTATATATATATATATATATATATATAAACGCATCCAAAACCCCAAAAAAAAAATTTCATGCATCCGCGAACCTGATTCTCGCATCCGCACCCGAATTGACAACTAAGCATATAGGTATTGGAGGAAATAATAATTTAATATTAGTTTTCTTTTCTCTTTTCCCTCTGAAAACTTAATTTTGAGAAGTTTCTAGAAAGTTCATTTAATTAAACATTACTTTTGGACCCCAATTCTAGCAACACTTTAATAATCTTCTTTTCAAAACAACTTTTTAATAATAAAATAAGTTTTCTTTTAAAGAAAATAGCATAAAGTTATTTGGACAGCTTAAGTGAAAATATTAATTATTTCTTTAGCTCAAAAGGAGGGACACGACAGTCTACCCTTCTTGAATTGCTTCTCCTAAGCAATGAGGATTCAAATTATTTATTTAAATTTCTCAAGCATGCTCATCTTGGCAATGCATATTGTATTTGCAGATTTTGGCTTTCCTAGGAGTTGCCTTATGTAAAATATTTATTCACCCCCGTGTTTTCATTGTGCCACTATGGTATAATGAGGAGCTTAAAACTTTGTCATGAGTATTATATGCACATCCACTACTCCATTAAAGTTCATAAATGTAAGGAAATCTTGAATCATTGCCTTTGATACAATTCGAAAAGAGAAAAAGATCAAACATATTGTAAATGTCTTGTCTTGTTGGAATGGCAACATCAACAAGAAGCAATGAAACAACAAGATATTGCATTAGGTGGAAAACCAGTGCTAGTTCTACTTTAGACTTCAATATCAGTTGTCTAAAAGAACCGTCTAGATCGCATGCTCTTAGTATAGACATATTTGGACACTTTCACCCTCCTTATGATGCTTTCCATGATGAAAACAAATTTGCAATGATATAGTATGAAGCATCGATTATCTGCTTGCATGATTACCTCCATGCCTTGAGCTATAACCATGATGATAGTCAAATTCACTATGATTAGTTGCTAATCTGAAAATTTCTGCAAGCCCAAAAAAACATTTTCCTCCAGTGCATGCTCTCAACAGTGTTTCTGACAATCAATATGTTTCTTGCTTTGAAATATCCCTTTCATTTTCTGATCTGAAAATGAAATTATATGAATGTTTTGAATGCTTATCTTCATCTGTTGACACCTCCAAGATTCGCATCAACTTCATCATTCTGATGACTTGAAAATTCGGATTTTATCAAATAATTCTCTTTAATTTCATTTTCACATACATCCTGAAATTCATTCCTATCCAACTCAATCATTTGCAGAATTGGAGGTGCTTTCTGAAGAAAAATAGCTTTTTCATTTATGCATTCATCAAGTGATTCTCTCCTCTCCTTGACATCATCAAGATGAATCTTTCACTGTTCTGCAATCTTAGAAGTGAATAGGATATCTTTATATGGTGGACTCTTCCAAGTTCTAATTCTCAATTTTTTGCAATAATCATCACAATTTCTTCCTTAACCTTCTTTTATAATTTTGGATCGAGTGTATCCATCATAATTTTAGGTTCCCCCATCTTCCTTTGTGGCTATTCATCTAATGTCACCTCCAAGTAGTAAACCTATCCTTTTCCCTGGCATCTATAGACTAGCACCAAATGTTTTGTGCATGAAAGAAACATTTTGTTGTTCTATGTTAATTTATGCTATAATCTTTCTTTCTTGCAATAGAAGAGCTCTTTTCTTGTTTGCTAGGAGGTGACTTAGAATGGAACACAGAAGATTTTAGAAATGAAATACTCTTGTCAGCCTCCTAAGGCCTTGGTTCTAAACATTCCTCAAACTCTCTCATCCTTACTCCGTTTCTGTTCTCTTGGAATATCTCCAAGAATTCTTCAAATATAATGTAGGATTTGTATATGTTTGAATTTTTATCATGTTCACAAAAGGCAAGAAGTTTGCATTAATCTCTATCATGCTATTCTTTTAACCATGCATCCTAATTATGATCTTTCTTTTGGGTGCCTCTAAATGAATTTAAAGAATTTAAACTTAAGTGACCATAGTGCATAATTATGAACTCATGCTAGCATTCATGTGCTCAAAATACTGACTTTGGAACTTCTGATTTCGCAGTTCATCCATCACCTCATTAGTATAATGTATGGGAAATTTGTCCTTAACAATTATCGTGCTCCATCCTCTAAAAATTGATATAGGTAGAAGGATCCATCTTTTTTCATCCTAGTGATGGATCAATAGAGTGTGATCCAAAATATAAACTAAAATTTCTTTACATAATTTATTCCAAATGTTTGTTGTCATAAATTCATTGACTTCAAAAAGTGTGTCTAATAATTTTAATAGAGTTAAATAAGGACTTTTACTTTACCCATAACACCTAAGTCCAAAATTTCATGTACCAAGCTCTCAACTTCTGTTCTATAATGATGATGGTAAAGATAACACTTAGATTGGCAAGCATGGATCCTGATTGTATTTCAGTAACATGTGTAGTATCACCATTTTTTTTGTTAACCTCACAAGAAAATCTCTAAAAGCTACTTCATGCTTCTCGTTGATTGCTTGTATAATCTCATCCTGTTTTCCTCTAACTTGCTTTAAATGTGTAACATCTTGTTATCAAAGCTGGGGTCCATTTCTTAATCATTTTAATATTTTATTAAGAATTTAATTCTATGAGATGATATCAACTTGATTGGAGTTTGGAATCCCATGGTCATAATACTTTTCACTTTTCCAAATATCGAGATCCATGAAGTAGTGTTCCACAGAGATATGTCCCCAAGGACCTGGATGGTGTCCTTGGCATCCTAAGGAATCGAGGATTTTAAGGAGACATTCCCTTTTTCCAGGACCGAACAGCCTGCTCTATTTGGTGCACATAAATTTTAAAGAAGGTAACATTTAAGGAAAATCATGATAAAAATCCAGAAAAAGTTAAAATGGAAGGATTGTCATTGCAAATTCAGCACATGATATTAACTTGTTAAAATTCCAGCTGCTTTGATTTTTAGTTCAAGTTATTATAATAGTTGTCCCTCTGTCATTCCCAAAATTTGGGAAGTCTTTTACCATCCCTAAAACCACAACCCCCATCCCCTAAATTAAATAAAAACAAAAAAAAGAAAAGTCTCTAGAGAACATACTCATTTCTTGCAATCATTCAACACCCAAACCTATATCAAACAAATACATTGAGGACTAGGTTGCATGGGTACTCATACCTACACCCCTGGGACATGTACCGGGTACTCAGTGGGTACTCGGTGGTTACTTGGTGGAGAGCATCATAGCTAACGAACTTGATTAAGATTTCTGATTTTTGTTTGAGTTTTTGTTTGCCTATCAGCTTATCAGCTTGCTGTTTATCAAGCTTAATTCAATATGTAATCAGTTTGACGCTTTGATGCAATATTGATTAATATTAAACTTTATCACTATTCAAGTCAGAAGTTTATCATTTGCAATATGTTATTTTTATATGATTTATGATCTTCTTGTTCATGTTTACAGTTTGTTTTCTTTGTTATGCATTTAAACATTTAACATATATATTATTACAAACATATTGCAAATCTGAAACTGAAAACAATACATTACATCTGCAAACTTTATCACTGTTCTCGGATGGATAACTCAATGTCATGACTCATATTTTTAGACTTTCTATAAAATATTAAATTATATTAAATTAAAAAATTGCTGTTCCCAAGTACCCCCATCCCCTATTTTGAAAAATAGTCGTACCTGTACCCGTACCCAAAGTACCCAAGTACCTGTCCCTGTGCAACCTTGATTGAGGACTGTTTCAATTTCCACTTTTTGTTATTATATAACCAAGTAGATTTTATATTTTGTTTAGTTTTACAAACACTGAAAGTTCAAAAGTTAGGAGATCTTTCTATGTGAAAACACAATATAATTTAAATTTGTAACATGTTTTCTAGTTGTAAGGATTTTAAATATACATATTGTGTCCATGTACTAAGGGAAATGATATTCGATTGATATTCAGTTATTACAAAAGAGACGAAAGCTCCTTAAATAGATATTACAAGCAGAGTTTCTAAAATAGAAAAGAAAAACCAAAAAGAAACATTCTAAATAAAAATTAACTATGAAAAAGAATAATCTTAACTAAATGACCATTATAGAAGCATTACATAATTACTTTAACACTCTTCCTTAATGGTCATTCTACTAACTACCCCATGGAAGACTTGACATAATCTGCAGATCATTTGGCCATGAATACATAGAAGGCAGCCCCCTTCTTTTCAAAACGCTCTGCGACATGAGCTTGCTGCTAAGACCTTCCCCAGTGGTGCAAAACTTCTGAATATGACTAAGTTTACCATAATCCTTCCAACATGATGTTGGGTAACAAAGCTATCTCCCTTTATCCAGAGACACCGAGATCAGCTTCAAAAAACTTCACAATTCTGAAAAACAGCAATTTTGCCAAAAATCATCAAAAGCAATAACACCCACAATTCTGTAAAAAAATCATCAAAAACTTTTGCAAAAGAACATTGTTTACCCCAAAAACCCTAGCTACGACTCAAAACAAGTTGCAAGAAACAACAATTTTATCCAAAAATCGTCCAAAAAAAAAGTTGAACACAGATTTTGTGGAAAATCGTCAAACCCTCGATACGATGTTGAAATCCACACATGATTTTGTGAAAAAATTGGCAAAAACTCAAAAATCTAGAGAAACCCACCATGATTTTTTTTTGGAAAAAATCGTGCAAAATCCTTCCATGATTTTTTGTGGGAAAAAAGCTTAGAAAACCCTTGAGCAGAGAAAGAACCCACAAATTTTCAAAAAATCGTACAAAACAGCTCAATTATCGGGTCTTTTCCTCAAACCCTCAAGTTCCAGTCCAATTTGTACCAAATCCGAATGTGGATGCAATTTTGAACAAATTCCATTCAAGTTTTGATTTTTGCTTGCGGGTTCGTATGACAGAATTGGCGACAAATTTCCAGTGGACTACAACAAATTTTTTACGAATGGCAAGAATTTCTACGAATTTCCAAGCATCTCCAACTTGTTTCGATGCAGAGTTGCATAAAATATTTATAATGTTATTCGTTAGATTAATATAATGTTATTATATTATTTTTATATTATGTTATACTATATAATATTATTAGCTATATTTATTTTTGTATTATATTAACATAAATACCAAAGTTATATTATATTATATTATAAAATTATTATTTTTTGTTATATTAAATTTTATATTATATAATATTATTAGTTACATTAATTTTATATTATATTATGGGACTTCTTTCTCCAGCTCTTCATTGCTTTCTGGCTATCCGGACTATTTTGATCCATTGTGAACAATGTGTCGGTGATAGCATTTGACCCATTGCACCATTGAGGGTTGTTTCATCTCAGGACACTACTTCCGACCTGATGATCTGCAAACACATTCTCCAGAAGATCATCCTTCCACTCTTCAAGAGACTGCCTCTTCCATTGAGATTTGGGATATTGCTTCTTCTTCTTCTTCTTCTTCTTCTTCTGCTTGGGACAATTCAGGAAATTGAAAATATGTACTGGGATGTAATTTTGGGATACAATTTTGGGTGTCTTTCTTGGGTTTTGGGTTGGGTAAAATATTTGTAATTGTACTGGGATATGGCTTTTTGCCATACTATTATAAAAGTGTCCTAGGTCTTAGGTTTGCATCAGGAGCTACAACTGGAGGTTTTCTTCCTGGTTCTTTCCTACCAGTATGCTCCCCTAAACCAGGTTCAATGTATACTTTTTATTATTAATAAAATGTATACATTTTTTTTTAAAAAAACATCAATATTAAAGTTATATTATTTTATATTATAACATTATTAGTTATATTATATGACTATTATGTTATAACATTGTATATTAATTTCATAATATTATTACTTATATTTATTTTTTGACTTAAATATATGTATTAATATTTATCATTTACTAATAATTATTTTTTTATAATTTTAATACTCACTAACATTTATTGGAAGAAGATTATTTGTGAGGTTGATTCTCATATTGTGGTTGATATGTTGAATGCAAAAAATTGGATGATGTTAGTTGGTCGTTAGTTGTAGTGGCCAAGCAAATCTTGAACCTATGTAGCTCCTCGGATTATGTTTCCTTTTGTCATATACCCTGAGAGTGGAACAGAGTGGCTGATTGTTTGGCGAAGTGGGCTTAGTGATGGGATGTTGTGGACTAGGAAGGGCTACCCCCAAGTCATGTTGAAACTTTGGAGAGACAAATTTTGAAGGATAGTGTTGATATTAGTTTTATACCACTACAACATGAAGGATGAATCACCCAATGTTTCAAGATGAAACACCGAATACTGAATCCCCTCTCGAATAAAGACACCACATGTGCTAAAGATTGCCTAAAAAGATCATAGAGGTGACTCCAAGGTTCCTTCAAATCGTGGACTTAACTCAATTGTTATGATGTGATATGTTGGTATCACAAGGGGACTTACATTAGTTCAATAGGACTATCAACTTGATTTCGAATGATATGGCTTAACAATGTGCAATGAAAATATTTTATGACTTCCAATTTACAAAGTGAAATGCAATGAGCATAAACTTACAATTCTAAACTACTTTACTTCTACTCAAGGATGCAAGGAATTGTGAATATACTTATGACTCTACTAGATGCAATCTCGTCATCAACTCCACTCACCTAGTGCAATCTGTTAGCAATTTAAGTTGTCATTAGTGTAAATTACAAACACCATTCCCACCAGTAAAGGTTCACCGGTAGTCCACTTACATTACTTTAACGGCACCGGTAGACTAGGAACAGAGGAGATGCATCAGTAGACTAAACAGAGATGCACCAGTAGACCAAACAGAGTGTATAGTACCAGTCGTATATTGCAAACAAGGATGAACCGGATATAAGAGTAATACCGGTCATAACTACATAAAGATCTGCTCCGGATTCTACGGAACAGTTTGAGTTAAAACTGGAATATGCGGAGCATCCACCGTTCAGAAGTGGATTTAGCTTTTTAACAAGAGTTAGCTTTATTTCTACGGATGTTTCCATGGTAAACTCCAGATCGGAACGCAAAGCTTTTTGCTAGTTGCGTGATTTAATGTTGAGTTTACAGCCTGGCGGTTCTATGAGTTAAGGGTTTCATTAAGATGAACTCTTGTATAAATACAAGTCATAGGACGCAAGAAAGAATGTTGTTAAGAGTTGTTGAATAAAGAGAGCAGAAAAGAGTCAACAACCAGGCAAACTGGGGAAGAGATCAACAGGTATGATCTAATCAAACAATTAGTGTCAATTGAGATCATTGCTTTTATAAGGTGTGAAAGCATATTGAAATCCCTTTATTAGGGTGAACCCTAATCGGTTCTTTGTAAAAATCCTTTAACCGGGTAACATCTTTGTTGATGTTGAAAGTCCTCTAACCAGGCAACTCCTAACAAAGTTAAGATCTTAACCGATCTTCTATCAAATCCCTTAATCGCGTAGCACCTTCACCGGTGCTTTGTAAGCTCCTAACAGGGCATCTTTACTTCTACAGTAGTGAAGTTGTGAGCTCTATCTCACCGTGGTTTTTTCCTTCTAACCGAGGGTTTCCACGTATACATCATGTGTTGATCTATGTATTTCTATTTATGCTTGTGAATGATTGTTTATATTCTGCTTATCTTGGAAGAATAATTAAACAAGTGTTGAATTACAATAGAAATAGTATTTACTGATTCACCCCCCCCCCCCTCTTAGTAACCGGTTAGGAATAACAATTGGTATCAGAGCTTCGTTCTCTAACATATAAAACTTAACCGCTTGAGAAAAAGATCATGGAGGGTTACAAGTATTAAAAACAGCTTGAGGAAGCCAACAACATCATGCCTCTCTGGAAAATAGGCTGAGAAGATCACTTGCAAAAAGGAGCTGGCTCTGCAGTTGAATGAGAGCAATGAGACTATTGATGAACTCCCTGGGCAGAGTGGATCTGATGAAGCTAAGGAGGCAGTCTCTGAGCTCATGGAGAGAAACCAGATCCTAACCGATCAGATCTCCAACCTCAAGAGCGAGCTAGAAGATAATGCCCTAAGGATGACTGAGCTGATTGAGAAAAAGAGGAAAGCTGAAGATGAAAGAAACACAGCAGTCAAGTCCTTAACAGCCTCTGAGAAAGCGAGGCACCTAGCAGAGGAAGCTATAGGGGCAAACGATCTTGTCATTCTGCAACTTCAAGAAGACATGCAGATTGTCACTCAAGAAAACGCCAACATGCAAAAGGCTTGGCATGATAGAGATGAAGCATCCAAAAGGCTGGCACTGGAGTTGTATCAACTAAAGAAACAGATGAAAGAACTTGAAGAAAGAAACGAAACCCTAAGAAGATACAACGAGAGCTCGGTCAAGCTTGATGAGCAACTCAAAGCTCAAAGAAAGTACAAAGATCCCACCGGTCTTGGATTCACTGATAAAGACACCAAAGAGACTAGCGAGTCTTCCAGAGCTAAGACAAGCAAGAAGGATAAGAAGAAGCCGCTGGCACAAAAAGGTAAGAAGACTTTTAACACCTCTTGCAATCATTGTGGAAAACTAGGTCACAGAACAAATGACTATAGGAATGCACCAGTAAAGCCAAACAACAGTTACTGCAAAAACTGTTGCAAGTATGGTCACAAGACCAATGAATGTTGGTCAAGCCCCACAACTGTGTCCAGTGGAAGCAAGGGAAGCTTCAAGGGCTACTGCTACGCATGCAATAAGTTTGGACACAAAACTGATGAATGTAGATCAAAGACAATGGCATTCAGATCCCCAAGACCGGTATTCAGCAAGAGAAACAAGAACCGGAGCACAACCAACTGTGCAAACTGTGGGACACACAGTCACAATGACTCCTGGTGCAAATCACCCAACAATAGAAGGTTGAATCCATGGAAGGCAATCGGGACAATCTGTTACTCCTGCAACAAAGTAGGACACCTAGCGAAAGAGTGCAGGAACCAGTCAATGAGCAAAAGGAAAGAATCGGTCAAACCGGTGGAGAAGCCCTCATCCTCAAATGAGAAGATCAATAAGGAAGAGAAGACTAAGAAAACAGTTAGGCAGATTTGATTCAAAAAGGAATCAAAGAGCTCCGCTGGGGAGAAGACAAAGGAAAGATCATCATCGGCCGATGGTGATATCTCTTTAGCTAACTGAGCCTACAGGGCTTAGAGGGAACCAGTAGACCATCTACCGTTCCCGGTAGAACTGGTGAGAATCGGACTCACTCAGTCTACAAGGACAACTGGATAGGTAAGCTTTGATCAACTGAGGTTTGCTAAACCGAAAAAGCCTGAATACCAGTTGGCAAAAATGGAAAGAAAAGTTAGGTAAGACAATTAGGGTTGTAGCTATTTAACAATAGTTACCATTTGGTAATTACCGTTATGCCCTAACTCTATAAAAGAAAGGAGAATTACTCATTTAGTTTTACTTTTCTATCTTTGTGATTAACGAATTCTTGTGCTGAGTAATATTCTCACACTTTGATCATTGTGAGCTACTATTTGTAATATCGATCAAGCGACTTTCTATGTTAACCGGTTATCAAGAAATGGCATCATCATCCTCTATCGTGAAGCTGATCAAGGGAAATCAAATGGACCGACTTGCATATGATATTATGGCGGTTCAAAACAGGGAAAATGACATGGCTGGTGCGCTGTCGTCTGTGCCAAACGAAGTCCTCTTGACTGAAGATGTCACAGCATTCATTCACACTAAACAAGAAAAATTGGGTGAAACTTATATTCAAAGCGAGTACCTCGAGTTATGTGAAGGGAGACTTCCTGATAAGTATGCGAAGCTGGTATCATCTGGACTTATCAATGGAGTATGCTACCCGACCATCTTCCGGGAAGACTGCATTTGAATGGTTCTAAGTCGTCTTCATGAACCAGGTTTCTGGCTCAATAAAGGTGTATGCTATCCGATCACTAAAGAAGATCTACATAGAGTTACCGGATATAGTGATCAAGGGGAAGCACTAACCCTAAGGACTATCTCCAATGCCATCGTCACTAAACTAACAAAGCCAAGATCTGATGGTCGACTTATGACCATGACCGACATTGAGGATGACGGAGTCCGCTTTCCATCTGTTGTGATTGGCTACAAGGTTTACCAGTCAAGCAATCTAAACAACATACCGGGTGGAGCAATTCACGCCGCACACCAAATAATGCACGATAATGCTCAAAACAACATCTGTGCAATGCTTCGAGGGCAAATCTTTGAAAACATGAAGAAGCTCGGAGTTGTCAAGAAGAAATCCATTATGGAACCCTACTGGTATGTTTGTACTTCTACTATTTAAATTTCTTCCCAGGAATCAGAAAAGTGACTTGGAGAACCGATAGACCGGTCATGCATCAAATCAGTGAAATGGCCAACCAACTGGGAAACCAGTTAGGTAGAGTAATGACTGAACACTTTGAGGCATTTCAACTACGGATGCATACAAGAGAGAGGGTGCCGTCAACCATTGTTGACAAATACAAAGACGACGTATGCTTTCTGGTTACCACTGATAACTGCATAATTCAAGTCATGGAACTAAGAACCATGTATGCTCCTGAGCTAGGCTACGAGATCACCTCAAAGGCTGCTAAGGCATATGCAGATGCCTTGACCGAGGCGGATCTAGATCTCGGTGCTTACCGGTTTGGTACCCACGAAGAGATCCAGGAGAATCTGAAGAAACGGGCACCAATCAAGAACGTGTATGTCAAAAGGACGCCCACGCCATAGAAGAAACCGGTGAAAGAACAGCCCAAGACTCAAAGAAAGAGAGCTCAACCGGTACCCAGTACCCAAGAGGAAGAACAAGAGGAGACAGAGATCGAGGAAACAGTTCCTCTGGTCAGAAAGAGGAAATCAGGTAAGCCGGTAAAGGAAGATCCACCGAAAAGAGCCAAGCCCACAATTGATGAATTTGTGGCATCACTGAAAGAAACCGGAGGAATGGGTTCAGTAAGCAGAAGATATCAATTTGCAAATGAAGAAGACAGGAGAAAGATCAAAGAAGCGGTAGTGCATTGCATTCATAAGTATAATCTGCATCCTACCAAACTTCATAGGATTGTACCAAAGGATCTCCTACAAATTCTTGAAGCTATATGGAAAGCTTCAATGGACAAAGAAAAGGAGCTGAGGATACGAGCTTTGCTAGAGGTTCAAAACGACCTCACTCTGGAAGAAGCCACTAAACAAGCTGAACTGCATCAGCAAGATTTCCTGACAAAGAGGAGGATAAATCGGATGCTTATAGGTGAAGCCGACAAGGTTCACGAGGAAGGAGTAGCCATATGGACCAAACTTCTTCAGACCCAGCAGCAAGCAGAGGAAGCATGCCAAAGGACCACAGTTCCACCGGTCCCTGACACCGGTAAAGGAAAAGGAGTGCTTGGAGCTGAAGCACCGGTCAAGGAGAAGAATCCTTCAGAACCGGTAATTGTAGATATCACTAATGAACTAGGCAATGATCCAGCTCATCCAATTGTTCTAACTTCTCCGAAAAAAGGTAAGCCTTGAACTATGACTGTAGATGAAATAGTTGATGAGGTGATGGATTTTGGAATAATAGATAATGTTACTAAATGGTATAGCGTTCTAGGAGAAGAGGAAAAACAGTCAATTATAATAGCCATAGTGGAAACTTTTATGGACTACAACAGAACTCCACGGGACTATAGGTCCAAGTTTCCCCCAGAATTAAATTCTAGGCTTCAGAACAAATGGAGAACCGGTCTAGGCACAAACACTAGAATCAATAAGGAGACACTGTCTAAAGTCAGACCCGGCCTCAGTGAAGAAAGAATCAAGCTTCTACTAGAAGAAGCATCAATGAACTTGGATACCAAGTGTAGAGTTGCCAAGATTCTAAATGGATTTGAAAACGAAGTCTATAAAGAGACTTTAGACTTCTGGCAGCAGTACAATTTCAGTGCACTAGAAAGAACAGGTCCACAGGATCATCCTGAAACTGTACAAGCACCACCAGTTCAATTCACAACTCGTGAAGAACTTGCAATCGGTAAGGTAAATGTTCAAGAAAAGGAGTTCACATCTAGTGAACAAATAAATGTTGAACAAGTAGTTCCCCCAGTAGAACAAGAGCTGGGAAATGATATCCCTATGGGAGAATTACATTTAGCTGAAGAGCAACACAAAGAAGAAATCCCACCGGAAGTTCAATTTCAACAAGAACAGGATGCCCCACCTGAAGTTGAAGTGCAACCGGAAGAGGAAGCTCAGAATAAGGAAGAAGCACCTGCCAAGGAAGACCCACCTGAAGAAGAGGCGCAACCGGAAGATGCAGCTCAACAAGGAGATGTAGAAAATAAGGAACAGGAACAAGAAATTCCTGTACACACTGAGCAAGCTCAACCGGAACAGGAGCCCAAGCAAAAGGAACAAGCAGATATCCCAAGCTCCTCCTCTAAGAGAAAGTTATCATTTGTTGAGGATAAAGAAGCTAAAAGAAGCAAGGCCACCGATACTGTGGTTGACATCAGCAAGATGTCAACAAGGCAGCTCAAGGAGTTGACCAAGAGGAAACGGGACATGGTCCTAACCACTCTAAAGAATATTTTGTGCAACTTCGTGCCTGATGCTGACATAGATAAAGATGAACCTGTTATAGATCAGCTGGAAGTATTAGCACAAGCAATCGGTGATGACCTGACAAATCTAGAAACTGTAGCTATAGATCACTATGAGAAGAAGAGAATAGAGATTCTCCACAAACAAGTTGAAGATATCAAGGTAACTCTGTCAACCAACTTAAGAGTTCTTCAACAACAGATCCAAGTTGCGGGGAGTTTAATGATAAGAACTTCCAACTTTGAAACTTTCTTGCAAGATCTGACAGAGAAGTCAGCAAAGACTTCAAAAGACATTAGAGCCTTGTCTTCTCAATTTGACATCAAAAATAAGTCTGCAACAAATTTTAGCAGAGAAATGACAAGTCTTGCTCTAATTCTAAGAAAGACTGCAGAAGAGGAGAATAAGAGAATCCAAGACATTATTGGATTTCAGTTATTTCTAGCCCCAACATTTGACTCCATGCAGCAAACAGCAACTTCTACAAAAATTCTGATCAATGAACCGGATTATAAAACTGTGGAGGATATGGAGAACATCATTGTTTCTCTAAAAGCAGTCCAAAAGAACATTGAATATGTAATCGGTCAATGGGCACCGTTTCTTCATTCTGCAAAGAATATCTATAAGGATATCTTCACCAAGCTACAAATGTGAAATCCTAAGAGAAGCTTAACCCTTTGTCCTATGGAGGCAAAAAGGAGAAGAAGAAGCAGAAGAAATGGGAAGCGGAATGGGAAGCAGGACAGAGCAGCTACAAGACAGAAGAGCTAAAGCCCTTGGACAAGGGAAGCAGCAGTCAAGGGGAAATCTTCAATAAGTGAGAAGAACTGAAGTGTACAGTACACAAGGTAGCAATCTGATCAAGGACAGAATAGCCACAAAACCAGAACAAAAGAAAATCTAAAGCACTATAACAGGGGAAGTGTGCTACAGAGAAAAGAGGAGTATACAGAACAAGGTATAAATTGTGATAAGTGAGTATGGTTTTGAGCATGGTTTTGCCACCAATGACAAAGGGTAAGTTGTTAGCAATTTATGTTGTCATTAGTGTAAATTACAAACACCATTCCCACCAGTAAAGGTTCACCAGTAGTCCACTCACATTACTTTAATGGCATCAGTAGACTAGGAACAGAGGAGATGCACCGGTAGACTAAACAGAGGAGATGCACCGGTAGACCAAACAGAGTGCATAGTACCGGTCGTATATTGCAAACAGGGATGAACCGGGTATAAGAGTAATACCGATCATAATTGCATAAAGATCCGCTCCGAATTATGTGGAACAGTTTGAGTTAAAACTGGAATATGCGGAGCATCCACCATTCAGAAGTGGAGTTAGCTTTATTTCTACGAATGTTTCCAAGGTAAACTCCAGATCGGAACGCAAAGCTTTTTGCTAGTTGCATGATTTAATGTTGAGTTTACAGCCTGGCGGTTCTATAAGTTAAGGGTTTCATTAAGATGAACTCTTGTATAAATACAAGTCATAGGACGCAAGAAAGAATGTTGTTGAGAGTTGCTGAATAAAGAGAGCAAAAAAGAGTCAACAGCCAAGCAAACTGGGGAAGAGATCAATAGGTATGATCTAATCAGACAATCAGTGTCAATTGAGATCATTGCTTTTATAAGGTGTGAAAGCATATTGAAATCCCTTTATTAGGGTGAACCCTAATTGGTTCTTTGTAAAAATCCTTTAACCGAGTAACATCTTTGTTGATGTTGAAAGTCCTCTAACCAGGCAACTCCTAACAGAGTCAAGATCTTAACCGATCTTCTATCAAATCCCTTAACCGGGTAGCACCTTCACCAGTGCTTTTTAAGCTCCTAACAGGGCATCTTTACTTCTGCAGTAGTGAAGTTGTGAGCTTTGTCTCACTATGGTTTTTTCCTTCTAACCGAGGGTTTCCACGTATGCATCGTGTGTTGATTTGTGTATTTCTATTTATGCTTGTGAATGATTGTTTATATTCTGCTTATCTTGGAAGAATAATTAAACAAGTGTTGAATTACAATAGAAATAGTATTTACTAATTCACCCCCCCTCTCAGTAACCAGTTAGGAATAACACAATCTTCTAAGGTGTATTCAAAAGATGTTCAAATCACTACCATTACATTAATACCATCAATGAATGCATATCAATGTGCAAGTAAGAATTGAAGTTAAGTTCATAATAATGTCATTCGACCACGCAAGGCAAGACTCGCAATCAATAAGCAGCTAGTGGTTTGGTCTACAATTGAATCAAACAAAGATATATTCACAATTTCTTTTACCCAACTATACTGCTCAAAGCAAATTCTAACTAAGTACTTGAAATCAAATCTATTCTAAATGAGATAGATAGATCACCATGCAATACTCCAATAGACTACAAGTATTCACCATGCACAACACAACAATGAACATAGATCAATTTTAGTAGTACATTAGCAACAATTCTCCAACAATCTCCCTTTACAAATGACGAGAGCAAGTCTTATATAGGGAACTCTAGAACAATGAATAGCCAAGAATAAATCAGAATCAATGGCCTAAATTAATCCACTAAAGTACTAATTACGGTTTCCACAACCATCACCCAATCACATCAAAGCACCACCATGTGGGCCAATAAGAAAATTATATTGCTTCCAAGAGCCGATAACAAAGTGGGTTAGGTATAGTCTACTAAGCAAAAAGCACCAATAAATGGGTCAGTCAAAATGAAGCACCTAATTATTAACCAATATGGAAATTCATGCCACATAGGCTTACAACAAATCATCCCTTAGGAGATTATTTCCTTTGTTCTTTTCCATTTTTGTAAATCAATGAGCTTGGACATGATTTCATCTAGCTTGTCCATGGGAACATTTGGCACCTTCTGGATTTTGTACTGCGAAACATCCAACGCCTCTATGCAAGGGGCAAAAGTTTTTTCCCAATCATTCATACTGTCATGGCAAGTTGTCACGAAAACCTTGAGTGAAGCAAGTCCTCCCAATTGTTTCCTTTGAATGATATCAATGTCTTTGAAGTAAACAATTCTCATCCTTTCTCTTAATATCTCTACATCTATGTTTTCTTCCTAGTTCCCTTCAAACTGAAATGTTGTCCTCACCATTTCAAAAATCTCATTTTGGACTACCCTGATTGTTTTATTCAAACATTGGCAATCACACTTTACCCTCTCTAAGGTGTCTTGTTTTGAAATCAATGCCAAGTACCATCCATGGAAGTCAAGCACCTCATTGCCCTTTACTACTTTCCCCTTTTCTAACATGGATCTAGGAGTGCTCTTCAACATCCACAAAAATGGGATGGTTTCCTCTTTAATGGATTGAAACTCTTCACAAGTTTTATATAAAGTGCATGCTCTCCTTCGCATAGAAACACCCATGTTATACTTCACGAATTTTGGAAGGTAGGCAGGCGCCCACCTCAATTAAGACCTCCTCCACCCATGCTCTAACTTACTAAATTGATGCATGAATGATTTCTAAGTTATCAATGGGTGTGATAGGAGGTATGAATGTTTGATCCTTCTATTGTATTAGGTTCATCACATGCTTGATATACTCTTTCAATTGTTTGAGCTCTTCCTTATGTTGCTTCCTCTTTGCATCCTTCCTGTTCAATCTATCCTCGATGGCCTGAATTGCTCCATGGGCCTCCTCGACCTTCTGTCCCTTGGTGGTTGGTCCCAAGTCATACTCTTCAATGTCATAATCTCACAATTGTATGTCTTTTCTTATCCTATCCATCCTTGGGATAGCAATTTGTACCTTGCATGCACTTGAATCATCTCTTGCAATTTTAGAAAATCTAGCAACCGACATCATCTCTTTGATGCTACCACTTGTCCTTACGATCTCTTCTACACTCCTGATTGGTTGGGCTATTGTCACTTGTTTTCTTTTCATTCGCTCTAACAACCATGTTGGGGCGTTGATTTCGCCTAGTTCATCCTAATGATTTTCTATTCCTTGATCTTGATTTTGGGCACCCATATTGACTTCCTCCATGATACCTACAACCTGGGGCCTTGTTTCATCGTCATCTGAAAAGGCCTCAATATCTACCACAACATGCTTCTCTTCTTGTTCTTCAATTTTTTGAGGGGAGTTTGTTTCTTGCTCACTTGGAGATAAGGGTGAATATCCTGAACTCCAACTTTCCACTGTCTCTAATTCAGCCGTAGCTTTTGGTGTTATCTCGCTCTCTAATCTATGCTTCTTTTGGGATGGCCCTTGGTCCTCTATCCCCTTCCTCTTTATTGCTTTTGTTTGTGATTCCTTGCCGCTTCCTTTGTTCTTCTTTTTGTGTTGGTTCTCTTGGTTTCTTGAACCCTTAGGTGGTTGCTCGGACGATTCTTCATCGGACTCTTCCACATCCTTCATTAGCTCATACGTCAATGGAATTCTTGGTGCTTTTAATCTGGCCATCTACTTGTTTATCCATACACGAGTGAATTTTGTCATGGTAACCATTATTGCATCAAGACTTCATCATTATCAAACCAATTTATGGCAGGAATGGTGTCCTTGTCTCATAATCATCTTAAACGTATCTTCCATCTTCTTCAATATAAGCTAGAATGTGAACCCACTTGCTTGCTATAATCAAATCCACTAATAAACGAGAAAATGCTCTCTTCTTTATCTCATGGTCATCAATTGCATTTGCCCAATGATCCTCTACGTGTGCTACATGGTTGAGCCTGCCTCTGCATACCTTTCGAATTAGATGATGTGGGTCAGAGTTGGGGCGAGCATTGTAAAGGCCCAGTGAGTAAAACTCAAATCCCTTTTCAGCCACCGTTGCTGCTAGGAGTGATGAGCAAGTCTCGATTGAACTTACAATATGAATAGGGAAGGATACTCCTAGCCTATGTTTATGCTTTTGGATTCTGTCATATGCAAGCATCTGTCTTGCTACCTCTATTATCACCAACTTATTCGGGGGGGACCTAGTAAGCTTCACTGGGCATACTATACTTCCTACTACTCTAATATAAGTGAACGTTGTGAATTGGGTATACCAAAAGCCATGTTTCTTGACAAGATCCTCCACTTGTTTCAACTACCTATTATGAGGAGTTCCCTATAACACCCTAACTATGCACATGGCAAAAACATTGTTTGCAATTTTGAATCCATCGTTGTGATGAAGCCATAATTGTGGATAGCAATCATACACCATGTATTGCCCTGCCTTCGTCCCTAGTTCACCCAACGCCTTCAATCCTTTGAACTTACAAAGCCACACTATCATGTATATCATGTAGGAACTCATGTAGAACATTCTTGATTTCTCCACAATCTTTAATTGTTGGTCCATGTTGTTATTGATTATAGTCACCCAATCAAACATAATATTCGTGGTAATGATCGACTCAATAAAATAACACATCCATGGTTCGAAAGGTGTTGCATGTTGGCTCCCCATAACTCTATTCAGCATAAGGATGAGCTCTCCAATGTCCTCCTTGAAATCGGACTTTATCAATTTCGGGAGCTAAGATTGATGTTTCTTCGGCCCCACCAATCACTTATTGACAAGTGTGATATAAGTGTTAGAATTGCTCTCAAATACTTCCATGGCTTGTTCCTTTGAATTGTAAATGTTGTTATTATGATAAGGAATATTGAACACCTCCCTTACTCTTTCCGTCATTATTACTATCACAACGCTTCCTTTGGAGTAACCACCTCTCTTGTTTCTAAGACGTACTTTCTAGCACATTCAACCACTAACTTTGTCTATTGTAGTGTCGATGGGAAGGCCACTACATGCACGATTCCACTCTCCACAATTTTCTTTGCCCATGTTCAAGAATTGTTTGAAAATATTCTACTCACTAAATCCATACTATATGGCCCAAGGTTAGTGTCATTTACTTTCCTCCACTTGGATGTGAAACTTGTTGGAGTCATGTCTTGAATATCATGTTTGAGCAATGCTTGCCTCCTTTCTCTTGAATTCAACCCATCTTTAGTCACTGCCTTTGTACTAGTGCCTTCATCACTGACAACTATCATTTTTTTATTTTGAATGTCCCCCACCATTGACCCCGGCCATGTTTAACATGCCAAACGTTGCACTTAGGCATTTGCATTTAGGAAACCTGAAAAATACACTATCAAGAAATGAAGCTAAAAAACTACGATCGTTGCATTCCCTCTATGAACATTTCTTCTAATTTAAATCTCAAAAAGAATGGATATAATTACTTCACTTCACAAAATCTGATTTTATGTAATTTTCCCTTTTTGGCTAGCTTGGAAAGTTGGGACAAATACTGTAACTTCTCCTTCTTACTCTATCAAACACTTGCAAGACATAGTTTGCTATATCTGATATGATAATTTGAACAAATGTAATATCACTATGAGCAATCTATTGCTATTTCAAATCAATATTTAAATTCTTGCAACTTCAAATTCTGACACTAGTTCTGATTAGTCTTGTATTCATGTGTTCAGGGCGTCGTCTCTAATCTGCAGTATGTTGTAATATCCCGAATGGATATTTTTCCAAATATATTTCTCACAGACGTCTCAAGAATATAAACAAATAATTGCATGCAATGAAATATCGATTTAACAAATAATAAACCAGCAATATGCTCCAATAAATCCTCAGAAATTGTTATTGCATTATAATACAACAATGGAATTACCAAACAATCCAATCTGAAATATAGTATGCAATAGTGAGATCGGATAACATGAACTTGGAAGTGCAATGGTGAACTCTGTTGGGAATCCACCTCAGAGATGAATTGGGTTTCCGTCCAATCCACCGAGAAGCCTAAAGGTTTCCGTCCTCAGGTTTCAGAATCGAAAGCTGAAGCATCTTGGATTCTCCAAGAGAAATAAATTCATAGAATCAAGCATAAACCAAAAGAGTCTCCTTTCCCTCTTTTAAATCAACAAGCTGTGACTCTTCAGTTTCCCTTCTCTGTCCTTTCATAATTCCACCATGTGTATTAATTTAACCACTGTAAATTAATATGTCCATATAATCATAAAGTGGCATAATAATAGACCATGAAATCTTCTGGCATTAAAATGTATGACCAAACGAACTCAGAAGTCAATGTGTGATAGCTTGCCGGAAAGCTCTCGGCAAATTGCTCCAAGTCCAAAACGGACATGCCAAGAATACTGAGCTCTACTGACTTACTATAAATAGTAAGTATCTAGAAACCCTGTGGAAACTGCTCTGATTGGCCTACAACTGGAATTACCTAGGCCAAATATCACACTGATCCATATAAAGCCCTAGTTAGCCCACCAGACCATGATAAAACGGCTAACGACGCAGCAAGAAATAATGTGCCCGAAAAAGGGGACATTACAATCCTCCCTTCCTAGAGAGTGCTTGCCCTCAAGCAATCGGTACCTGCATGCTGTGACCAAAATGCCTGGATCCCATATCCATCTCAAGGAAGTTGCCCCACTTGACTACTGTGCTATCCTGACAAAAACGTGGCCAGTAAGGTGAAGCCACTCATTACTCCCCCAAAATAGCAATGCATCAGTCATACTAATACCAGGATCCCACATGATTGGGCTGACACGATCACCAAATATGAGTGAATCGAAAAATCTCAAGATGCAATCAATACTAGACATCCCTCCATCAGTAAGAGGTAACGCAAGGGAAAGCATATGACCCATCATACAATAAGACACAACTGCCCATCCTGAATTGCTGATGTAGGAACCAAACTGCCCAATAGCTGAACTCACCCCGTCACTCCAGTCTAGTGACCAAGACTCATCTCTAGTAAGTGGACCTGGGTCCCAAATCCTACAATCAATCTCATCCTCGTCATGGGGATTGGAAATATCTTCCTCCTCTAGCTCAAAAAGGGGATTATCAAATGTCAAGTCAGTGTCCACCTCAAACAAGAAATTGTCAACCGACTGAAAGTTATCTAACTCATAAAGAAGTTCTGGCTGATCCAAATATTTGTCATTTGATCTTTTGGGACAACTATCCAAGTCATAAGTCTATTGTATGCTATCAAGTTCCTGAATCACCTCCTAAAAGAACTCAAACCTTTCTTTGTCGTCCTGTTCCCTGTACTGGCTAGTGGCAACAATCTGATTCCTTGCTTCCTAAAGAGCAATACGTGTGTGCTCCAATGTATCCTGAGCAACATTAAGCTCTCTATTGAGCTTATTAACCTCATTCTCATTTTCCCTCAACTGCTTAGCATATTTTCCAACAGCCTATAACAAGTAGTTGCGATCTGAAAGTAAACATAGATATTCTAATTTACAAACGTCAAAAGCTGTTTTGACCCCCTGTAAATCTGCAACATAAGATCTACTCCTTATACCACTTTGCCCTTTTTCCATCTAAGGTTTCCTGTAAAGATCCTCAATAATCCTGTGAGTGCTATCATGATGTACAAGAGCTGCAACAACGGCATCGTCATTAACTTTCAGCTGATTCTTCAAAGCATGCTTCTCATCATTGTCATCTTGGAATGCATTATCTGATTGGTTATCCAAATCAGCATTATGCATAAGTGAGGTGCTGCTATAGAAATCACATGATTCCTCATTACATGAATCACTAAAGACATCCATCTCGTTGTCACAGCCTTTAATCATAATTTTGTCAATCTCAACTTCTAAGTCACCAAAGTAGAGCTTTGAACACTCTTCAACTGTGATGATTGATTCTTCTTCCACATTAACCATCTTGGCTGATTGGAAACTCTTTTCCTTTGGATCTTCACCGTGTCCTGAAAGAGATGTATTCAAAGCTATATTTTCATTACCCTTAGCTGCAATATATCTTCTCCCTGATTAATACTGCAAACATGTTCATGTGACCAGTCCTCTTGGCATATAAAACAAATCTGCCCTGTTATCATTTGGTTCTTACTCATTTCCAGAGATCCTGCAACCTATATGCCTATTGATATTCGCTCATTTTCAGTCAATAAATTCTTGAATCTTTCAACATGATGCTTAATCAATTCAGTTGAGAGTTCATATGCCACGGGTGAGGTCTTTTGTTCTCTCCAGATTGCCAACAAATCTGATTGCAATTGTTTACATATGTCATTATCCTCATCTAAGATCAAGGACATGATAGTTTTTATGCAAGCCTTCACATTGTCTAGATGATGCTTCCTGAAATTACTTAGGAGGCACTGAAGTAACTGTTGAATCATCTTATCACAACGGAGATTTAACATGTGAATGAAAATTCTAGTTCTTGTCATTAATTCCAAGATTTTTGCTTGCTTACCAAAGGTAGGACTTTTATCATTATTTAGTCCACCTAAACTGTCCACAATCAACTGTAATACCTGCTTCCAAATGTAATCGGTATAAGGTGTAACAGAGGCTGTAATCCGTGTGAACTCACTGAGACATGAGGCGACTGCAAGCCTAACATCTTTATGTGGATGTCCCATAAACCTGCGTTGGACCAAAGCAACCATTGAGGGCTACAAAGCCCAATTGAAGAGCCTACAATAAGATTGATCTATTCTAGATAGATATGAATCCATCTCATCTAATTTGGCAAGCATATCTCCCATAACTTTCTTATTCTCCAATTGCCATCCAAGGCAACATAATTCATTTCCTATTTCAATTTCTTTTTGAATGTCCCTTAGTTGTTTACCATAAAATGTGTCATTGAATTCTTTTGAGAACACAAGGCTTTCCAGATTTTCCATTAAATGCACACTTACCTATACAGCCGAGGGGCAAATTGGTGACCAATCTGTTATTAGAAGATATAATCTCTGCAAGTTAAGCCCTTGTAGTAATCTTCAAGTGGCTGCCCAGAATTATTTCATAAGACCTGAACAATATGTATTTTCAGACTCATACCATGTCGAACAACTTGCTTGCAATGAATGGTTCCAATTCTTAGATCTTAAATGTGTGAAATGATAATTATGCTTAATAAGCAATCACCAAATGAAAACATAGCATTATATTGTCAAGCATAATATATAATTCATACTGGTTGACAAATAAAGAGAAATGCTTCAGAACCGCCACAGATTGGAAAGTAATAGATTTGCTGACCTTATTTCTTTGGAAATAACTATCAGTGTATTCAAATTGCCACAGCGCATGATACCTGGGATGGGTAGTGATAACGAGCCCCCATAACAACTCTTGTTGGCAACCCAAAATTTAATATTGCAGCCTCACATACAATCAATCTTTTCCAACATATAAGTAACCAACTTATAATTATATTCAGCAGCAGTCTACAAAGAACCGCAGAACCCCAAGAACTTATGAAATAGTTGGGTTGAATTTGCCAAAGTCTGCCAACGATGGCAGAAGCAATCTCCTCCAAGAATTCCTGACTAATAACTAGAGATATTGACTGCTTTAGTTTTCTGCTAAGTACTCCATCCACTCACAGTTCACGGGCCATCATCTTTAGCAGTTTGCCACAAAGTTTAAACTTTGGTTCAAAACTGTTGGACCTTCCCTGCGATGATAGTATTGATTCTTCCCTTACTCCCGCAAGATGTTCATTCCATACCGGTGTTTGATCGCTTCCTAACTTGACGGTAACACCTCATTCCTCCTTACTATGTTTCAGTCGACCAGAAAGTCGAGCCATACATATCTTGTTTTGGTGGTTCATACACCTATCGAGTAAGACTCCAGAATTAGAAACAACTTCTCTGCAACGATACCTTCCTTTCCTATGCAGGGAACTTTCTTCAATAAGTTTCAGCCTATCACTGTTATTTCAAATATCAGGAATGTTTATACAGCAGCAAATCCGAATAAGGATTGCAAGTATTTCACCAGCACCAATGAATATGCAAATAGCTTCAAGTAGTCACAAATGATATGTGTTGCTACTCAACCAAAAATTCTAATGTCCATTTTCAATAGAAACAAAGATCAGGAATGATACAACATATGGCATGCACCTTCAAAAATCTCCAATCACCAACAGAACCCGATGGAAACAAGCTGTCATTTATGTTGCAAACAGACGCAGACCATGAAGGCTTGTAGATAATAAGGAATGGTTTAGAATCAAAAAGGTTCGGGAACAATCTAAATGAATATTGATATGCCTGGAACTGCGTTACTGCCCAAGTTGCTTCACAACAATAATCCAGAGCGGAAATCTCAAACCAAAATCTCTTAGACAAATCTGCACTTGGAAATAATGTACACTGATTCCTGTTTGAAGGCCATATGATCCTTGCGTTGGAACGAAACCACAATAACTTGGGTCACGGTAATACTCACACAAGTGGATAATACTCACCGAATTCTCAAAACTCACGAGCTACATGCTAGTTCACAAACCTTTCGAGTTGGATATTGTAGTCGAAATATTGCTTACTATGTCTCCGTTCGGTCACAACTTCCAACTCTGCAAATTCCTTAACCAACGGCCAGCATTTGAATGAACCACCAATTTCTTGAACTGCCGCAATTTCGACTTTTGCAAAGGATTTCGTCATTCACCAGCAACTCAGTATAACACCCACAAAAAATACTCCCAACTATAATCTTCAACAATATTAATATTTGGTATGGAGCACCTCCCGACGGTAGCAAAAATTATTTTAGATTTTAATCTCTAGAAAAGTCGGCCCACTCAAATCCCTTTCCAACAAACTCCAATCTCTGTGGATAGTATAAAACGGAACCCACACAAACATCAGTTTGGCATTAATTAATTTTGATTACACCCAATGCTTATTACTAATTCATTGCCAC
The DNA here is from genome assembly GCA_027943335.1 of Chamaecyparis obtusa. Taxonomy (NCBI): domain Eukaryota; kingdom Viridiplantae; phylum Streptophyta; class Pinopsida; order Cupressales; family Cupressaceae; genus Chamaecyparis; species Chamaecyparis obtusa. The sequence goes on from BSBK01002120.1 coordinate 348,837, forward strand.
CTCAAATTCTTATATCCACACTAAGCTATGGAAATAATATAATCTCATACATGGAAATAATACAAGTTGTGAATTCTAATGTTTGGGGTGACCACCGCAGACTATAAAATGCTTGATTAATTGTCATTCACAAAAAACAACCCCGTGTATAGCAATGAAATATTAATCCCAGAATAAAGTCTTCCCTCAAAAGTTTGGGACCCACAAAGTTCTATTTAGAATTAAAATAAGTTTATATGCATCAACACCTGCAATTTTCTTCCTTGTAATCTTCGGCACTAATGATAATGCTTCTCAAGGTCCCGATAAAATTTTTACTCAAAATTAAAGTCTGCGTCAAATACTTTCTTTTTTTCTGTAAATCTCCACGATCTAATATAGCCAAACCATTAAATATTTCCTTCCCAATGTTTGGCTAGTAAATTCTCGGGCTATAAATCTCTCCCATGCCAAAATTATTTTCTTCTGCAAATTTGTCTGTACTCAGAATTCAAAAAATGATTTCTTCAATGTTAACCCTTCAGGCTGGCAGGATACACTGCTCTGATACCAATGTAATATCCCGAATGGATAATTTTCCAAATATATTTCTCACAAACGTCTTAATAATATAAACAAATAATTGCATGCAATGAAATATCGATTTAACAAATAATAAACCAGCAATATACTCCAATAAATCCTCAAAAATTGTTATTGCATTATACAACAGCAATACAACAATGGAATTACCAAACAATCCAATCTGAAATATACTATGCAACAGTGAGATCAGATAACATGAACCTGGAAGTGCCATGGTGAACTCTGTTGAGAATCCACCTCAGAGATGAACTGGGTTTCCGTCCAAATAATGATTTCTTCAATGTTAACCCTTCAGGCTGGTAGGATACACTGCTCTGATACCAATGTAATATCCCGGATGGATAATTTTCCAAATATATTTCTCACAGACGTCTCAAGAATATAAACAAATAATTGCATGTAATGAAATATCGATTTAACAAATAATAAACCAATAATATGCTCCAATAAATCCTCAGAAATTGTTATTGCATTATACAACAGCAATACAACAATGGAATTACCAAACAATCCAATCTGAAATACAGTATGCAACAGTGAGATCAGATAACATGAACCTAGAAGTGCAATGGTGAACTCTGTTGTGAATCCACCACAGAGATGAACTGGGTTTCTGTCCAAATAATGATTTCTTCAATGTTAACCCTTCAGGCTAGCAGGATACACTGCTCTGATACCAATGTAATATCCCGGATGGATAATTTTCCAAATATATTTCTCACAGACGTCTCAAGAATATAAACAAATAATTGCATGCAATTAAATATCGATTTAACAAATAATAAACCAGCAATATGCTCCAATAAATCCTCAAAAATTGTTATTGCATTATACAACAACAATACAACAATGGAATTACCAAACAATCCAATCTGAAATATACTATGCAACAGTGAGATCGGATAACATGAACCTGGAAGTGCAATGGTGAACTCTGTTGTGAATCCACCTCAGAGATGAACTGGGTTTCCGCCAAAAAATGATTTCTTCAATGTTAACCCTTCAGGCTGGCAGGATACACTACTCTGATACCAATGTAATATCCCGGATGGATAATTTTCCAAATATATTTCTCACAGACGTCTCAAGAATATAAACAAATGATTGCATGCAATGAAATATCGATTTAACAAATAATAAACCAGCAATTTGCTCCAATAAATCCTCAGAAATTGTTATTGCATTATACAACAGCAATACAACAATGGAATTACCAAACAATCCAATCTGAAATATAGTATGCAACAGTGAGATCGGATAACATGAACCTGAAAGTGCAATGGTGAACTCTATTGTGAATCCACCTCAAAGATGAACTGGGTTTCCGTCCAATCCATCAAGAAGCCTGAAGGTTTCCGTCCTCAGGTTTTAGAATCGAAAGTTGAAGCTTCCTGGATTCTCCAAGAGAAATAAATTCATAAAATCAAGCATAAACTAAAGGAGTCTCCTTTCCCTCTTTTAAAGCAACAAGTTGTGACTCTTCAATTTCCCTTCTCTGTCCTTTCATAATTCCACTTTGTGTTTTAATTTAACCACTGTAAATTAGTAAGTCCATATAATAATAAAGTGGCATAATAATAGACCATGAAATCTTCTAGCATTAAAATGGATGACCAAACGAACTTAGAAGTCGATGTGTGATAGCTTGCCGGAAAGCTCTCGGCGAAATGCTCCTATTCCAACACGGAAATGCCAAGAATACTAAGCTCTATTGACTTACTATAAATAGTAAGTATCTAGAAACCCTGTGGAAACTGCTCTGATTGGCTTGCAACTGGAATTACCTAGGCCAAATATCACACTGATCCATATATAGCCCTGGTTAGCCCACCGGACCATGATAAAATGGCTAACGACGCAGCACGAAATAATGTGCCCGAAAAAGGGGACATTACATATGTAGCTTGCAATCCATATGCCAAAGGCAATTGCTCTTATTGAGTAGATCAACTAAAGTTTAAATAAAAAACATAAAATGTATGATTATGCCTCAATGACTGCTAGGAAAAGCCTTCTTATATCTTCTCTCTTAAATGAAGAGTTGCTTTGCATGAGATGTATCTCATGCCTTATGGAGATCGCACCCTTTGCTGAAGATTCTAATCGCTGTTCTAACTGATTATTATCTTGTTTTTGAGATTAGCCTCTTTTTAACATTAAATCGCACCTTTTTCCTCATTTAGAATTTGCACTTTGCTGTCATAAACAACTTAACCGATGATATTATCAAGTCTTTTAATCACTTATAATCAATAATCATAGTGCTACTTTATAATTAATATTTATGTTTTAATCAGACCCTTATAATGATTAGTCCTCTGAGTCATCCAAATCAATAAGTATTTCATTCCTTTATTACGAGGATTGTATCATCTCATGATTAATGCAATTGTTGATCAAATCACTTTCTTTCTTTACTTATGGTCTTTGATATCTGTAGGCGATTCAATGTGTCGTTTACACCTCAAGAACTGCGATAAATAGCCATGAAGACATTGGGATTTCCGGTAATGAAGACATTGGGATTTCTCAAGCGGCGTGGGCACATTTGTCATAGGATATTTGTTTAGGAGTTGATGCTCTCCATGTATTTGTCTTCACCAAGCCCCTAAGGAATATATCCTGTCATGTTCTGTTCCTATGCCCAGAGCGTCGCCTCTGTAATTCCTTTGTGGAATTCACAACCTGTAAGTCGCTTGTTTGTACTATTTTTTTGATATGTATGTTAATATTTATTTTATGATATTTGATATAATATTAATAATATGTAATATTAAATGTATATAATATTGGATATGTTATTTTTATTTTATATTCTAACATATAATATTATATTATATTATTGTACTATATATTATTATCTTCATGATTATAATGATATATTTTATTATTATATTAATAATAGATTTACTATTATTAGTTTATTTGAGTTATTATTTATTTATTTATTCTTATATTATAATATTTAATATTTTAATCTTATAATCATTATTATTACTAAGTTCTATTCAAGAAGGGGTCATCATAGTTCGTCCTTCCCAAAATTGCTTGTCCTCAAGCAATGCAAACCTTCGGTGTGAGTGGTGTGCTATGCAACTCTAATATCCAATTTGGGTCTTCAAGTCGATTCATATCCCTTTGATTATTCTAGTCTAATCTAGGTTACTAAAAATATAGAGTTAAACAATGAACATAAACAATAGAAACATGAAGTATAAACTTGGATGCATGAAGACGCAAAGCATACACGATGTATACACCTTGCTGCATGAAGACACGAAGTATACACATGATCAATGCTTTGTTGAATTCCTCCTTACAATTACTATAATAAGCCAAGGTTAGGGAGATATTTTTACTTCTTCACTATGTTCTTGACTATAAACTCTGCAACAAAGTGAGCACAAGTTAGCATATAATTTCAAAAATGTGATCATACTATTATTACTCTTAAGTAGATTTGATGATTGAGTCATAATAAGTTTGACCAAGGTCATCTCATATTAAGCCCAAGAGCGAGGCTTTGCCCCCTTGGCCTCCCTAACAGGTCTTAGACATCCACATGAGGGGGTTTACTTAGTAGGATGCTTATCTTGCTTCCTTATCCATGCCTCATCTCCTTTATCCTGGAAAATCTGAAAGGTTCTTGCGAAAGGGTGCCCTTAGCGACTCTCCCTTAACTAGTACTACAATAGGGGTGCCCTAGCAGTTCTCCCTTTATTGCAGAGAAGTAGGGTGCCCTCGTAGCGGTTCTCCCTTAACTACTACTACAATAGGGTGCCCTAGCGATTCTCCCTTAATTGCAGCCTTAGCTACTTCTGCAATAGGGTGCCCTAGCGATTCTCCCTTAATTGCAGCCTTAGCTACTTCTGCAATAGGCTTCCCTAGCAATTCTCCCTTAATTATAGAGCAATAGGGTGCCCTTATAGCGGTTCTTCCTTAACTGTCATTGCAATAGGGTGCCCTAGCAATTCTCTCTTAATTGCAAACTCGGTTGAAAAAATACTTGCAATAGGGTGCCCTAACAGTTCTCCCTTAATCACGGAGCAGTAGGGTGCCTTCATAGCCATTCTCCCTTAACTGCTGTTGCAATAGGGCGCCCTAACAATTCTCCCTTAATTGCAGACTCGGTTGGAAAAATACTTGCATAGGATGCCCTAGCAGTTCTCCCTTAATCACAGAGCAATAGGGTGCCTTCATAGCTATTCTCTCACTCTTGCTGCAATAGGGTGCCCTAGCAGTTCTCCCTTAATCGCAAAGCAGTAGGGTGCCTTGATAGCCATTCTCCCTGAACTTCTACTGCAATAGGGTGCCCTAGTCATTCTCCCTCAATTGCAAACTCGGTTGGAAAAATACTTGCAATAGGGTGCCCTAGCAATTCTCCCTTAATCGTAGAGCAGTAGGGTGCCTTCATAGCCATTATCCCTTAATTACAGACTTGGTTGGAAAGGTACTTGCAATAGGATGCCCTAGAAGTTCTCCCTTAATCGCAGAGCAATAGGGTGCCCTAGCAATTCTCCCTTAATTGCAGAGCAATAGGGTGCCTTCATAGCCATTCTCTCTTAACCGTTGTAGCAATAGGGTGCCCTTGCGGTTCTCCCTTAATTGCAGACCTTTCCCCATTGCTAGCTCCAACATAGGCTAATGGAATTATTGTGCCAAGGACTCGTGAAACTGTCTACAAGTAGGCTCCCTCAAGGTTCTTACCTATTTTGGGACTTCCCATTATGTGACCGAATTACTCTACCTCTCCCTTCACAAACCCCATGTCCTATGTTCTTACGATATGCTAACTGTGAGGTTAATTCACACTTAGAGCAATACGTGCATTATCATAAATATAAATTAATCGAAAATGATGAAATTTATTTTAATATTCAACTTAATAATCCTATGCATAATTCTTGAAAATAGAACTTATCTTTGTTTGCTACTACAACGTGGCTATGACATTCCTGATTGCAGATCTCTTAAACAATATAATAGCGACTTGTATTCCTTTTGGCCCTACATACTTATGTTGTATTTTTTTCTCTTCAATGATAGGTTTGCATTCACTATCATCCACAGGATAGCAGGATTATGCTCTGATACCACTTGTAATGTTCCCTTTTTGGCTAGCTTGGAAAGTTGGGACAAATACCTTCACTTCTCCTTCTTACGCTATCAAACACTTGCAAGAAATAGTTTATTGTATCTAATATGATAATTTGAACAAATAAAATGTAATATCACTATGAGCAATCTGTTGCTATTTTAGATCAATATTTAAATTCTTGCAACATCAAATTCTAACGCTGGTTCTGATTTGTCTTCTATTCATGTGTTCAGGGCATCGCCTCTAATCTGCAGTATATACCTTGCAATCCATATGCCAAAGGCAATTGCTCTTATTGAGTAGATCCACTCAGGTTTAAATAAAAAACATAAAATGCCTGATGATGCCTAAATGACTGCTAGGAAAAGCCTTCTTATATCTTCTCTCTTGAATGAAGAGTTGATTTGCATGAGATGTATCTCATGCCTTATGGAGATCACACCCTTTGCTGAAGATTCTAATCGCTGTTCTAACTGATTATTATCTTGTTCTTGAGATTAGTCTATTTTTAACATTAAATCGCACCTTTTTCCTCATTTAGAATTTGCACTTTGCTGTCATAAACAACTTAACTGATGATATTATCAAGTCTTTTAATCACTTATAATCAATAATCACAGTGCTACTTTATAATCAATATTTATGTATTAATTAGACCCTTCTAATGATTAGTCCTCTAAGTAATCTAGATCGATAAGTATTTCATTCCTTTATTACACGGATTGTATCATCTCATGATTAATGTATCGCTAAGAAAATCACTCACCTTCTTTACTTAAGTTCTTTGATATCCATAGGCAATTCCATGTGTCATTTACACCTCAGGAACTACGACAAATAGCCATGAAGACATTAGGATTTCTCAAGCAGCGTAGGCACATCTATCAAATGATATTTGTTTAGGAATTGATGCTCTCTATGTATTTGTCTTCACCGAGCCCCTGAGGAATATATCCCACAGTGTTTTGTTCCTATGCCCGAAGCATCGCCTCTGTAATTCCTCTGTGGAAGTCACGACCCGTAAGTCACTTGTTTGTACTTTTTTTTTATATGTATGTTAATATATATTTTATGATATTTGATATAATATTAATAATATGTAATATTATATGTATATAATATCGGATATGTTATTTTTATTTTATATTTTGACATCTAATATTATATTATATTATTGTACTATATATTATTATCTTAATGATCATAATAATATATTTTATTATTATATTAATAATAGGTTTACTATCATTAGTTTATTTGAGTTATTATTATTTACACTGTAATCCTATTATTATTTATTTAGTTTATTTATTTATTTATTTTTATATTATAATATTTAATAATTTAATCTTATAATCATTAGTATTACTAAGTTCTATTCAAGAAGGGATCATGACATTTTAGACTAAGTTTTAACCTTACCAAGACATGGTGATTCTCACTACCCATAGATTCATTCATCAAAATCACAAGAGACTTACGTTGTTAGCCAACATCAAAATCTGGACACCTAGGTTTTGAAAATGATGTGTGACATCCCGTTATTTTAATCAACATAACAAATGTGTAAATATGTAATATCCCCAACTAGGATATTGTTTCAAATCTGATTTTGGTTGTCAATTTTGAATGTTTGCCATTTTGTCAAACACTTTGCAGGCAACCTCTATCTCGCTGTCTTTTATTTTCAGATTGTATTTGCTTGCTTGGAATGGTTTCAAATGAAGTTTAAATGCTAGCAAATGATTATTAAGAAATCCAAGCAAAGAACTAAAATACAGATGCAATCCTTTTTGACCATTTGAATGCATACATATGATTTCTACATGTAAAATGTGCATCTACAGCCAATAGACATTTCTACAAACACTTGGCATGCATCATTTCAATTCTTTCACCAAAGAAATGTTTACAAAAATGTATGCAAATTACAAATATCAAATGTGCACCTCTAATTTCATAGATATATGAAATTGTTGCTGCTGAAGGAACTAAACGCAGCCTAGACAAAGGACAAGCTGCTTGGAAGGTGATCAGGGCTCCCTTGAATTTGAACGCAGCCCAAGGAAAAATGCGTGCAGCCCTTCAATAGCACACGTTGCCTCTTACATTCAATTCCCAGCCATACTGGAATAAGATCGTTGCTATAACATATAAATTCATCACCATTTGAATACAATTAGAGCCTCCGTCTCTCTCAAAAGATCAAATTCAGAAATTATCTCACTTCCTCAAATGATTGCACAATTGAAGATTCCCTCTCCAATGGCTGAAGACGAAACCCTAGTTTCTTCCTCTCATAAATTTCACCAATTTCAAAAAGCTTAAACAACATGAATGAAAAAGAACTCATGTGAGTCTTTTATAACTTTTGTGGGAGAACTCACACACTTTCCAGCCAATGTGAGATAAATAGATATACTTTTTCCTTTTAATAATTCATTTACTCCAATACTTTAATTAATACCTTGGCTTAAGCTATAATGTCTCCATTTTGAGCGAGCATTGGAGTTAGTGGATTTAGCCTATCATTGGGTCCTTGTAGGCTAATTCTGGTGATTAGAGGACCCTGTTGTGGGTTTTGGCCCCGTTTTGAGGGACTTACTACCTATTTATAGTAAGTCATCATATGGTTCTACTGAGCTCAGATGATTTAGAGGACTTATATGATGCTTTCAAATTTTATTTTCGGCTTTCGGTTTGGACTCCAAGATTCTTGGAGGGAGCATCTATTTTTAGTAAGTCACCCCGTTAGGTTCATTCTTCATCATCTTTCATCATTAGGATCACTCTTGTACTGTCAGATTTTGATTCTGATGCTTCCTCAATCGTTTTTGCAAGATGGGTGAATTATGATTATTATTTAATTAAATTGGCTAAGAATGTCATTTTTATTGGGAATGTATTGTGGACATCTTAGTGTTATAGCTCGTTCGAACTAGATTGAGAAGTTTTAAATCCTGAGCTCATAAAACATGGACCCTTTGTGTCAGAATATGGTTATTTTAATGAAAGGGTTTTTTTTTCATCATTAAAGAGGAAAGAAATATAATAGTTTATTATATTTCAAATGTGCAACCATAAAGCAAGTGGCTTTTAAGTGAAAAGTATCATTGAGAAGCTATGGAAAATATTATATATACAACTTTATGAGAATTCGAACCGCATTCTTGACTTGGGCAATTTTTATCAAGTTTTGGAAGTGGAGAAGTTTGGCTAGGGTTTGAGGACTGATTCCTCTCTGCTACAATTTGAATCATCATTTGTTGATGGTGAATTTTGCTACTGGATACTGGACATTCAATTTTGATTCTGTGAATGTAAATTTGGTGTTGTTGTATACCAAATTGAGGGAAGTGTTTAACTGTTGTTGATTTTGAGATATTCTTTTGCTGGTTCGATTTAATTCTGAGGCTACCTGTTAAGTGGAAGACTATTGTAACTTCTGGTGACTGCAATCAACATTTGAAAGCCACGATATTTACTTGGTGGCTATGAATTGATTAAGGGAGCTGCATTTTTTCTTCCCAGCAGCCTGTGTGACATCCTTGGAAGGCTGCGTGTCCTTCTTAGCAGCCTGCGCATCATCACTGAGAGGCTGCGTTTCTTCCTGGCAGCCCACACACTTGTCTTGGAAGGCTGCGTTTACTTCTTGACAGCCTGCGTGCATTCCTAGAGGGCTACGTTTCATCTCCAACTGACTATATTTTCTAAAAAAGGTGCTCATTTACCAATGTTTATTGTTATGTTGCATGACAATTGGAAATTAAAACAAATTTGATGAATGTGATCATTTCTGGTGGAGTGTCGGAGTTTGAAATAAATTGTTATTTTATATTACTCAATTTTGGAAAATTTCTATAAGTTAATTATTAAAAAAAAAAACAATGCAAGCAAATTCAGAAATAAATAATATCTTCAGCTAAGAGCCAGGCAAGCTCTTTACATAAGCTTCGATGAGTTAACTGAATAAATGGCCCCTTCCAATGATGACCCAACCCTCAACTTAAGTGAAATTATAAAGTTAAATTACAAATTTATAATAAGTCATTTAATGATTTAATAATAATTTGGCCACAAATAATAATAACTCCCAAAATACTTATCCTTTAAATATGTCGTCTGAAATAGGAGGCACACCTATTATTTCCCCACGTGACCAAATGCACTTTCCAAAAATAGAAAGGGTCCTTCTCAAACAACATCAAGCTTACTATAAATAGTAAACGTGACAAAAGTATAGCAAATGAAGTCCAAATGACGCCAAATGAAAGCCAAACCAAAGCATACTGAATCCTGAAGTAGATGCCCACTAAAAGAGACCCTTTGTCCATCCTCATTATGTTGGCATCAAGGGATGGTTACCGGTAAGCCTTCTACCGGTGCATGGCAATTAAGTATTGTCATTGATTGGCAAAAGAGAAAAGAAAAAGGAGATGTTTTGTCATCTCAATCTAAGGTCCAAAGATCTAAGGAGATCTGTATGTAAAGAGGCTGGTTTGGCAACCGGTGGCAACCGGTAACACTATGCAAGGAAGAAAAGACTACATCTGCTCATCAAGAGTAACCAGTCACTAAGCAAAGTGCATGTGCAACCGAGTTAGGATACAACCAGTGTCAACAACGCAACCGAGGAAAAGGTGCAACCGGTAAGTAAAGGAAGGACAAGCGACAAGTCAAAGTTCTTACCTATTCACTACATGAGTATCTCAACCGATCAAGTGAAGGCTTCGGTATGATTTGACGAACCAGGGAAGTCGGAGTCAACTATCTATTTGAATCAACTTTTTAACCGGGATTTATTGCACTAAATCCGGAAATCCTCAAGTCAACTTGATGATCGGTTTGAGGCGCAGTTTAAGGTTTTAAAGTTGAAGTTTGTGGCTTTAAAACATGGAGTTATCTCATGCGAAGGAAAGACGTGTGACATGCATCTGTTGTTTTCTTCATAAAGCAGAAAAGGCAAGGGCATGCATCGAATGTTTCCTCAGTAAACTGGTACTCCACCGAGCGATGAATCCGAAGGGGATCTGAAATTAGGTCATGCATGAGAAGCGCAATTAGGGCAAGAACTCTATATATCCTTATGCCTGTTGAGAATAGAGTTTGCCTTCATTCTGCCAAGAAAAAGAGTGAACCTATACACTGAAGAAGCTAGGGTAAATAGAAGTGAGAAGAAGAGAGAGAATAGTGTGCAAAGAAGCACAACAGTAAAGGAGAACACACTTGCGGCGACCGGTGATGCTTCTCGGTTGAGCATAACAGAGATCTTATCAGGCTAAGCAAAACCATTTGTAAAAGGTCAATCCCTCTATTGTTTTTTAACAACTACAATAGTTAAATCCCAGTATTTGGGTGGACTCTAACAGGTCCCTTGTATCAAATCCCTTAACCGGGTGACAGCTTGAAAGGTGTTCTAAGTCCTCTAACCAGGCAGGCACTAACTAGCCTTATTGTAACAAATCCCTTAACCAGGTCGCATCTAATAGTGCATTGTAATCCTCTAACAAGGAAGGCTCCTAACAGGGCGCACTTCAGAAGAGTGCAGAATTTGTGAGGTCTCCTCACACCGTGGTTTTCACCCAAATTGGGTTTCCACATGATAAATCTGGTGTCACTGTGTGATTGATTGCTTGATGTTATTTTATGCTTGAATCTATTTCGCTTACAATTATAAGTATACTTCATCAGATTTATTAGAAGTTTTATAGGTGCTGATTCACCCCTCCCCTCTCAGCACCGGTTGGGACTGTCACATTAGCCTACGAGGGTCACATGACAAGCTAATCCATCCATAGTCATGGTCATGCTAAAAAGGGGACATTAGTAGCAAGGAAAGTAAACATACCTTGTCATGTACATATATCCCCTGTATTTGCATAATAGTTAGATTCATCTCTAATAAATTAGATCACCATCATATTTTGCATAACCACCATACTCATACATACATGATAATTCATTACCAAATCAATCATATCCTTGTCCTATGCATACATCCATACGTGATACAATGTTCCATGCACATTAACACATAGAGGGACATCATAACATGCATAGATGAACACATATTATAGCATTTTGCACTAACATCATGGCACTCTACATCATAGCATTCAGTATAAAGCATCATGACATTCAATATTAAAGTATCATGGCATTCTGCAATAAGCGTCATGTTCATATGCATATATTACTACATCATAAGGACGATGAGAATGACATCATGGAGATCATTGCTTCCCATGGTCAGGTGTCACTACCGACTCATGGACTTGATTATGCTCTTCCTAGCTGACGGTATTCCGAGCTAGAAGATTATATAGTTGACGGTATTCCGAGCTGACATAAGAAATAATGACTTATGATTATTATGAATAATCGCCTTTTGATTACTCATAATGATTACAAGTGATTATTATGAGTAAATAACAATTCCATTCTCAGCGATGGCTATATCCCTTTTCCATCGATACTTGGCATATATTGATTATTATGTTTAATCAATAATAACATACGATTACTCCTTTTGGCTATATCAAAATGCTTCATGGTGGAAGGGTCCTTCCTCCCAGCACTATACGGTGGAGAAGGTGTCTTCACTTCGGAGCTTCTCACAAGCGGTTGAGTAGGTTGCTGCTGGCCCTGCCTCTTCCTCTGCTGATGTTTTAGTGGATGTTGTTCCTGCCAACTCCGCTGGCGGTTCAGTGGAAGCTGTTCTTGCCAGCCCTGCTGGAGTGGAAGCTGTTCCTGCCAGCCCTGCTGGTGTGGATTTTGGTGCGGATGCCTCTCTTGCTGGAAGCCTAGCTTGCTCTACTCTTGTTTTTGGTTTTCCTGCCAGTTCAGCTGGTAAGATCATTGTTGTCGGTATTGGTACCTCTGTGCCTCCTGCTGGGTGCTTTTCAGATCCATTGCTGGAGGCTTTTTCTCTAGATTTGGATTGCTGGCAGAAGAAGGCAGCGAAAGTCTAAGATGGTTGGATAACTGTCAAAAGGAAAAATTCTAAGAAATCCTCCTCATCGTTCGACATGACTCTCCAATCTCATAAAAAGGAGATCTCTGATTAGTCTTTTCCCTTTGGCTAATCAGCGTTTTGTGGTTTGTGTGGCCTTTTGCTGGCTGGACTGAACCGTCTCGAGTGCTAGTTTTGTTTTGTGTGTTCTTGAGGTGTTCGGTCCTATGTTTAGGCTGGACCGTTGTATTTATGGTACTTCTTTAGCCTTATCTTTCGAACCAGTTATGTAAAGGGTTTCAAGGCCCCTTCAAAACCTGCTTTTACCTTAATCAAAAACATACGATTACTCATAATAATCGTAAAGGTTATTATTAATAATTGCAATTACCGGTAATGAAGATTGGCGTCTTTCCATCGTGCCTCTTCAACACATATTTATAATAAGCCGATCGGCTTTCCAAAGGATGTGAAGAAGAATTTATTTTCTAACATTATTTCCCTTTGTGGAATCCGCTCAATAATAGAGTGTATTGGTTGCTATAGCAACCCATTCAGTGCAAGTATATAATCACATATCAGAGACGACATCATTAAAGAGCATATAATATCAAAGGATATATCAGAGACGGTTCTTGTACAGAGTTATTCCCATATTTAATATCAAAACATCTGAGACGACATACCTCTACCAGACATTGTTTATCCTATAACTTGCAGCACATATTATATCGAAGATCAGAGACGGCTCATAGGGTAATGTGCATATAAAAACCTTGCTAAATCAAAAACAGCCAATATATATGTAATCTATATTTTATGGACTACAGTATTACTTTCGAACTGTGAAGCATCCATTAGTGCAATTGGAATTACCAGTCATTTGTACATATTGATATCATTATCACTGCATTATCATTACATTGTAATAGCATTTGGAATTACCAGTCATATTCCATTAGTTTGGCATTTGGAAATACCAGTCATTTATACATATATATATATATATATATATATATATATATATATATATATTGTTATCATTATACTTCATTATTGTTGCACTCATACATTTGCATCTCCATCACACTGCATTAAGTAGATAATTGAAGCAGGAATCTAGTAATTCACACAGTGTCAAAATAATCATAAAAAGGGGACATTACAATTGGTATCACAGCCACGTATCCTGACCAACAGTGAATGAGCAAACCCTTATTAACATATAGCATAAGGAAGAAAGGACAAAAAGAAACAATCATGGGAGAAGGGAACATGGACAATGATCATGAAGTTAATAACAAACTCGATCAGTTCTTACAAGGGAAAAGAAAGATGCAGGATTCAATGGACAAGTTAATCAAAGCACTTACCCAAACCTCCCTTAAACCTCCACTAAGGGACACCTCTCATTCAAGAAGCAGAAACGCCAAACCTGGAATTCCGACCTTCACCGATTCTACCAATACCAACCAAGCAGCAAGATTCTTAACCCTATAAGAACAATTCAGAAAAGATTGGGAGAACAGTAATCTAAGGGAAGAGTTGACCCTGAGAATATTTCGAGCTAAGAATGAAATATCATCCAACTGCGATCCAACCTCAAACAAAAGAATCACTACCTCATCAAGAAGACAGCACCAAAAAGATCAATGAGAGAAGGTACAATAGAGTTTCCACCTCCTCACAAGGTTCCTGCACCAAGAAAAGTATAGATTCCCAAGGAACAAAGAATTAAATTACCGTCCAAAGGAAACATACACAAGACAAATACCATCTTTCATGCCTAAGATCAATGATACCTCTTCTCCAGGCACAAAAACAGACTCCTATCATTTACTAAATACACGAAATGATACTGGGATAGCCAAAAGAATGTGGGGAAATGAAATGACCTCAAAGGAAACATCTTTGCAGCCATATAAAGGTAACATCACCATGCACCACCAAGCAAAAGGAAATAGTAAGAACTACAATGTCACAGAATCCACTCTACGAGTTCAAGGACCACATTATATACGATAATCCTTTCTTTCATATCAAAGAAGAATTCAAAAGACAACCTACCCCACAGAACAATAATGAGGAAAATTCGGATGATGAGGGAACTTCAGACAACCTAGAGGGACCCACATCTGGCACCTTTCAAATACAAGGACAAATTGATGGAAGAAGCATAAAAGTACTCTTGGATAGTGGTTCTACTCACAATTTTATCAATCGGGCTTGGATCCAAAAATACTACAAACCCAAACTCCTATGCAACAACATCAAGATTAAATCGGCCAAAGGAGAATTTATGTTTTGCAACACCATAACTCTCCCATTCAAATTGCAACTTCAATACTACACTTACTCGGCTCAATTCCAGATCTTGGAGCTAGGGAATACGGATCTCATCTTGGGACTACCTTGGATGAAAAAAATAGGACCTTCAAGCAAGATGTGAACAAACAAACAATTGCTTTCAAGGAAGGGAAAAGGAAACACATCCTTTGCAGACTCCAAACTAAGACAAACACTTCAAATTCAATCACCGACAGGCAGTTGCATTCTTACAAACTCAAGAAACCTCTACAAAGCCAAATTCACTCAAGGGTCGAGGTAATCACATAAGAAGAAACCCATAAGAGCAGAAAAGTCAAATGCTTGTGGGCAAGCATTTTTGAAGGAGGGGAGACTGTGATATCCCATTATTTTAATCAACATAACAAACATGTAAATACTAGCAAGGAAAGTAAACATACCTTGTCTTGTACATATATTCCCTGGATTCGCATAATAGTTAGATTCATCTCCAATAAATTAGTAGATCACCATCATATTCTGCATAACCACCATACTCATACATACATGATAATCCATTACCAAATCAATCATATCCTTGTCCTATGCATGCATCCATACATGATACAATGTTCCATGCACATTAACACATACAGGGTCATCATACCATGCATAGATGCACAGATATTATAGCATTCTGCACTAACATCATGGCATTCTGCATCATAGCATTCAATATAAAGCATCATGGCATTTAGCATCATGACATTCAATATTAAAGTATCATGGCATTCTGCAGTAAGCATCATGTTCATATACATATATCGCTGCATCATAAGGACAATGAGAATGGCATCATCGAAATTATTGCTTCCCATGGTCGGGTGTCACTGCCGACTCATGGACTTGATTATGCACTTCTTAGCCGACGTTATCCCGGGCTAGAAGATTATATACCGACAGTATTCCAGGCTGACATAAGAGATAACGTCTTCTGATTATTATGAATAATCGCCTTTTGATTACTCATAATAATCACAAGTGATTATTATGAGTAAATAACAATTCCATTCTCAGCGATGGCTATATCCCTTTCCCATCGATACTTGGCATATATCAATTATTATGTTTAATAAACAATAACATACAATTACTCATAATAATCGTAAAGGTTATTATTAGTAAATGGCAATTACTGGTAATGAAGATTGTCGTCTTTCCATCGTGCCTCTTCGGCACATATTTATAATAAGTCGATCAGCTTTCCAAAGGATGTGAAGAAGAATTTATTTTATAACCTTATTTCTCTTTGTGGAATCCGCTCGATAATAAGAGCGTATTGGCTGCTACAGAAACTCATTTGGTGCAAGAATATAATCGCATATCAGAGACAGCATCATTAAAGAGCATATAATATCAAAGGATATATCAGAGGCGGCTCCTATACAGAGTTATATGCATATTTAATATCAGAACATCTGAGATGGCATACCTCTACCAGACATTGTTTATCGTGTAACTTGCAGCACATATTATATCAAAGATCAGAGACAGCTCACAGGGTAGTGTGCATACAAAAACATTGCTAAAGCAGAAACAGCCAATATATATGTAATTTGTATTTTCTGGACTACAGTATTACTTTCGAACTGCCAAGCATCCATTAGTGCAATTGGAATTACCAGTCATTTGTACATATTGATATCATTATCAATGCAT
This sequence comes from Chamaecyparis obtusa, assembly GCA_027943335.1. Taxonomy (NCBI): domain Eukaryota; kingdom Viridiplantae; phylum Streptophyta; class Pinopsida; order Cupressales; family Cupressaceae; genus Chamaecyparis; species Chamaecyparis obtusa. Next base: position 365,477 of record BSBK01002120.1, read on the forward strand.
TATCATTACATTGTAATAGCATTTGGAATTACCAGTCATATTCCATTAGTTTGGTATTTGGAATTACCAGTCATATATATATATATATATATATATATATTGTTATCATTATACTTCATTATTGTTGCACTCATACATTTGCATCTCCATCACACTGCATTAAGTAGATAATTGAAGCAGGAATCTAGTAATTCAGGTAGTGTCCAAATAATCATAAAAAGGGGACATTACAGTATGATGCAGTCCTAAACTCTGACTTTTATTGCACAGGTCTGCAGTCTGCACTTCTTTTTTCAAGGCCAGACGTGATTTTGATCTTTTCAAAGCGTATGGACCTTGATGTTTCCCCAAATCTGCTTTCAATAATCCCTGATGTTTTTATTTTTTATTTTTCAAAATCGCCCTTATTGGTGAAATTCACTTGCTGGAAGGGGAAGTCTGCTCTTGATATCAGATCGAACTGCTTGTGTTTGGGGTTTGGAATGAGGCGAACTACCTCCCTTATATAGGCAATCATGCCCAAGGGGTGCCACCTCCTATTTGAACCAACTTCATTGGAAGGGAAAAGAAAGATTTAATTTTAATTGTAGAACCCTCTAATGCTGGCCGAAGTGGCATATCTATTAAATTATTTGATTTTGATTGAATCGCACCCCTTCCTATCGTGGCCATTGGTGAATTAAATGAATGGACAAGTCATTTCACTTTGCTATTAATTGTTTTTACTCCAAGGCTGACTTGGTATAGGCAGCTCCTTGGGCCTTCATGTTCACATGTTGAACATGAATGTTGTTTCTTCTTGTTAGTGCATTGTTTTCTCTTGATTGTGCATCATTTTTTAGCGATAGGGCATCATTTTTGAGTGATAGTGCATAATTTTTTACCGGTTGTGCAAGGAAATTTAAAGATTGTGCATCATTCTAGAGCAATTGTGCAAGGTTTTTGAGCGATTGTGCAAGGTTTTTGGAGCGATTGTGCAAGGTTTTTGAGCAATTGTCCAAGTGTTGATCATGGAGCCTAAATTTGGTTTCTTCTCAGAAAAAGTGTTAAACTCATTTTTTATGCTCGGAGGGTAGAGGATTTATATAAATATTACATTTAAGTATAAGTTACTTTAAGTTATATTTTAGATAAATACTATCAGGATGTTTGAGAGTGGTTTCAGATTCATTGGAGTTATAATGGAGATTTTAGATTTCGGGAGATTCTAAAAAATTCCAAACTCGGCCAAATTTCAGTAATCAGCACACCTCCATTAATGTTATCTCCCACAGCTTTTCTTGACTTTCCAAGATAAATTTGATATCGGAACAAGGACTTTCAAAGGATTCTAATTCATTTCACCACAAATCTCTCAACTTCAATCCCACCTCCTTGACTAGCGTGGCCCAACTGTCACTCGTATTCTTGATTGGCTTGACTACCCAGCGATCCAAAGTTGCTCAAACTCATCTCTAAGAGTCGGAGACTTGAAAAATTGTCACTGAACTAAAACTACCTAGGACAACCACCTTACTGCCAAGAGAAAAGAGGGAGTCCCCATTTGCAATGGGGCGATGGTGTGAAGACCTCACAACAGACAAGAATATGTAATGGGGTTCTGGAATGTTCCTTTTGGAACTTCTTGCTTTCTTGTTGATGTCTTGGTTGGGCTTGTTGCCTTTTTCTATGTACTTTTGGATCTTTCTTGAATAAATTTTTACCCCTTCTTTTTTCAAAATATATATATAATAATAATAAGATTTCATATATTTTTTTTTTATATGTATTTGTACAGACGAACCCAAAGCAAACCCAAACCCACTCTTGAAAACTTTTGATCAAACCCACAAACCCAAATCTGAACTGGGACTAGCAACTTAGCAAAACAATAGAAACACACTAACTAGAAGCTTTGATTCTCAAAAAAAACTTCATTCGTGATTTGCAACTTGATCTAAAAAATGCGAACTTAAGAAAACATTGATCAGTTATGAAAACTTCAATTTTATTAAAAAATAGTAAAAATTTTCTAAAAATTTTGAAGAAATTCCTCGGTAAACCTCACAATTTTGCATAAAATATCGTTAAAAAACTTCTGGAGATAAATTTAGGTATTGACTCCACGAATTTTAAAAAATCGCCGAACACTAATCTATGGCTCTAATACCATGAAATGATAATCAATTAAGATTCAATTATTGCAAAAGAGACAAAAGCTCCTTAAATAGATCTTACAAGTAGAGTTTTTAAAAGGGAAACAAAAGACCGAAAAGAAACATTCTATATAAGAACTAAGTATGAAAAGGAAAGATCCTAACTAAATGACCATTATAGAAACGTTACATAATTACTTTAACACCAAGCATGAGAAATGAAGCAGAAATGTGCTTACATTTGATGAATTTTCACAGTTACTAATGAACGAGCATAGTGGTAAAGGCTTGGGTGTGGGAAAAATTTGCATTGCCATCATCAAACCAAGAACAGAGATTCTGCCTGATCAAAAAAGCAGACCTGCAATTTTCAGAAGCATAATGTTAAGTGTGCATACAAATTCGATTCTAACTAGTGCCACAAATTGCAGAAATGAACATGGAGCAATCAAAAATCAGAACAAACAAGCAAGAGAACATGAAGATTTAACAGTGAGATTATTGTACAAACTACAACTATTGTGTTAACAAATGAATGCCTTGAATCTATGTTGCTTATAGCTTTACTTTGTTGTCATTCTAAAAGTCCTGTATAATTCCCTATGTTGTGTGATAACAGATGTATAATCCCTTAAAAAATGAGACCCCAAATGCTAGATACCAATAGGAAGGGATGAATGTGAAAAAATTTCATTTTGTAAAATTTTGCCACATTTTTATCATGTCCATGTGTAAAATGGTAATCAGACTAAATTACAAGAGTTTCTGGTTATTTTTTGACTATGAAAGCTAAAATGTAATGTTGGGATAAAGCCCTTGATTGCTGTGGGATGAAGTGGAAAATTTATAAGGTTTGGAAGTTTTTATATTAATCCTACTAGAGCCCATACTTTGAAATAGGTCAAAATCCTGGAAAAAGATATACAATTACTCTATTCTCACAAAGAGACTTTTTTCTAAGAGTTAGTATCAGGGTTCCATTGAGGGCCCCATCTCATCATATAAGTTTTAACAAAACCATAACACAAAATTCTGTATACCAGACATACAGCAGCTAAACCATGTTACCAACTACAACCTATACTACTAACCATACACCAAAAAAACTAGAAAAGCCTAACTGCATGAACAACCCCTAAACATGGGCATAACTGAACCTAAGAGACCATACTACAAGCATAATACAGTTTATGACAAAAACAAGACTGAGAACAGAGTACCATCACAAATTTAAGACAATTCAGACACCCCCACCTATTAAAACCAGATCATTGTGGATGGGACCTCTATCTTTCCTGCGCAGGAGAATGGATACCAGAGTGACACATGTATGGTTTCCATAGCCCGAATTTCAGGGCCTTGTGCCACATCCAAACCATGATATTTAATGCATTTTTAGCAGCACTACGCAATGCACCGATGAACCTTTCATCCTCTAGAACTGGAAGAGTATAGCCGCTAGCTACTTCTAGAACCCTATTGTGATGAGTGACCACCAGGTTTTTTAGCAAAAGGTTCAAATCTTTACAATAAACATCTAAAGATCTTAAATGATCCATCAGAGCAGAACATGTGCATTGAGGAGCCTAGAAATGAAAGATCGCCAACCAAATCTGACCAGTTTTTTCTGATTTGTTTGTTGCTGTTGGTAGATGTTTTTGTTTTTTAGTTCAAGTTTCAATGCCAATGTTTCTTTGAACTATGCCAAGTGAAGTATGCAAATAGGTATGAATTTTAAACTTAAAATGCAAAAGAATAAATGACTGATATGAAAGATCAAAACTCTGATTTATTACAAACAGCAATGCATTTATTCAAACGAAAGAACTAAACACCACAATAGGAATAGGCAACCAGGAAATCTAGCGATCACTCCAAGTAAGGGAAATCACAATAAGAATGGTGTCTGTAATGTCCCCAATTTTTAAGAGACAATTAATAAAATTAATTTTTATTAAGTTGTTGAGAATAAATTAAATATGCAAATGGCAACTTAATATGAATTGATTTAATTATATAAAAATAAAATAAGATGATAATATTAAAAGTCACTTTTCTTCAAATTAAAAGACCAAGAAGCAGAATACCAAAAGACAAGTTGATGGAAGGCCAAGAGTTTCCTGGAGAATGCTATAAGAGCTGAAGGAGAGGATTATTCGGATCATGTTCAGATATTTTACTCTATTGGGTAAAATTGTTGATGCTTTGACATTAACAGAAATTTCTGGAGATGAAAACCTTCAGGAGTTTGATAGAGGAGCTGGACGGAAACCTGGTTTTTCATGGAGTGGATTCATGATGGAGTCCACACTTGTGCTGAATGTGAAGAATCTCAATTGGAAACAAATTTGCAGTATTAAACATTTGCAAAATTGAGGCATTCATGATTATATTTTATTTGGGAAATAAGCATAAAGTTTCCTGATATTATAATTTTGGCAGAAAACAGTTGACGTGGGCTTATTCTGAATAGTGTTTGATATTTCTGAATATTAGACGGCACAATGAATAAATAAAATATTCTTTGAGGAAACTCATAACCTGTCGTGATTGTATGAAGAAATTGGCTTTAATGTTTCTTGTGGGCCCAATTAAGTATATAATTGAGCATGATAAAAGTCAGTGTTTTTATTGCCGTGAGTTTGTAATTTGTAGAAATTGAAGATTAATAATCCTCATCGGAGCTTTGAAGTGTTGGGTGTCATTAATTTATTTAAGGTCTTTATTAATATTTGGTGCCAAGTGCGGAGAAGCTTACTCTGTATTTTGCCATGGGGAAGATTATTTTACTGTGAATTCCATATTGTGAAGCGAACTCATTCATGAGGATTACTATTGGCACAAATATTATCATCGGCACTTAATATTTCCTTTCGGCAAAGATTTGATGCATATGGCTGGTGAACTTTATAATGGGGCTACATTTATTTCTAATATTCTGAAGACTATGTTTGATCATTGAAGGATGAATTGTGAGCCGGCTTGGAGACTATAGGACCGCATAAGGAATAGATGTAAAATTTCCTTACCGAGGAAGAATATTAATATGTTGAGTGCTAATAAAGTTTGATATTCGCAAACATATTCTAGACAAACATTTGCAAATTCAACTATCAAGGGAAATAGAATATATTTTGGCCAAGAATTTCAAAGTAAGTTTCAATCTCCATTTCACCGCCCGTCCGCCGTCAAGAGGCCATTGGGAGGTGAGGGTAGGATGGAGTCCTCGGGATGGCTAGGGGATGCCCAAGCATCCATTGACCGTCCCAAGGACATCTATGCATCCCTCGTCGGCAACCAAGGTAAAAAGTGAATTTAAAAAAAATCATGTTTTTAAATTTCTGTTTGGGAGAAAAATGCTTCAAAAATGGGAGAAAATGCTTCAAAAATAAAGAATCCAAAGGCCATGCAAGAGGAAAAATGTTTAAAATCTCTATTCAAAGGCGCTGCCCCTTGACCCCACTGGGGGTTGCTGTCCCCAAACCCCCACTTTCAAATTTATAAACAAAAGAAGGAATTGATGGGGAAATCGTATCAAATCAAGTTGATGTTTTTATACCCACTTTATTGAGTTCCACTTATGAGGAGTTTGCCTTGAGTGATGTTAGAGGCCTCCCTTCACTACATTTTGACATTTTGTACTTGTTTTGATATCATGCTACTCATTATAATCATCTTTATGATATTTTTGATATTATAGAAATATTTCATTCACCAATTCAACAGTTTTATTTAGTATTCTAATTTTTAATAGTAATTAGTAATTCAATATTCAATGTTCAAAACTTCAATGTTCATTGTTCATTAGTTCAATGTTCATTGTTCATTGTTCATTGGTTCAATGTTCAAGTATTTAGTATTTGGCATTTCCAATTTCGCTATTTTACTTTCTATATTGTTATACATCTTTTCATGACTAGCAATTCAAGTACTTTATGTATGGTATATAGTAAATACAGCACCGCCAGCCAACACCCCTCACCGTCCCCAAAATGAAGCCCTTTTTTGCCCATCCTAGAAACCCATCTTGTCGTCCCCTTGTCCCCCTATCCCCCAAGGCCCGTATTACACTAAATATAATATAAAGTGTTTATGTTATAATATAATTTAAAAATTATTAATTTACATAATGTCATGACCCCTTCTTGAATAGAACCTAGAAATAATTATAAGATTAAAATATTAAATATTGTAATATAAAAAATAAATTAATTAATTAACTAAATAAATAATAAAAATATGACAAGATTTGCAATAATGACTCAAATGTTAATAAATAAACTAATAATAGTAAATCTATTATTAATATAATAATAAAATATATTATAATCGTTAAAATAATAATATGATTAACATATAGTGGAAAAATAAAATAAAATAATATAATACAATAATATAATATAATATAATATATCAAATATTATATCTCAAAATATAAAATAAAAATAACATATCAAATATCATATAATATTATATATTATTGATTCTATATCAAATATCATATATATTAACATACATACCAAAAGATAATGAACATAAAATACAAAACGACTTGCAGGTTGCAACTTCCACGAAGGGCTATTTATAGAGGCGACACTCCAGGCATAGGAACAGAGCACGGTGGGATATATTCCACAAGGACTCAGTGAAGATAAAGACATGGAGAAAAAGATCAACTCCTAAAGAAATATCCTATGTCAGATGAGCCCGTGCCACTTGGCTATCCATTTCCAAGGTGTAAACTCCACATGGAATCGCCTACAGGATATCTAAGATTTTCTCAGTAACGGATTAGTTATGATCACAAATAACAGCCAGCGGTAACAAAGCGATTAAGTATTTAAGTGGCGATCTTATTTCAATTGCAGCGATCAAATACTAAGTCAACGTTAAAGAGGAAAGATCTTATTGATATTAATACTGATGACATCATATGATGCTATTGACAACCAAGGGAGATGGTAACGTAAACAAGCAGATATAGTTGACTGTGATCGAGAAAGAACGACGATATCAATTGTTAGCATATTTAAGTTGTCATTAGTGAAGTTAAATGCAAACACCATTCTCACTGGTATAGGTTCACCGGTAGTTCACTCACTTTACTTTAAAGGCACCGGTAGACTATAACAAAGTGTATGCACCGGTAGATGAAACAGAGGAGATGCACTGGTAGACCAAACAAAGTACATTGTACCAGTCTTATATTGCATACAGGGATGGACCGGGTATAAGATTTATATTGGTCAAACTACATAAAGATCCGCACCAGATTATGCGGAGCATCCACCATTTAGAACTGAAGTTAGCTTTTTAACATGAGTTAGTTTTATTTCTACACGGATGTTTCAAGGTAAACTCAAGATCAGAACGCAAAGCTTTTTGTTTTGTTGCATGATTTAAGGACAAGTTTATAGCCTGGCGGTTCTATGAGTTAAGGGTTTTATTGAGATGAACTCTTGTATAAATACAAGTCATAGGACGCAAGAAAATAAGTTGTTGATAGTTGTTGAATATGCAAAGTAGAAAAGAGATACCTTTTGAGAGAAGTGCTATAGTCACCGAGGTGAAAGGCAAAAAGATCAACAGCCAAGCAAAACTGGGAAAGATCAACAAGTATGATCTAATCAGACAGAAAGTGTCAAGTTAAGATCATTGCTTTTATAAGGTGTGAAAGCATATTGAAATCCCTCAATCAGGGTGAACCCTAATCGGTTCTTTGTAAAAATCCTTTAACCAGGTAACATCTTTGCTGATGTTGAAAGTCCTTTAACCAGGCAACTCTTAACAGAGTTAAGATCTTAACCAATCTTCTATCAAATCCCTTAACCGGGTAGCACCTTCACAAGTGCTTTGTAAGCTCCTAACAGGGCATCTTTATTACTGCAGAAGTGAAGTTGTGAGCTCTGTCTCACCGTGGTTTTTTCCTTCTAACCGAGGGTTTCCACGTATACATGATGTGTTGATCTAAGTATTTCTATTTATGCTTGTGAATGATTGTTTACATTCTGCTTATCTTGCAAGAATCTATATACAAGTTTTGAATTGCAATAGAAATAGTGTTTACTGATTCAACCCCCCCCCTCCTTAGTAACCGGTTAGGAATAACATCAATTATGTAATAGCATTGACTAGAAGATTAGTTGATTTAACATGCTAATTGATATCCTCCTCGTTAATCAATTATTATCAATCGTAAAACAAGTGTATCGACAATCTCCATATCAGATATCGATAAATTGTTGACAGTACATACTTGATGAAGATAGTGATTATGAGTTAATTATTCATTGGTTAGAGATGTGAAAAGATGCAACCTCTTGCAAGAGAGTAGGCATGTCTAAAAGATGCAACCATGCAATAATGAGAGATATATATAGGGGTTGAAGACTCTACGTATGGGGACAAGAAGAATCCCAATCAACACTTTATACATGTTCAGTCAACAAAAAATGGACAACACAGTCGGCATGATTCAGCGAATAAGGAAGACAAGACAAGGAATTAGAAATAGAACAAAATGTATAGGGAGAGAACAGGACCCATTAAAATATACACAAAGCACCCTGTCATGAACCATAATCAAGGCATGTATGCATAAAAATTAGCCCAAATATTGCTAAGTCTTTATTTAAATAATTGACATTAATGATATAATTTATCAATTCATAATCAATAAAATAAATCAAATTAATAATCAACACTCTAATCAAATACCAATAATGCTACTAATCAATTAATCAATATATAATTGATTAATAGATAATTAATGTCTGTTGGCTAAAAATTTTGTAAGCCGCTAAGACTACACCTTACAAAATTGTAATTTTAGGCAACGTCTCATGAGATTTCTCTCTCCTCTCAGCAATAGGGGAGGCTCCCTTCTTACCGTAGGTGGCTTCAACAAGAACTTAATTGAAATTACAAAAAGGGTGGTTCTCTTAATCAATTCGCCTTTTTTCAGGAATGATTTTCGTACAACTACTACTTTCTAACTTGACAAAAAGTGCCTTATTGCTACGATAATACTGGTGACCCTGGAGTTGACATAAGAACAATACCAAGAGCAGCAACTTTCTTTCTACATTTTGTGAAACAAAAACAAGAACCCAAAGTCTCCTGCGCTTGTCTCGTGAGGATTCAAGCAGAATGACCAGTAAGGCACAAAGTCTCTTACTGAATACTCTCAAATTTAATAAAAACACTTACAACTGAAGCCCAAAGTCTTTAGCTCTAAGTAATTGCAGCCACTATTAAACTATAACAATTTGTCCTCTTGCAACACAAAGTCTTCAAAAGTTCAAATTGGCTCTGAATGCAATAGGCAGTTTAAAGTCTGCACAATTGAATTAAAATCCCTCTTGAGCAAAACTCCAAAACTCACAATCGATATCCAAAAAATGTCGTCACATAACACCTTGAATCAACACAAAGTTTGAAAGCAAGTTTCCCCTTCTATTGAAAGCAATTCAAATTTACGTCTAAGCTCAAAGTCTTAGAGTGTAGATACAAACTGGCAGAATTTTCTTGCCTTACCAAAAGATGATTATTTACAATGATCTCCCTCCTTTACATAGGAAAAGAGTGGAGAGAAAGGTGGAGAAAGAAAGAGAAAACCCTTAACCACCTTGACTTATTCCCTAACTAACTAATTTTGACTTATTCAAAGTTGCATGCCTAATGCACTTGCAACTTGATTACATGTTACAACTTTGCACGTGATACTATCACATGCAAGTACATATGTCAAATACAAATAACAAAGGCATGATGAAAATATTCTAAGTGCTTGACAAGACACTACCACAATTACATCATCGTTTATTGATCTCCATGTTGCTACAAGATGCCCGATGTTTGATATGCTCTAGATTGGTGAAATCATCTTCATCTAGAACAGGAATATGCATCCTTGATTGTTGCGTTGAGTGTTCATTGACCATTTTTGTCTTGAAAGTATTCTATGCTTGTAATCTTTCGAACCTTTCTAGGAAGAAAGATCCAATCTTCTTATCCAGCTTTTGTTCTAATTTTGATTCACTTGATTCCCTCGAAGTTGAATTTCTCTTAAGGGTGGCCTTTGAGCTCTCATATGGGCTTCTCTTTCTCTTTGTATCATTTCTCTTTCCTCACGTTCCAATCTTTCTCCAAGCCCCCTTTCAATTCTGTGTCTTTCTCTTTCAAATTCAATACCAACTTCCTCCTCTTCCTCCGAGATGGCCCGAGCAACTGTATAGTGTGCGTCGTCTTCTCTTTGATTCCAAATCAAAGCCCCTAAGTCTGAAATGATATCTTCCTGCCTTCATTTACATCCAAACCTAGTTGCACAACTGAATAGTTAGAATAGGAAGGCAACACCATCTTAGATCATTCTTTCAGTTTTGCCTCTCACGTTTCAAACTTTCTTGATTCTCCCTTTCAATCCTTTGAGCCTTTTCTTTTTCCTTTTCTGGTGTTGGCTAGAGATTCTCCTGACATAGCAATATGATATGCCTGAGTAGTTGTAGCATGAAAATTCCAAAACATGAGTACATCTTCATGTGATGGATCCATTTTAGGCATAAGTGAGGTTTTTTGGGTAAGGTAACTGGCTAGAACACTTGTGAACAATGGAAGTGTTGTCGTAAATTTTGTTTTCGTAAAATTTATGGCACCCATACAAAATTTTAATCGTATTTTCGATTAAATTAAATTTGGGTTTAAACTCTAAGTATTTTAATTAAATAAATAAATAAATTTATTTATTTATTTATTTAAAATTTTAAGTCGTTTAATTTATTGTTTTTCTTAGACTTTAGTTTTTATTTTTATTTTTATTTTTTGTTTTTCAATTTTAATAATATATTGATAGTATATTATTAAAATTTTTATTTTTTAGATATTATATAAATCTCGAAATATTAAAATAAAAATCTTTAATAGAGGTTTATATAATATTGTATATATTTTTTCTAATGTTTCTTAGTTCGTTTTTAAAGAGATTGTCAAATTTTTATTAAATGTTACATGATTCATGGCATGTAATATTTAAAAGTGCGAATGTCTTCAAAATTCCCGATTGCATTTACCAAAGCGGACATTTTTACAAGTGTTACGTTTTGCGTTGCATATAAATGTCAATGTTTTAAATACATGCAAAGGTTTTAAGAAGTCCCGATAATATTATTAATGATATCGGACTTTTTTCATGCTTTTACATGTTTCGAAGCATGTTAAGAGTATTGTTTTTAATATTAAAATATCCGAAACTTTTAAAGTTTTCGGACTTTTAACTCATCCTTGCATTGTCACGCAATATGTTAAATTAATTGTTTCAAACATATAAAATCCCAAAACCTTCCAAAAGTTATCGGACTTTTAAATTGATATTGCATATTGCGGAAAAGTGTGAGTCATTGTTTTTCGAGAGTTATCGGGTTCTCATTTTGCTGTTGCAAGGCACGCCAGACTTAGTTTTTCCGAGCCTTCCGCTTGCAACTATGAGTTGCAGAGAGTGCCGTAAGAGGACTCTTAGTCTTCGTCATTGCATTGATAAAGAACGGTTTGTTCATGAGCCTTTAAAACGTCTTCAATCCGCTCCATTGTTATTTCGAAAAGCTTTGATACCAGTCATTTTTTTTTTCCTTGCGCAAGTTCCAGGTTTTTATCAGGGATCTCTTAGCTTTTCGAAACAGGTATGGATGTTTTTATTCTTCATTTTATGAATGTTTTAAGTCCAAAACATTTTGCAAATGTAAGTTTTTAATGGTCGTTTTTGTTAAAACGTGGCTGTAGTTTTCATCTTTATTGTTAGTCTTTGCATCTTTAATTTCTTAGGGTCGTTTTTGGCATTTTAGTGTTTTTTTTTCTCCTTTATGGTTAAAAACGTGATGCATTCTCTGTATATTTCAGCATCAATTTTAACTTCTGTGCTCACGTTTTGGGTTTTTGGGACGTTTTTGCCCAATGTTTGATAGTTTCAATTGATTTCTCATGCCCAATATACCTCTGGTACATTGTTTTGGCTTTTTGTTTTGTCTATAGTTTGAGTTTCCAGGTTCATTGTTGTGACTGAATCTTCATTGAAATGTCTAAATTTTAAACTTCAAACTTCACTCCATTTGAAAGTTTGAAAAGACTATATCCTGCAATGCTGAAGAATGATTGAAAATTTTCAATGCATATACCATCTTTTCAAAACAATGTTGAAAGTTTGAAACTCTTCATCTATCTACAGCCGTATCCGGAAATTCAACATTCCTATCATTACCTTGAAAAAAAAAAAAAGAAGTTCCCTTTTATTTCATTTCCATGGAATAAAATTTGCAATACAATGTTTGAAGAACCTACATACATATACCTTTCAAAAAATCAGTATAACTTCATGTTTACTAGTGTTTCCCGAAATTCCCCAAAGTTCAAAGTGTAATTCTTCCAAAAAGTCCCATTTCATGTTTGCTTTTCGGACTTTTTATTGCTCATTGCGTATTTCATTACACGTCATTTTACGTGTAATGTAATATGTAATCACCTAAAAAATCCCCGACTACATTTTTGCCCAAATCCATTATGTTTCTAAAATCGGGATTTTTAAGACCCATTACATGTACTGTTACATGTAATTGAAAGTGAAACTACCCCGGAAATTTCCATCCTAAATTTATCCAATCGGAGATTTTTACACCAATTGCATGTACTGTTACATGCAGTCAAATGCGCAATCGCATCAAAAAGTTCCTACAACACCCAAGTTGAAAAAGCAATTTTAAGTGCAAATCAGGGATTTTTAACCCGATTGCAAAACGAACTACACATGCAATCCTAAGTGCAGTTGGGTCCAAAAACCCCGATTTCACTTAAAGACTTATGTTTTTCCCTTGTAGTAGGAACTTTTTGGACCTACTGCATAAAATATTACAAGTTGAACTACATGCAGTCAAATCTGCAATGTGCCCAAAAATCCCCGAAATACAATGTGTTCCACTTTTTGCTTTATCCAATTTCAAAATCGGAGTGAGCCTTAACGTCAATACTTTCTGACGTTGTATTATTTTGATCTTTTTCATCTTGATAAAACAGGTGTTCATCAGATGACAGAAAAGCCAACCATTACACCAGAGAAAATAATGAAATTCAAATTTCATAAATATCTGACTTTTGTTGTTCCTACCTCAGTGGTCTCAAATCTGGATGAGATCAAAGATACAGAAGTTGGGCATGTGGACATGACTGAATTTGTTAAAAGAACAGAGGTTGCAAATCCAAAGGATGAAATGCAAAAAATTCTCAAAAGCCATATTCACCTACTCTCAACTTTTCCTGTGGCAGTACTGGAACCTGAGTTCATAATGGCATGTGCAGCACATTTTGATAAAGAAACCCGGACAATCAAGGATTCTAAAGGTCAGATTGTTATCAGGTTAGATGCAGAAGCCATTGACAAAGTTTTCCATGTTCTTTCCGCTATGGTGTATGCAGATATTACTCATGAGAAAGCCTTACAGTACTACAATAAAACGGAAGATGATTGCAAAAGGGAGATCAATACTATTTGGTTCATTAAACCAAGGCAATCAATCTCAACCCGATGGCCTGCAACTTTGTACAGAACTGAGTTCAAAGAAGATATCAATGATATGATTACCCTTCTTGGCAGAATGCGGGGGTTGAAGAAGTCCAATGTTTTCGAGCCTTGGATGTTTCAGTATATTGCCATCGTCAAAAAAGGAAAGCAAAATATTTTCTGGGCAGAATTGATCAGTGATTCATTGTGTGAGCAATTGACAGAGGTACTTACCACTCATACATTCTCTATGAGTTCATATCTTGTGTACATTGCTGCATCTTTCTGAGCATTACCAGGGTTATCCTATGAGGGAGATAGAAGCAGGTTGCCAGTATGGGGGTACTACAGTCAACTACCCATGGTTACAGGTAGACATCATTATCGTAGACTTCAGGATGCCTTCTTCGGAAATTTTATGTGTTTGTTTGATAAAACACTTGAAAATAGAAGGGTTTTAGAGGCAGCATGGAGGAAAGTCAATGAATATGGATGTATGTTCTTACAATTTCCGACTTTCACCTACATGAGAGTCGGATCTTTTGATGATCATCCTTATATGTTGCCAAGGTATCCGACTGATAAGATTGTTCTAATGGAGTTGGGAAGACAACTGATGTATGTACATGCTAAACAATCTGCATCTCATAAAGCCGGATTTGCAATTTCTACTCAGCATCCCTTGGTAATTGGTAGGTATTCACTTACTTCCACGGTAAAGGCTAAAGCAATGGAAACCGAATTGCAGGAGATCAAACTGAAAAGGTTCAAGATCAGAGCTGACTTCGATTATTAGGGCATGAGGGATAAAATCAGAAAATCTTTTACTCATGTTCATCGTATTGAAGATGTTTGGATAGATCTTCGTACGGATAAGGATATCCGAAGGATGGACTATAGCAGGTTATCCTTAGAACAAATCATTGATATGGATCTTGCTGACATTCCAGAAGGAATGGAAGATGATGGAGACATATTAGATCCAGAATACCAAGTAGCAAAGGTTGCATCTCAGGACCTCCCTTCAATCCAATGGTCCTTAAAAGAAAATTTCTCCATAACCGACAGATTTCAGTCAATCATGGCTAATACTCACGCTTGGCTCAAGCATTATGGTATTGAGATGAAAAGATTTAAATCAGGATCAGATGATGATGCAATTGGACCTGTGGGCCGGAAATCAGAAGTGAAAGGTAAGAGCAAAGATAATGCATCTTCTTTAGGGACCACAGTAAAATTGAAATTGAAATCAAAGGAGAAGACCCGAGAAAGTTCAGGTACAGAAAAGGTGGTGATACAAGAAAATCTTGAAATTGAAGATGATCAACAAGAGGATGAAGTACAAGTACTTCTAGAAATACCACATACACGATCTATCCCTACGGAGACTACACAGGAGTTCATTCTTGCAGATGCACCTAGTTTTATGATTGATTCTGATGTTAATTCATTTTCAACAATATTGACTCCTCCTGTTCCGAATATGCCACATGACAACATGGTTGGTGTTTTCTCTTATGTTTCTCATTCAGGTACACCCATGATTCCTTCAATGGAAGGATATTCTTCTCTTAGCGATTTTGACAGGTTCATGTCAGAATCAATGCCACATGTCACTACAAGACCTATTCTTGCTGCTATACAAACTGAGGCACCAGCCATTGTAAGCATCACAACATGTACTCAATCTAACATATCACAAGTTGCGTCTGAAGGAACTCTTGCTATTTTATCTGATCTTCCTTCGTGGCTCAGTGTTGCTGTTCCAAAGAGAAAGAAACAGGAAGTTTTACCAGATATTTTTGACTTTGAGCAAATGAAACAAGTTAAGGCTAAGGGTACTAAGAGAGCCAAAACGGTTTCAAGGGTTAGAATGGACAAGAATAAAACTAAATATGTTGAGATTGCGGAACCTCTTATGGAAAAACCCCGTGATGAGATGCAGTTGGCTGATTTTAAGATCACCAGGGTGGATTTGGGCAAACAGACACATGCTGGATTGATCAATGATGCTCAAGAATCTGTAGCATTGCTAGTACAAGAGTGTGATGAGCTTAAAAGAAAGAAAAATCAGCTTAAGGAACAAAATGAATTACTCATGGCAGTAATTCGAAAGGTTACTAGAGTTTCAAAACAAGTTGATCCACTAGCGTCTTCTATTGCAGAAGAGTCTGTTAAACAGGTTGAGAGAGCTGGAGAAATGGTTACAGCCATTGATACATGGGTGAACCAAATGATGGCAGAAGGAACAGAGTTGATAAAAAGAGCACTCCAAATGATTACTCATGCCAGAATGGTGACATCTCAGTTGAATGAAGTTTTGAGAAATTTCAATCAAAACTTGGAGTCACTCGGAAAAGACTTGGAAATTTGGAATAAGTTTTCAGATCTAAAATTGGAGCTGCTATGCGAGAATGGGGTAATACCTTCTCGAGAGAACTACATCAGATCCAAAGAGCTAGTGGTGAATAGAGGCCAAGTCATTGAAAACCTGGTAGAAGATCTAGAGGTAGCCATAAAGATGTGTGCTGAAAAAGAGCAAGAAATTGTTACTCAATTTATAAAGATTTCATGCACATTGATAAATAATGATCAAAAGGTGATGACAGAGGATGATACAGTCTCGGAATTCTTGTTAATGGTTCATCTTGAGCTCGAGGCGGATCATTTTACACTGGATTCTATTCACAAACTCGCAGATCATCAGAACTCACTTAATCTTCTTCAAACTGTTCTTGAGGATAGTGATGCCGCAATTTCCAGATGCTCAGATACGATTCTCAAGACAACTGTGGTTGCAGACAACACCATTGTGCCAAATCCAAAGGAAATTCAAGAGAGTATTCACAAGTTTCGGGTTTTCATGGCACTTAATGAAGAAGATTGAAAAGAAGAGTGCTTTAGGCACTCCAATAGATTTCTCATTGCTTTCTAGGATTTTAGATATGCATTGTTATTTTTAGTTTTGACAAGTTACATGTAAAGCATAAAATTGCAATTACATATGTAATGAAACATGTAAAGCAAAAATTTGCAATTACACATCTTGCTACATGTAATCACATTACAGAGGACTGTAATGTTGAATAAGTCAACTTAGATAGTTAATTTTCCTTATTTTTCTCATAGCCTCTCTCCTATAAATACAAGAGGGCTCATTGTAAATATTCATCTTTATTTTATGCAAGAGAGAGCTCTGCTAAACTTGTGCAAGCATAACTGTGATTGTGTAGTACTATTTTGGAGGAATATAAATAGAAAGAAACAATTGGAGCTGAAGCTGTGACTGAGTGCAATTGTGGGGAATCAAATTGGAAGCTGTGACTGCAATTTGGTTTCACTATCTTTTTGTTTATGTGATTCTTGTGTTTTGTTAAGAGCAATTTGAAGATTAGAAACAATTGGAGCCGAAGCTGTGACTGGGAGCAATTGTGGTAATATAAGACTAGAAGCTGTGACTGTAGATTATATTACCATCTCATTTTCATATAATTTGTTAGAATAGTTAGAAAAATCTCTACTTCTAGAAGTCTGTGTGCCCCAATGGTAGAGGTGTTTCTTATAGATCCGATAAATAGGTCATAGAACCAAGCCGGTACGCTTTTCAATCAGCCTTTGAGTTGGTGTTGGCTTATTGGTATCACTGTTTCCAACTTTTAGATAGAAGTGTAGTTTAGAGATTAAAGCTTTGCCCATTATTCGTTTTTCGAGTAAGTGGATTCCTTCTTGAAAGATAAGAAGAAGGAATATTTGTAACACCCTATTTTAATAATCTCTTAACTTCTTGCTTACCTTGAGTTGATCCAAGGAACGGTAAGAAGGGGGAGCCTTCCCTTTAAGGTAGGAGAGACATTGTCTCACATGCTGTGGCTGGTATCAAAATTTTGTAAACTGGAGTTTTTCCTCAAAACTGTCAGTTGCAAAATATCCACCCAACAGGAAGAACAAATGGGTTTGGGTTAGATTGGCTCTTATGTGGTGAGAAAAACCAAAAACAGGTTTTTCAGAGGGTATTACATATGAATGGACAGCAAGAATTATGAAGGATAAAAAGGCAAGCAAATGAATGGATATCATTTCTTCTTATAATGGAGTTGAATTAACCACCATCATGAATTTTAAGTCATATGGCAGTGGTAGGGACAACGGTTTATGCAAGTGGGCTTTTTGAAGGATAATGCACATATGGACTTATTCCTTTCTTCATCATAGAACGGAGTTTTTAATCCTGACTGCATATGCAAGCAAGAAGAGACTCTTGCATAGGCAACTTAAGAATGAAAGATAGAAGTAAAAGAATCACGAATTTAAACACATGCAAATCCAAAAATGAAAGTTTATATGTTAACAAAATACCTTGAGAAGAAAATAGGAAAAAGACTTAAGGAAGAAATTACCTCAATCCTCAAGAAGAAATCTTTCCAAATCTTGGAGAAAATCTGAAATGAATCTAATGGATTTTCGGATTTAGGAAAGATGAGATTTAAAAACTATATATAAATCTATTTCCTAGTCTTTTTCCTTCAATTTTGGAGAGTCAACATGCATTCACAGCCAAGTGGGAAGAAAAGAGAGATTAAATGCAAGGAAATAGCAACCGTTTTGACCATTTCCAATGCACATGTAATGGCAACCAAAAACGGCACCTAGGGCATCAAAAACATCTTAGAAATAATGATAAACAAGCTGCAAATGAAAGGTAATGCCCAAGAACTCATCTTAGAAGCAAAAGATTTGATTTTGTTGAAGAAAAATGGGCCGTTTTTGGGCAAAAACGCCCAAAAACGTGCCTTAAATGGGCTGTTTTGAGAGTAAAACATCTTCTAAAATGCAATTTTGATGATCCAAGAATGATCCTTGGGCAATTTAGTGCAAAATCGACCCTATAAGCAGCCAAAACGGTTAAGTTTTGACCATTTTTCATGTGTTTTCTTGCCTCAAAATCTCGTTTTTTTTCAAAAACGCCTCAAAAAAGTGGGTTTTTAGAAGTCAAAAACATGTGTTTTCCTCTCAAAAATCGCCACTTCCCAAAAACACAGCCGAAGGGAAGTTAAAACATGTTTTTAAGATGCAAATGCATGTTTAAAAAGACATGTAAATGCCAACAAATTCGACGCCCATGGCTGCTTGGTTAAATACGTTGTTTTAAACATGTCTTTGCATATGCAAATGCCTCCAAAATCGACGTCCTTAAGTGCTGGGTTAAAAATGCACTTTAAACATGTAAAAACATGTAAGTGGCTCCAACAACAACAAACAACACCCGAGTGCTGGGTTTAAAAATGGTGTTTTATGTATGTGTTTGCATGTTTTAAAAGACATGTAATCCTCTCCAAAATCGACGCCCAAGGAGGAGGATTAAAAACATTGTTTTAGTGATGCCTTTGCACATAAAAAGACATGCATTTGTGTTTTAAAACAACACCTTAAGATCTGGGCATTTAAAACGCACTTTTTCAATGCAATTACACACTAGAAAGAATGTCTTTAATTACAAATAAGCCACTTCAAGTCTTTTAAATACGTTGTTTTATATATGCAGTTGCATATAAAAACAACACTTATAAGAGGATTAAATACGTTCTTTTGGAGTTCAACTGCAAATTCTCATAAACATGTTTTTGGCTTAGAAAAAACCACTTTTACATGTTTTGCATATGCAGTTACATATAAAAACAACGTATTTAATGTGTAAATGACTTAATTTCAAGAGGTGGGTTTCAAAAAGTGATTTGCATGTTGATGATATGCAATGAAGAACAAAAACCGCACTTCTTTGAACTTAAGTGATTTAATTTTTAAATTAAATTTAATATATAACTATAGTATTTAATAAAGTAACATGAAATTAGATCATTTTAAAGCTAATTTCATGAAAACATTAAAAACTATAGCTAAATCAACTCGAAATGAGTTGAAATTTGAAAATGAACATCAAAATCCATTTTATATATTAAATATAATTCAAACTCTTGCAATCGACTATGAAAAAACCCACCTTTTAAGAATTTTTCAAAAAATATGTTGTCAACCTGAAAAACCCCACCTTATGCATCATAACTTGAGTTATACAACTTCGTTTGATGTCTAAGATAGCTCAAAACAAGCGTATTTCAAAGGGCTATTGACTCAAGGGAAAATCAAGATTAAAAATTGCTAACAAGAACGAGAAAAACAAAGAAAAGAACTTAAATTACCAAAAATCAAGCGCTTGTAGATGGAGAAGAAAAACTCATCCTGACAAGCAATAAGGTGATTAACTTGACAGGAACCCTCAAAAAGGATGCATGAAATATGCAAAATAAAGAGCATTTCAAGGATGACGAATTGTCTTTATAACGCATTATCCAAAACACTGAAATCGTAGAGGATACTGTTAGGATTAGAGATCTTTATTAGAGAGAATTCAATATTCTTTATTTGTGCTATTCACAATTATTATATTAAGAAGATATTTATATATTTACTGAATTATAAATGGAGAGATATGTACTTCGTATGTTGCTGTGGTAGTAACATGCACATTGTAATTGATGTTTTTCCATAGACACATACAATAGTATATATATATGAGATATAAGAGTTATGTCTATGTAGAGACATGACCGTACGTGGCTTAAGCCACGTACGGTCATGTCTTTACATAGATATACCCTTTCATTAGCGTTGTTTATATATATAATGCTTGGCAGTGTTGATGTTACGCATAACTATCGTATGATAGTTATCATAACACATCTAATAAATGTGTTACGATAACTACCATATGATAGTTATCGTAACAGAGTATTACCAATATAATAGTATCGACTATGGTCGATTTCATTTGCAGTAATAGCTTATCAAATATATGGAATCCGATCCAATACATGTTAAATATATTATATGCAATCAACTATAGTCGATCTAGCATATCGAATCTGGTCAATATAATCCATTAATATATATATATATTGATAAGTCAATCAAATCGAAGCTATAATTTAACACTCCCTCTTAGCAAGAGAGGATTGATCAGAATCATGATCTCATGATGTGAGTATTATTGAAATCCCCAACTCAATTTGGAACTGGATATTTGTAATAACACTTAATCACTTTATATCAGGGTAACCGGCAAGGTCCAGAACACAAGTTTAATATACTCAACCTGATAGAAAAAATTATCACAATCCCCGACTCAATTCGGAACTGGATTTAGTGATAAGTAGCAGTGTCAAGATATCCGGCGCATTCCGGATCAAAAACTTGAGACACACGTTATCATAATCCCCGACTAAATTCGGAACTGGATTTAAATAATAACTTAAATGGGTCACACTATTGTAGGTCGTGACCTCACAATAGTGACCTCACACACATGAAAGATTGTCACCTTTCAAAAACACACAATATTGCAATATTTTATTTATTTTATTTATGAATACATCAATTTACATAATAGAGAGGTTTAATCTCAGAAATTTAATCACAACTTAATCATACCAAGTTTCTTTCTGAAGTACTCGATTTTCAACTTTGCAAGGGGCTTGGTAAAGATGTCAACATTTTGTTCTTCAGTACTAATGTAGACCAATTTGATAATATTTCTGTCTACCATGTCTCTTATGTAGTGGTAAGGAATTTCTATGTGCTTGGAACGATTGTGAAAAACTAAATTTACTGAAAGTTTAATGCAGCTTTGATTGTCACTATGAATTACTGTAGGCTTTGGGGGTTTTCCAAACAATCCAAATGGTAACTTCCTTAACCATACTGCTTCTCGAGCTCCCATCAAAGCAGTCATATTCATCTTTAGTAGAACTTAGAGCGACTGTTGATTGTTTCCTACTGAACCAAGAAATCATTGCAGATCCAAGACTAAAGCAACATCTTGTAGTGCTTTTACGATCAATTGAATTTCCAGCCCAATCAAATTCAAAGAACCCTTGAAGTTGTATCTCAACATTCTCGTATTTTAGGCCCATTCTAATTGTGCCACGTAGGTATCTTAGAATATGTTTAGCAATTGTTAGGTGGATCTTCTTTGGTTCACACATGAAATGATTTAAAACATTTGTAGCATAGCAAATATTAGGATGAGTGTTTACCAAGTACAAAAGAGATCCAATTAGCTGTCTATAATATGAAGGATCTGTAGGTTCTGAATCTGCAGCTTCATCTTTGAGTTTATGAAGATTTGTTTCCATTGGAGTGGTTAATGGTTTACAATCCATCATACCAAATCTGGTTAAAATGTCCATGGTGTATTTTCCTTGATTTAGGAAAATATAGTTTTCTCTCTGTAATACTTCTAAGTCTAAGTAGTGTAACAAACCTAGATCCTTCATATCAAATTCATTTGTGAGATCTTGTTTGCATTTAGCAATAAGATGATCTTCTTCAGTTATTAATAAATCATCCACATAAAGAACTAGAATTACCATTTCACATTTGAATGTTTTGAAGTATATATTAGGATCAGCTTCATTTTTGGAGTACCCTAGCTTGGAGAGATAATTGTCTATGCATTCATACTAGGCCCTGGGAGCTTGCTTAAGGCCGTAGAGGGCTTTCTTCAATTTGCAGACATAACTATTACTATCAAGAGTGGTGAAGCCTTCAGGGTGTTCTATGTATACTTCTTCAATAACACCATTTAGAAATGTTGTCTTTACATCCATTTGATGTATCTTCCACCCTTTGGATGTTGCAATGGCAATAATAGTCCTTACAGAAGTATATCAAGCAACCGGAGCAAAAGTTTCTTCGTAGTCAATTCCGGTCTTTTGAGAAAAACCTCTGGCGACAAATCTGGCCTTATGTTTTTCAATACTACCATTTGAAGCATATTTGATTTTGAATAACCATCTTGAAGAGATGACTATTTTCCGTTTAGGTCTTGGTACTACTTCCCAAACATCATTTTTTACAATAGATTGATATTCCTCGATCATCGCATCTTTCCAGGCTTGACATGTTAAGGCTTCTTTAACATTAGATGGTTTGAATTTTCTAAATTCTGCCATAAGTGCAAGAATGATTTCTTGTTCTTTTACTTTCTTTAAATATTTCATCTGGTTCAACATTATTTTCTTCAATCATTTTTCTTGCCCATAGTGGCCTTTTCTTATTGTTAGGAATTTCAACATCTTCAAGGTTAGATGAAGGGAGTTCATCATTTTCTATTATGTTCTCTCTTTGGTTTTTAGTAATGTAGTTCCCATCATCTTGAAAGGCATTCTCCCTTTGATTCTCAATTTCATGATTTTCATCATTTTCTATAATATTCTCCCTCTGATTCTCAATTTCATGATTTTCATCATTTTCTATAATATTCTCCCTCTGATTCTCATTTGATCCCTCTTCTGTAAGTGTAGAGATTTTAAGAGCAATGTCTTCTTCAAATTTGATATCTCTACTAATGTCAAATAGATTTATGTCCTAGTATGTAAACCCTGTATCCTTTAGTAGTTTCACTGTAACCAACAAATATTCCTTTCTTTCCAAAGAGTTCTAGTTGGTTCTTTTCTCTTTAGGAATGTGAACATATACGGGACATCCGAAGATTCTTAGATGACTTAGATCGGGTTTCTTTCCTATAAAGGCTTCTTCAGGTGTAATGTTTTCTAGGATCAAGTGAGGATACCTGTTTCGAATGTATACGGCAGTATTAGATGCTTCGGCCCAAAATGAGATATGAAGATTTTGATCATGCATCATAGCCTTGGCAGCTTCAATAATGGTTCTATTTTTCCTTTTTGCTACTCCATTCTGTTGAGGATTATAAGGTACTGTATACTCCCTCTTAATCCCAACAGAAGTGCAAAATTCTTTAAAGTTTTCAGAGATATATTCACCTCCATTGTCAAATCTTAGAGTTTTTATTTTCTTCCCAGTTTGGTTTACCACTAATGCTTTAAATTCTTTGAATTTTAGCAATACTTCATTTGATTCTTTGAGTTCAAGAAAATAGATCCAATTTTTTCTAGAGTAATCGTCAATGAAAATCACATAGTATGAAAATCCTCCTAGTGAGAGAGTTGACATAGGTCCACACAAATCCGTGTGAATGAGTTCTAATACAACTTTGGTTTTATGTTCACTGGAGGGATAGGATCTTTTGATATTTTTCCCTAGAGCACACCCTTTACAAGTACTAATATGATTTGATTTTAGATTAGGTATACCTGTAGTGATTTTCTTTATGGAAGGAAGGGTGCTAAATCCAAGATGTCCTAATCTTTTGTGCCAGAGTTCATTAGAGTTTGATACTTCATGACATAGAGCTAATTTGTGACTATTGCCTAATTTGTATAGGCTTCCATCCCTATACCCTATAGAAATAGCATTTTTAATATTAGTGTTCTTAGGCCATAGTAACACTTTATCTTCTTGGAATGTGACTCGATAGCCT
The DNA here is from genome assembly GCA_027943335.1 of Chamaecyparis obtusa. Taxonomy (NCBI): domain Eukaryota; kingdom Viridiplantae; phylum Streptophyta; class Pinopsida; order Cupressales; family Cupressaceae; genus Chamaecyparis; species Chamaecyparis obtusa. The sequence goes on from BSBK01002120.1 coordinate 389,550, forward strand.
TGATCGGGTAAGCCTGAAATAGAGACCAAATTCCTTTTTATGCTTGGTACAAAGCGAACATCTTTCAATTGTAGAGTTACCCTTGTTTTCAATTTGATTGAGCAGGTCCCAATTCCTTTCGCTGGATAGGTGGAGTTGTTTCCAATTGTAACCTCTTCAGAGGAATCTTCTTCTAGGGTTTCAAATTGATCTCAAAATCCAGTTATGTGTCGTGATGCTCCGCTATCGATTATCCAAGTGTTTTTGTTTGAATTTACTTCACTTGATAAGGCCAAGAAGAATAGAGATATTTCTACTCCGTTGACTTCGGCTATTGCTGCTTGAATTTTCTTTCTCTTTGGACAGAACTTATGTGTATGTCCAAGTTTATCACATTTATAGCACTGTACTTTGGAGAAGTCTCTGTTTTTGTGATTTTTGTTATAGTTTCCCTTCTATTGTTTGAACTTCCTTTTGTTGCCTGTAATGTCCCCTTTTTGGGGTACATTATTTTGTGTCGTGTCATTAGCCTTTTTATCTTGGTCTGGAGGGCTAACCGAGGCATGGCAATGCTCGAGGAGATAATTGGCCTAGGTGGTTTCAGTTTCAGGCCAATCGGAGCAGTTTCCGCAAGTTTCCAAGGTACTTACTATTTGTAGTAAGTCAACAGGGTTCAGATTTCTTGGCTTCTCAGTAGTCAACTTGGAGCGTCTCGCTGAGAGCTTTCCGGCAAGCTATCACACGTTGACATCCGAGCTCGTTTGGGCCTCTGTTTTAATGCCGGAAGATTCTTCACTTTATTTATTATTTCACTTTATAACTCAACGGTCATATTTATTTAAAAGTGACTTAAAGTGGAATTATAAAGAGACAGAATGGGAATATGAAGAGTCACAGCGGGGAAACTAAAGAGTCACAACTGCAGCCATAAGAGGAGGTTTTGAAGTCTCATTCTACATGCTTCAATTTTATGAATATTATTTCTCCTTGAGAATTCGAGAAGCTTCAGCTATCGAATTTGAAATCTGAGGACGGTAACCTTCAGAATTTCTTGGTGGATTGGACGGAAACCCAATTCATCTCCGATGCCGATTCACATCAAAGTTCACCATTGTTTTACCAAGTTCTTGGTCATCCGATCTTGCTGTCATTTTTTGTATTTAAGATTGGATATTGTATTGCATGGTTATTGTATTGTTGTTGTATAATACAAACCATTTTCTGAGAGTTTTATAAGATTATATCTGCTGGTTATTTGAATATATCTACTGGTTACTTGCATGTTTATGTTTATTACAAATCTGGATGATATTTATTGGTAAAAATCAGTAAATGGCCGGTTAGGGTCATTTCATTGCCTTTGAAGTTTGAATGAGTATTTAGAACTTGAATCTCTCCTCCTTTGTTTGGCTCGATCCCTCTTGATATTAAACGAGATTCCTCTTGAGTGCAATCATTCTTTAGTTGATTGAACTTAGGTAGAGAAGGACGTCCAGTTATACATTGAATAAAGGATTCCCATGTGATAGGTAATCCTCTAAGAGCTATTAATGTTAACTCCATGTCATCAATATTGTTTCCAATAGTAGATAGTTGATCCCTTAATTCAGAAATTCTTAGGAAGTAAGACGTAATGGTTTCCCCTTTGTTCATCTATAAATTCAAGAGTTGTTGTTTGAGAGTAAGTAATCTACTTGTATTATTAATCTCATATGTCTCTTGAATAGTTTTGAATACTTCATAAGCAGTTTTTAGCCTTGCTATAGAGGGAAGAATATGGTCTTTAACGGCATCGATTATTATTTTCTTTGCTTTGTTGTTATGCCTTTTCCAAGTCGATTTATCATGTTCATCTTCAGGCATCTTTTTATCCTCAACATAGGAATCTAACTCGAGTTCTTGAAGCAATGTTGGGATTCATATCTTCCATTAGAAGAAGTTTGTAGCGCCTTCAAGTTTATCCTCTACTTTAATGCTGTTGGCCATTATTATTTTCCTCTTATATTCTTATAATGGATCTGATATAGTTCAGAATTTATTTATATTGATTCTTCTCTACAGAGGCTCTAATACCATGTTAGGAATAGAGATCTTTATTAGAGAGAATTCAATATTCTTTATTTGTGTTATTCACAATTATTATCTTAAGAAGATATTTATATATTTACTGAATTATAAATGCAGAGATATGTACTTCGTATGTTGCTGTGGTAATAACATGCACACTGTAATTGATGTTTTTCCACAGCCACATACGATAGTATATATATATATGAGATATAAAAGTCATGTCTATGTAGCTTAAGCCACGTACGGTCATGTCTCTACATAGACATGCCCTTTCATTAAGCGTTGTTTATATATATAATGCTTGGCAGTGTTGGTGTTACGCATTACTATCGTATGATAGTTATCGTAACACATATCAAATATGTGTTACGATAACTATCATACGATAGTTATTGTAACAAATGATTACCAATATAACAGTATCGACTATGGTCGATTTCATTTGCAGTAACAGCTTATCGAATATATGGAATCCGATCCAATACATGTTAAATATATTATATGCAATCAACTAAAGTCGATCTAGCATATCGAATCTAATCAATATAATGTATTAATATATATATATATATATATATATTGATAAGTCAATCAGATTGAAGCTATAATTTAACAGATACACCCACGAATCCATAAGAAAAATTGCATAGGGTTGCCACAATTTTGTGATGTCAAAATTGAGGACAACAATGTTATAATTAATTAATAGTTGATTAATATAACATTACTAATCAATAATATTAATATGATTAAACAAAATTATTAATCAACTAATATTAATACTAATCGAATCATATCAATAATAATAATATTAATTAAAAATTTATTGTTCGATGAAGAACGACCAATATTTTTCATAGCCGACTATGAACCGTCGGCTCAGCACCTTCCCGCAACCCATAGTGAAGCGACGACATCCCAATCTCCAAGCATGGGGGATATAATAGTTGATTGGAGATAAAAGATAAGAAAGGGGATTAAAAAAGAGGATCTTATTTTATAATGATTAAAAACAAAGAATAGAGGAAACCGATTTGGGGGATATCCATCGTAGATAAACTCAACTCTGGCAAAGATAGTAATTACCTTGGATCATCATTGGAGTTGTCCTTTGCCCTGCACAACACTCCCATTAAATTCATCGAACCATATTGGTGATAACTCGTCCGGGAAGACTATAGTCCGCAAAGGTGCATCGCAAATAACCAATTCCATTATATTGCTGAATATACCATAGAAGCGGTGATTAAGACCATAGTAGCTATCGCATGGATTGCACTAAATACAATCAACCAAAGGAGGTTCGATAATATATCAAGATGCATTAAAGACTAATGAAGACTTAGAAAATCCAATCATTTTCTATGTGCCATCACTACTAGGGATTGAGAGGTATGATTGCTAACGATACCTAGCATTCACATATATTTTTGTATAGATAAACAAGTTGTGAATGACTTTGAATATGGTAACCATATTCAGAGACATCACTCAGGAAATAATTAGGAACAAAATGATGTTGTTGTATATGATCCAGTTGTTCTTAGATTTAGAAATATATATATATATATATTATACTATATCTCATATATATGAATATAAGTTATGAAATATATAAAAATATATATAAGAGACCTTAGTCTATTACTTAGTCTTGAAATATATAAAAATATATATGAATATAAGTTTTGGAATATCTATACTTAGTCTATTCCTTGTTCACTCCCTAATTACAGCTAAGGGGATAGGGAGTGTATGTAGGAAGAGGCGGGTAAATTGGTCACATGATGGAAAGATCCCGAGATAGGTAGAACCTTGAGGGAATCCACTTGGAGATTGTGCATGCATCCTAGCACCATAAATCTTCCATCTTTCTTAAGATCTGTGATAAGGAGTGAAGTAAGGAATTAGAGCTTAATGTATATATTATGAATTAGAGACTATTCTTAATATGATTTAAATGCATAATGATGTATGATAATTATTGGGGATTGGAATCCTCCTAATGTGAAACATTACAAATTACCATTCCCAAGGTTAATCCAAACCCTAATTAAGAATTTTAAGACAAATCAAGTAAGGTCCAAAAAGGGGACATTACAAGTGGTATCAGAGCATGATCCTGCCATCCTGAGGGGTAGAAGAAGATATACAAATATCGTTCACCATGAAAGAAATGTATAGGATAGAAGTTGTGGAACAATGAACAACTTGTCACAACCCTACTACCGAACATTGCACCCATAAAGAAAGATAAGTCATTATTATATTAATTGAATTAGTAATGAACAAAAGTTTCCTTTCAGGATTATGCATATGATTATTATGTTGAGTGTTAAAATAATTTTTTTAGATAAATTTATGTTTATGATGATGCAGGCATTCCTCAGGGTAGGAGATTAACCTAATGAATAACATGTCAAAGAACATACGAAAGGAGGTTTGTGGAGGGAAAGGCAAAGTAATCCGGTCACATTGAGGTGGAGAGTCCCAAAACGGGTATGAACCATGAGGGAGCCTCTTGTAGACTGTTTCATGCGCCCTTGGCACAATAATTCCACCATCCTCTATTGTAGCTTTCCTATGGAGTCTGCAATCAAGGGAGAACTGCTAGGACACCCTATTGCAGTACTAGTTAAGGGAAAGGCTATAAAGACATCTTATTGCGAGTAGCTTTCCTATGGAATTTGCAATCAAGGGAGAACTGCTATGACACCCTATTGCAGTACTAGTTAAGGGAAAGACTATAAAGACATCTTAACGCAAGTAACTTTCCTATGGAGTCTACAATCAAGGGAGAACTACTAGGACACCCTATTGCAGTACTAGTTAAGGGAAAGGCTATAAAGACGTCTTATCGCAAGTAACTTTCCTATGAAGTCTGCAATCAAGGGAGAACTGCTAGGACACCCCATTGCAGTACCAGTTAAGGGAAAGATAGTAAGGGCACCCTACTGCAAATAACTTTCCTATGGAGTCTGCAATCAAGGGAGGGCTGTTAGGGCACCCTATCACAGTACTAGTTAAGGGAAGACAGTAAGGGCACCCTTTCACAAGAACATCTCTGATTTTTTTTGAGACAAAGAAGATGAAGTATAAATAGATAAGCAAAACAAGTAGTCCACTAAGTAGACCACCTCGTGTGGATGCCTAACTCTTGCCACCGAGGCCAAGGGAGCCAAAGTTCCACTCTTGGGCTTAGTATGGGATTGGCTTGGGCTAACTTATCATGACTCAAGTTTTCTTTGAAACTTATTATATATATATATATATATATATATATATATATATATATATATATATATATATATGTATGTATGTATGTATGTATGTATGTATGTATGTATGTATGTATGCTCATTTTGTGGTTGCAGGGTTCATAATCAAAAGCATAATGAAGAAGTAAATTTTGAAAACCATTTCCCTAACCCTAGCTCATTGCAAATTGTAAATTGCAGGGTTTAATCATTGTGTGTATTATGTGTCTACATTGAGTATGCTTCGTGTCTTCATGCATTAGTACGTATGCTTTGTGTATACCTTGTGCCTTCACATATCCTTGCATATGTCTTCAAGTGTATACTCTATTTGGTTTAATAGAATAACCAAAGAGAATAAAATATGAGGCATGTTATCATGAAAATGTACATTTGGACGAACTCAAATGGGCACCATCGTAAGATGGTTTAAAAAAATTTCTCTTGAAAATAAGAGAAATGTTGTTTTAAGTTCAGTTACCAATCCCTCTTATTAAATTATAAGTAGAAAATATATTGTTGCTTGAGGACAAGCAAATTTGGGAGGGGTGGATTGTCATGAACCATAACCAAGGCATGTATGCATATAAATTAGCCCAAATATTGCTAAGTCTTTATTTAAATAATTGACATTAATGATATTATTTATCAATTCATAATCAATAAAATTAATCAAATTAAAAATCAACACTCTAATCAAATACCAATAATACTATTAATCAATAGATAATTGATTAATAGATAATTAATGCTATAATTAATTAATAGTTGATTAATATAATATTACTAATCAATATTAGTATCAATAATATTAATATGATTAAACAAAATTATTAATCAACTAATATTAATACTAATCGAATCATATCAATAATAATAATAATATTAATTATAAATTTATTGTTCAATGAAGAACGACCAACGTTTTTCATAGCCGACTATGAACCGTCGGCTCAACACCTTCCCGCAACCCATAGTGAAGCGACGACATCCCATTCTCCAAGCATGGGGGATATAATAGTTGATTGGAGATAAAAGATAAGAAAGGAGATTAAAAAAGAGGACCTTATTTTATAATGATTAAAAACAGAGAATAGAGGAAACCAATTTGGGAGATATCCATCGTAGATAAACTCGACTCTGGCAGGGATAGTAATTACCCTGGATCATCATTGGAATTGTCCACTTCCCTACACAACATTCCCATCAAATTCATCGAACCATATTGGTGACAACTTGTCCGGGAAGACTATAGTCCACAGAGGTTTGGCATCGCAAATAACCAATTCCATTATATTGCTGAATATACCATAGAAGCGGTGATTAAGACCATAGTAGCTATCACATGGATTGAACTAAATACAATCAACCAAAGGAGGTTCGATAATATATCAGGATGCATTAAAGACTAACGAAGACTTAGAAAATCCAATCATTTTTTGTGTGCCATCACTGCTGGGGATTGAGAGGTATGATTGCTAACGATACATGGCATTCACATATATTTTTGTATAGATAAACTAGCTGTGAATGTCTTTGAATATGGTAACCATATTCAGAGACATCACTCAGGAAATATTTAGGAATAAAATGATCTTGCTGTATCTGATCCAGTTGTTCTTAGATTTAGAAATATATATATATATATATATATATATATATATATATATATTATACTATATCTTGTATATATGAATATAAGTTATCAAATATATAAAAATATATATAAGAGATCTTAGTCTATTCCTTAGTCTTGAAATATATAAAAAATATATATGACTATAAGTTTTGGAATATATATACTTAGTCTATTCCTTGTTCACTCCCTAATTACAGCTAAGGGGATAGGGAGTGTGTGTAGGAAGAGGAGGCTAAATCGGTCACATGATGGAAAGATCCCAAGATAGGTAGAACCTTGAGGGAATCCACTTGGAGATTGTGCATGCATCCTAGCACCATAAATCTTCCATCTTTCTTAAGATCTGTGATAAGGAGTGAAGTAAGGAATTAGAGCTTAATGTATATATTATGAATTAGAGACTATTCTTAATATGATTTAAATGCATAATGATGTATGATAATTATTGGGGATTGGAATCCTCCTAATGTGAAACATTACAAATTACCATTCCCAAGGGAAATCCAAACCCTAATTAAGAATTTTAAGACAAATCAAGTAATAACTCTATACTGTCAGCAAACGAAGAGGTTCAGTCAGCAATAACTCTATGCGATCATCACTTGGGGGTAAAATCGAATCTATTCGAAGATCATTACATCAATATGGGTAGATTATTGGGCCCGCTCTTCCCTAAGTAACTTTCGATTGTCTACAGTGCCAAATATTAGAAGCTTACAATATCAAAACACATATTATTATATTATGAAGGATTCTCACATAATATTATTATATTATTACACACAGCCAGCAATTAATTCTCCAATCAACACTTGAAATTATATAGTCAGCAATTGCGTTAATAGGACCACAAAAATAGTTTGAAGGGTATGGTCATAAGGAAGAGATATATAGTCAACTTAAAAGGGCAAGAACTTATAAGGAAATGGAGCAACAGAATTTATAATAGTTGTTTCTCTTTATGAGGAAAAGATAAGGAAAAGAAATGAATTCTCACATGATTGTCAAGCATGCCATGAAAGTGAATTACAAGGAACATTACAAACCGGCATTCCCAAGTGCAATCCAAATTCTAATTTAGAAACTTAAGGAAAATTAAGTAAGCCCAAAAGGGGTCATTACAACCTCATTGAATTCTACAATAACCATTGATCACACCATCTAGTTATGTTGGTCGATGGTTCCTAAGTCTGCCAACAATGAATTTATTCACAGTACTGATAATTGAGCATTGTAAAGAGCATCCATAGGCTATTGGATAGTGACTCATACTTGGGACACAAGACAATCTATTGAAATGACTATTACCTCTCTTGGAGTCAATAATGCACAAAGCAAGGGCAAATTCATTTATATATGGGCACACGGCTTCTAGGAAGGATATAACATAAGCTGGAAGAATCAATAGAAGTACTTGAGTATAAAGAGCGAAATTGCAACATTAGGAAATAAATATTGGATGCCATCATTAAGTTTCTTAGATAGCTTTGAAATTGAAGGAAAAGAATGAAACAATGAAGAGTAAACTATAGAGGAGCTTTACATATCATTTAAACCCTAGCTCTAAATCAAGATAAGTTCGTCCTCTGAATTATTTTTAGAATGGTTACTACATTGAAATGTCTTCATTCTTATAAAATCATATTTATAAATATATTGCAATCCTCATTTTAAATTGGAATTACTGTCTCAAGATTAAATTAAGATAGATCCCAATTAGGGGACATTACATATAACTAATAACATTATTTTATGAAACCTAACCAAAATGATGTATTACATTTTTTATGACAAACCTAAGATTTATTACATTATTTTATAAAAAACCTAAGGAGGGGCGATGAAATGGGCCCCATGAACAGGGAGACGCTCTAAAATTTGTCAGAAATTCACAAGGCTCGTCGAAAATTCATCATGGTTCATAAAAATTTGTCGCAATTCATTGGAAATTTGTTGCAGTTTTGGTCGTCAAACCCACAAGATAAACAAAGGGCCTGGGTCAAATCCTCATTCCAAACCATATCTAGATCCAAACTCGGTTCAAACCAGACCAACACCCCGTGGTTTGAGAGAGGGACCCAGTATCTGAGATTTTCTTGTATTAGGTTTTGGGTGGCTTCTATTCACTTCTGAATCTAACATAGATCACCTAATAAAATGGTTACCCTGTCTTCAAACTAATTAATGAAACACACTATACATAACAAAAAAAGGAAACACGTAATAACACAAAACACAAAAAAAAATGCTTATTTACAAGAGTGGGGGAAGAAAACAAAACATGCTACACAAAACCATTTGAAAGTTGTTTAAAATAGAACCTCTCCTCACAAGATACAAAGTCAAATATATTAGCGACTTGGGAATTATAAACAACACCTATGGTAAACAGAGACACAAGACAACTTTGAGGTTTAAGCAAAGGAAACATAGGCGAGAATGGAACACCACTTATGGCCCAAAGTGAATAGACAAATAACCAATCCATATTTGTTGATTATATCCTACATAAGTCTCCAACCCTATGTATTGATCTCATTAATAGTGAAAACCTCACATTCTAGCTCCTCATAAACCTAACATTCTTCATCTTCCATGATAAAATGATCCACCCACACCTCTTTTTGGACTTGCATGGAAACTACTAGATCTAGAACAAGAACCTCAAAGGGAAAATTACTATTGTCATGTGATAGCTATCCCATATCAAGTGGACATTCCATCTATAAAGAAGATACTAATTATGAAGCTTAAGTAGACTAGAATTCATTAGTAAATTCATGAGAAGACACTTCAAACAATCCCTCCTCTAATGAAAAGAAATGGCAACTTGATTCACAATCATCCTTTATCTAGCTAGGTACTTCTTGCAGGGTACTAGGAACTTGAACACAACTTTGATCTTCAAATGCCTACATACTCTCATCTTCCTCAAATAAGATACTACATACTAATGTAACTTTGCTTATGCCTAGTATAAGAGTGTTCTTCATCAATCAATAATCCTTCATCCATCTCAAAAAAATTGGTTCAAAGTCTATAAAACAAGCAAAAGCTAACTCTTTTCCATAACTTATCAATGCAATGGAAGCAATGCTTTCTTGAGAAAATTGTCACTCCATTGGTGGTTCCTTCCATAGTCTCTCCTCTTTTGCTTTCTTCTTTTCTTTTCTATGCTCCTTTTTGGCTTCCTAATTTTGCAAACACATGTAGACATCAAACATATTGATACACAAATCATTCACTACATTATCAAAATCAAGTTCATATTCAAAATATCCATCATAGTCACTGCAAGTTCATCTTGTAGACATTAAGGGTTACCTAAGTCCCTTGATCAACATTGGAAACCGCAAGTTCATCTCGTAGACATTAGGGGTTACCTGAGTCCCTTGATCAACATTGGAAACTAACAATAGTTGTCTCTATATTTCTAGAAAATTTCTTCCATCATGCATATAGTCTTGTGTATGCTACAACAAGAGCGAACTAGAGAAGGTGCTTCAAAAGTTGGCCCCGTTGGCCTCGTCAATATAGCAGGAAAATAAGGCCAATTGATGTTGTGTGGAAGATAGTTGCTCCTTATTGAAGATGGAGCTTGATAATATTGCAATAGAAAACTTTGATGCACTTGTCTCTTCATGATATTTACATCATTGAAAACCTTTGCAAGAAAGGATATGCTACACTTCAGACTAGAGGCCTCATGGAATCCTTTCTTATTTTGCCAACAGCAATCATGATATCCTCAAATTCAATAGCATGCCCTTGTGCATCTGCAAAGTTATAAGCCTAACCTATTTTGAGAAGGAATGCAATTTCAATGAGAAAGCATTAATAAAATAATTTAGGAAAATCTAAAGATTTCAAAGTTTTGTTGATCTAGTTATCAAGGCAATTCAAATGTACAATTAATTCTCTCATAGGCTCATTGTCATCTTTCTTGGCACAAGAGAGTTAAGGAAACAAGATACGATTGTCCTCGACTAGTTTAAATCACACTAAAAAATCTCCTACATAGAATCCCAACCAATGATCAATCTAGCAAAAAGGATGGAACCAACCTACAACACCACCTACCAAAGCCCTTACAAACTAGTGTTGCAAGACTCGGTGAGACTCGCCTAGACTTGGCAAGGCCCAAGACAAGCCACCCTTAGCGAGTCTGGGAGACTAGACAATCAAGTACTCACCAAAATCGCTAGGTATAGGCGAGTCTGAACAAAATTTCAATGTTTGTTTGGTTTATGCCATGCCCATCTAGGATTTAGAAAAATATGAAAATGGTGTGTGCCATGAATGTTTGTGTGGTTTTAAAGGTCCTCATTTGGGATTGGTAGTGAGGCCTTTGTCTCTCAACCCCGCCTTGTACTACAATAGGGGACGCACTAGGGGCGTTGCCCTCGAACTCCACAAGGCACATTAACCCCAAACCCCTACAAGGGTGCTACCCCTCAACCCTATATTGGTGTTGCCCCCAAACTCCCATCAACCTATAAGTCTAAGCAAGTAATATGCCAATGATAAATCATGATCATAAATATTTGAAAAATACATATCCCTAGTTGCAAATCTCTAAATCTTCACAATCAAAGCAACAATTAAGGATTATTTTGTTTCATATATTGGACAACTCGTTTAGTATACAAGGACTGCCATAGGCAAAGTTGGCATGTTACAGTTGTTAAACTGTTGAATACAAGTCATAGTTGGCAAGAAACATAATTTTCATAATACAGAATGCATCAATTATACCTTGCATAGACAACTCATAGAACAGTCCCATCTACTAGTATCCTAGCTAAGGTCAAAATAGGACATAACCATTTATATTTTTACTTAACCATTCCTCTTTATTAATCAGCTTGTCAACAAAACATGCAGTCTTGAAGGCTTCACAAAAAAGTTAATAATAAATTCCTCATTTGAATATACATACCAATCACTAAGACACAAACAAATATCATGGATACATCATCATATAGGAGCTATCTTACACACCAATGCATGACTTGTCATGATGTTGGGATGAGTAATGCAACCTCATCTAAGCCATATGCTTATAATTTTAGTTTTAATATTTGATTTGATACCATAGACTTCATATTCCATGAGTTTTTGTATACATTTGACAATATTTATATATCTAAATGTGTTATTTCCTTCAGCTGAAATTTTCCTTTATAGTTATTTGATCAATATATCTTGAATATGTGATCAAATTAGCTTCTTTAATGAGGTTATTTTGTTTCTAAGGTTTTTATATTATAGGGTGCATGAAACAAGCTTTAAATCCTTAGAAGTCTCTAAATTACTTGGATTTTTCAATTTTCGAAATCTGCACCAAGTCCAAAATCAGCTTGTTGAAGTTCAAGGTGAGTCAAAGTTTGAGGTGAGTCTAAGTCTTGTAACTATGCTACAAACAACCAAACTGCAACTCCATCCTCATGCAACACACAGAATTGCACAAACTATTGTGAATAGTGAAATATGTTATCAAGATATTGGCTAGCATCACCAAAAAACTTTGGAAAGCCTTCACTTGATCCATGAAGAAGTTCATGATATGGTGCAAGAGCCAACAAATTGGTATTATTTCCTCAAGGAAGGGAGGAGGCGAACTATTATTGTTATTTTGTTGATCAACCATCATTTGTGTTGGCTCATTGATGACAATTGGATCCACTCTATATTGTGTCTTTCTAGACTTTGGAAGCCAAAATCCTTCAATTCCAATTTGGATTACTTAGAAGAGGGAAAATTGGTCTACTTGTTGAAATATATGTCTGTCTTTCTTCTTCATCCAAAATAGCAGTTGTTGCTCTCTAATGTGCAGAATTTTTCTTGCAATATAAATAAAATCCTCAAGTTGCCTTAAATATCTTACTTATCTTGTTCAATCCAATTTTGGTTCAGCTGTTGTATAGGAGTTGTACCAAGAATGGTTATTTGCTACTACAAATGGACACTGAAATATTTTATCCCATGCCCTCAAAGTAGGCACCAAAATACAATTGTAATTTGATTTATCCCTTTAAGGGCAACACAAAAGTGTGTAAGGTAAAACCATTCTTCAAATTAAAAGGGGAAGCTCTGTTGTAACAAAATACTAAACCAAACCCTACAACCTACAAGGAAAAACTTTTGCTTTTTACAATATGTAGGAGATGATCTTGGAGTTTTTAGCATGCAAGGAAAACAAACTAAAGAAAATAAATGTCTTTTTTTTCTCAAGTACGGATACAAGGTTAATAGACACTTCTACACATGGAGAAGATGTGAATGACCTAATCTATGACAGGTAGCACACAGTCACACTCACTCTTTTTGACTAAATGTAGAGACCAAAAGAATTGACTATAACACAAGAATTGAAATGAATCGAATCCATAGACAAGACCCAATAAATTGAATAATGAAAAATGCATACAAAGCTACAACACCCACATTAATAAAAACTACATCATTACCAGGAGACGAGTTACTTAACGATTCCGGAGACTAATCCAAGTACTGGTATGGCTAAATCTTCAAAAATAGGAAACTGGAGACACCATTTTTTTGTTAATATAATTTGATAATTTTGAGAAAATATCATGACATATAACTTTGAAAACATGAATAGTAAATCAATCATACACGAACAATAAATAGTAAAGGTAGTTTCTCTTTAGACCATTACAATGACAAAAAATCAGTCATACAATTGTTTATGTCCCTCTCAAGAAGCCTACACTATCAATAGATCCAATCACTTTAACTTTGCATGGATTTTTGTGTCATCCAAGATATTATTAGCATGAAACATTATGCAGGCTTATTTTATATATTCGCCTTCCTTTTTTCCTTTCAATGTGTTTTGCCCTAATTTTTTTGGCGAGTCGTCAATTTCTGGTCAGGAGACTTCAATGACTCACCAAACAATCTTGGTGACTTGAATCTAATCCTTTCTGGAGAAGGTTCATAACTTCATGTAAGCCCTACCACGTCTAAAAGCATGCATCACTTAATGAACCAAAACCTTGTCAAATCTGACCTTGGAAATCTATCATGACAAGGTATGTTCATCTTCACATGATCTCCTTTGACAAAAAGTAGACAATCAATTTTGAAGCGTGTTGTGAACCTTTGTACACAAATATGAACTGTAGAGTTGAAAACATTTTGATATTGTCCACAAGACCAAAGCAGCCTATGGGAGCAAGAGCAGCAAAAAAGCAGTACACAAACCCAACCCTAAAACACAAGGGCACCAGAACCTTATGAATTTTGCAAACCCTTCTTGATGTAAGATCTTTGCAGTGGATCTTGATCAAAAAGTTTTCAATCTTGTTCAAACTCACCTCCTTGAAAGGCATTTAGATTGTCCACTCTTGAGGGGTCTTCATAATTGATACAAATGTCGCTGTAGGCTGAGCACTCCACAATGCAGTGCCAGCTTGTCTCTGCCACATCCTTGTTGCAAAATAGGCATGATCTCATTCCCTAATCCTACTTAGGTATTATCCACCTAATTACCAACAGGTTTCATGCCCAAGATGATGCAACCTAGTCATTAGCCAGGCTATCAACATGTTTGTTTTCCACTCAAATTCAGCTCCTATGTAAGCTTTTCCAAAACATACATTGAATATGTTTTAGTATCACCAATACACAGAATAACATTAATTAAATATGTTCTAGTATCACCAGTACATTAAACAACCCTAACTCTTTAGTGAGACGTCCTCATATAGAGAAACCACCAAATAGTCATTGTTCCTTTGCTTAATCTTCTGTCGTAGCTATGAGAGTAAATGAAAAAACAACATCAGATCTGTTTTAGCATCAACAATACATAGAACAACCCAAGCTCTTTAGTGAGCGACCCTCATGTGCAAAAGCTGCAAAATAGTCATTGTACCTTTGCTTGCTCTTGATCTTCTTCAATGTGCTAATCAGATGAACTTATGTTGGCAGGATCAATGCGCCGAAAACACTATAGTGAACCTGAACTTGGAAAGGTAACTAAAGCCAATACACAATATGGAGCATGTTATAGAGCTGGAATATAGATCTGGAAACATTGCTTCTTTATGAGAGAAATTGCAAAACAACAAAAATTACAATTTTCTCTAGTATCACCAATACATAGAACAGACCAAGCTCTTCAGTGAGCCACCCTGATGTGGAAAAGCCACCAACTCCTTTACAATTCAAGGGGAAACCTTCTTCGTTCCAAAAGACCCTGTGAAAGTGCTTATATAGCTTCTTATAATGGTGAAGGGCAGAGGATGAAGGGAGAAGTATGCTGGAGACAAACTTTCCTGACTGAGCAGTCACCCTCAATCTGACTGATCAATCAATTATGATCAATCTATTTAGTTAGTGTTGTGCAACTGATCCTAACTGTATTTCTAACAAGGTATTAACTATCCTTTACTTTAGGAATTCAATTTGTTTATTTAATTATGTGTACAAATCCTAACTACACTTCTAATTCAGTACAAACTGACCTTGATTTTAGGGAAATGAATTTTCTGTTGACCAAGTTTGACTGACTGTAGATTCTTTACAAAGCACCTAGGATGAAGAGTGAAGGAAATGATACGACTTTTAGTATTTTGTCAAACTGCTGTATACATGATGACTGAAAATATATGGTAATTGATTCAAATGAATACCAAATGATGTGTTGGCATTAAATACTATCAAAATAATTTAATACTTGCTATAAATTCACTGAAAATCCTCCTGAAAGTCAACAAAAAGAGTCTTCAATGGAGCTTCATAAGAATGGATGAGTGAATGCAAAAGCCAAAAGCCTTTATGGAGGAAGCTTTTCTATTTTTCATCTCGAAACCACCCTTCTAAAGAAGATTTAGCCTTGAAATCCTTGCTGATTTCTTTTGCATGAAACTTGTCCATTCAATGATGACATGTGCTTTTCTTCATTTAAAGTACTTTTTTGTTCTAATTACATGTTGACATTGGGCAACTAGGGGAGAGGAACTAGTAGTTGAGCACCCTAACTTTGCACCTCTCAAAATCCTACATGGAATTTTGAAATCACTCCCAATTTTTACAGCAGCTTACTTGGCAAGTCTCTTGCTTACAGCAAAGGTTTCGGGTCACATCATTGCATATGATGTCACATCAGCATGCTTCTTGTTGAGGTATCCAAAAAGGCCCAATAAAAGTTAGACCAGTACTTGTGCACTAAGTCATGTTTTATTGCTGCAATAATGTGGCATTACATGATTTGTTACTTTTTAGATCTAAAGAATACATTTCAATCATTTATGGGTACTAATGGTCAACACTCACAACTTCAAAGTCACAACTATTGGTGCTATATTATTAAAAATATTGTGTTAAATCAACAATACTATAAGTCTATAAGAACTATTGAAACATGCTTAACTACTGAGTCTTTTCCCCTAATTGTCCCTTTTTTTAATTTTTCATTTACAAATTGGGGTGCCTATTTACAATGCCATGTGCTTTTTGACTCAAAATCTCTCTGTGTTATGTTTTAAGTTGACATTGGACAGCTTATAGCTAGAAGCACATTTTCCCACTTATTGTCCCTTTTTCACTCAAAATTGAACACTTGATAGAGAGAAGCACACCAACAATAGAATGTCCCTTTTACATGACTTGAAACACGTTAAGTATCCATCTTTTTGAGAGAAGCACCTCAATAGTAATACACTTAAACGTCTCATTTTTCACCTTTTCACCAACTTTGGGTCACTAAGGGCATTTGCAAAGTCTCGTTCTTCATCTCATTTAATGTGTTGGAATGCATACATCATCAGTTGTGTGAAGACACTAATTAGAACCTAAAAATACATCATTGACAAACATGGAAAATAGGAATTGAATGGGGGCTCACAAAACAAGGAATGACAAGGATTTGACTCAAAAACTGACTCAATACAACAAAAATATGTACGTCTCAACAAGCTCACCATCCTAATGCAGAATGCTTAACTCTAGAATTCTTACTAATTTTGGAGACAAAATTCTTTAAGGTTGAGGGCATATTGTTGGAATTGGTTTTGTAATATGTGTTGACTCTCATTGTTTGTCATTGTTGTCAACATATGTTTCAGATGAAGGCAAACAGACTGGTTAACAATGATATATGGATGACTGACAGAAGTGTACAGATAGTGTACGGCTGTTTCAGAGCATGCGAAAATAGGAATATGTATAGGGATGAGTTGTGACCTTATGTCTAAGGTCAATTGGCTTAATATTGCAGATGGAGTGAGTTACAATTGTTTTAGTAAAGACTGGTTATTGGACTATGACAATGGACAGTGACAGAGTTAGTCTCTGTATTTCTGAGATAACTCTTATGCAAGCATGATTTGTGACCTGCGAGCTTAAGGCGTGATAGAAGACATATTGGAGAATATTATTTGTGATTATGGAGTTGTGTTCGTGGTGACGTCACCTAAAGCGTGTGGTCTTGTGAAAACCTATCTAGAGCCGACTAGAGAAGTGTAATGTGTTGTGAAGATGGCGAGCATGGATTTCGGATCCTAGAGTGTATTTGATGTATTGTAACTATTGTATACTTGTGTAAGGTACCGTGTGTATCTTAGCAAGGGTCTATTTAATTATTTGTTCATTAGGGAACTCTTAATTGGCCGACCTAATTGATTATTGTAATAGGGTATAAAGAAGAGTTGTTTTTGGAGAATAAGGTGTGGTGTGTGTGGAAGTTGCGAACTTGTATTTGTGAAGTCTGATGGATGTAGAGCAGAGGTTGTGATTGAGGAGCTTCATTGGAACTGATCAAGCAAAGATAGTTGCTAGCAGACAATTCATTGGATTGTATATCTTCTATACAATTGTATTTCGGACAGTGAGTCTTGAAGGTGGATTTAACCTTCTTTAGGCAATGTGTCTGGGCAGTGAGACTACCATTTCTTTCTCTTGACTCCTAACAAGGTCTGTCCTTTAACAGAAACTATGTACTGTATGCATTAATAAGCTCCTAACAGGGCTAAATCTTTTAGCAAGGATACTATACTTTCAGTACATCATTTGTGGGTGCTAATTCCAACCGGGGTTTTACCTTTAACAGGGTTTCCTTGACAACAAAATATTGTGTTATGGTGTTGCATTCATTGTGTTGATATTCTGATTAAGTGTTTTGGATTATAAAGTTTAAAGTTTAATATTATGTCTCACAACTAATTCACCCCCCTCTCAATTGTGTTGGTGGACTGTTATTCCTAACACATATTGTGTACTTAAGCATAACTCAAGTACGCTATAGCTTATCTTGGTATCAGATTCGTAGTTTGATGGGGGCATTAGTAATTTCTGCTTATATTCGTGAAGGATCTTATCAAATTAATTAGGCTTTTCTTCATACCCCTTGTCGAAGTGATTTACTATAGAGGACTATTATTTGTTACCTCTTGTGTTTCCAGCTAGATTTGCAGTTGTATTCCATATTGATATTGGTATACAGGAACCTCTGCCTTCTACATCTCACAATATCATTTCTAAATTACTTTGCAGATGCTTTCCATTCACTGTAAGGAAGCTGTAAAACCAATACATCTCATCTACTCTAGTTTAATTGGTCTTTAAAAGAGGAAGAAGAAACCTTATAGCTTTTGTTCTGCAGTATAAAACCCAATGACTTCTACAAAACTAGAAACCAATTGACTATACCAGCAGCCTGCCTAGATCATTCGGTTCAGCATGTTGACACGCATTCATAAAGTTCAAAAATTAACAAGACAAAAGCTCTACGCATGCAAACTGTTGGAAGAACAACCAAAACTCTGGACTGCAACAGAACAAGAAGCTCTGCTGCAATTGGAGGACTAAGCTTCGAATATGAGCTGGTCTGTAAGTCTTTCACACAGAACGTCTGAAGAAAAGGTTAAGAAAATTTAACTGACGTCGTAGTGGCAAAGAAGTCAGTCAACAGACACAGTGAAGTATCATAGCACACCTGTAACGGAAAAAGAGTAAAATTTGAAAAGACCTACCGCAGTTTAGTTTGATTTCCTCCGCATCGAACCTGGCATTCACATTTATTCGATCTGATAAACAATATCACCCATTTAATCATGCAGTGCGCTGAATCCAGCGTTTGACCACCTCAGCAGCAAAACCTCGTCCCGACCACTAAAAGAGAATATTGGCCATAAGCCATGGAATTTACTACAAATACTACTCTACGTGGACGGTTAGACTGCCAAATGCGCCCTTCAAATTCCTCCGTCGCTGGACAAAGCAATAAAAATCAAAAATAAAGTTTAGGCGGAGCGTGGCGGCCTCGTGTCTGTCCTTTTCAGGGAAAAACCCAGAATCATCTGTAATTTTAGCCACATGAATATAAGAGAAGAAAAACAAATTATCTGACGGTCACAACTAGTGGTGCAATGTTGTCTAAAAAAATTGGACATTAAATCAACAAGTGTGGGTATTAAATCAATTGTCACAATCTTAGATCCTTTCCCCTTATAGACTATGGAAAACTAAGGGTGGAGTCCCATGGAGTGAGTTTAAGCTTTTATTTTTTAGGAGAGGAGGTTTCTTGAAGAAAAAATAAATTCGTTGTAGAATTACTTGGAATATTTTCCAAAAAAATAGAAGCTCCTACTATTTAGGAAGTGAGTGAAAATGGGGTAGGGCTAGAATTTATCCTTAAAATAATTTGGGAGGGGAAATAATTTGTTTTACTTATTTTCATCATGCACAAAATATAGGAAACAAAGGTACTATATTCACAAGACCAGTAGCTTAAACTTTTAAGTTGAACTAGACTACGAAATTCATGGTACCAGCAGCTTTAAAATATTCCTAAAAGTCTCAAGTTGCTCGAGCTTTATTTTTTAGAAAGCCCCCTCCATGGGACCCCAACCTAATACCAAGTAATGATAACAACCTCTTATTTTTTTCCAAATAATTCTTTTGTTGAATGGACTATATTAAGAACCAACTATCTCGATATGATAGGGTTCTAGAATGGCAACAAGCCTAGAATTTGATGATAACCCATTTATATATCTTTCATTTGACATTTTATGAAATAAATTAAATAATTTTGTATAAAATCTTTGATGTATTATCAACTACACATATCAAATATATATATATATATATATATATATATATATATATATATATATATATATATATATATATATATATATATAGTTCAACCCACAATGTAGTGGTAAGTTGTGATCATGTCATACGACAGGTCTTGGTTTCAAATCACAGGTTTTTCTTCCCCGCCATGGTCTGTGATTCTCAATGAAAGGCTCAATAAACATGGAAAATGGTACCTCATGCAGATACGATCGATGATGGGGTGTGTGCATGTACACTAATACATTTGGGGTCATTTTCCAACGAAATGTCAGATGAGCAATGGGATTTCTTTTGCTTTGTCAGATTATACAAGGGAACTTTTGTTTTTTTTAATCCATGCTCGTGATTGTCGAAATTCTAACAATCACGGGAAATTTGTCAAAATTACGACAATCACGGGCATAACTTTTTTTTAAAAAGTCCAATTTCTATTCACTTTTTCATGCTTCTATTCACTTTTACACGCAAGAGGGTCGAAAGGGGAATGAATTTCCTATATATATATAGTTCAACCCACAATGTAGTGGTAAGTTGTGATCATGTCATACGACAGGTCTTGGTTTCAAGTCACAAGTTTTTCTTCCCCGCCATGGTTTGTGATTCTCAATGAAAGGCTCAATAAACATGGAAAATGGTACCTCATGCAGATACAATCGATGATGGGGTGTGTGCACGTACACTAATACATTTGGGGTCATTTTCCAACGAAATTTCAGACGAGCAATGGGATTTCTTTTGCTTTGTCAAATTATAGAAGGGAACTTTTGTTTTTTTTAATCCATGCTCGTGATTGTCAAAATTCTAACAATCACGAGAAATTCGTCAAAATTATGACAATCACGGGCATAACTTTTTTTTAAAAAGTCCAATTTCTATTCACTTTTTCATGCTTCTATTCACTTTTACACGCAAGAGGGTCGAAAGGGGAATGAATTTCCTACTGGGAAATCTAGGTTGGAATTGTTAGGGGAGGAAGGGAAATCGAACAAAGAGATTGATTTGGAGAAACCACATATCGTCTGGCTCACGGGAACCTCTTGTCGGTGGTGGAACGTAAAAGTTAAGCCAAAATACATTTCCTATAATGATTCATGCAATTTGCTTCTATCGTGTAATTATATTGCACATACATCAATTCGGTCACTGGAGATGTTGATCTTGTGTTTTGTTTAGGAATTGAAACCGATACTTGATAACTTCAATATGTGTCACACGTTAACAATAGACTCCCAATATTGTACATGATGTAATTGATGAGAGTGTGGTGCAAAGAAAAGGATAATTTCAATGATGTTTCAAAGTTATGTTCCAAGGATCTTCAATACAAGAGATATGTAATTGATTAGTAATATCTAATGGGAGTGCCATGTAATGTTCCCTAAGTAATTACTATCACTACACCAAGATGAGGATATCAATGATGGAGGTTTTTGTTAGTGCCACCGTATTATTCGGATTATTACTATCAATGATGGTTGGTTGTATCTGATACTATTTTCTATCGTAGATTTCTAACATTGCTCTCACAAGCCAAAGGTATTGGCACCTAAATGTCAAGTCATTTTCAAGCATAAAATATGGTCAAATAACAAAACAAGTATATGATGTATTTACTCCCAGACCCCAAGACTCTCAACAATCTTCTAAAATTCTTCCAAATCAAGGATTTTGCAATCAATTTAACTCTCAGACCCTCATAAGCATAAAAGCACCAATTTGGCTCACTAAAGCCCTCAAAGCTAGGGCTTCCTAAATGTGTGACTTCCAATCACTTCTAGACTTAACCAATTATCTAATTAAGCATGTTGTTAATGATATTATTCATATCATTGATAATGAGTATCGATTATTAATTTCTTATGCTAATGAATCGATAACCAATATCAATCTTATACTAATCGTTGTGTAAATTAATAATGAACAGCAAGTGTTATATTGATTTGTGAATCAATAAGCATTAATTAGTAATGGTTTGTGAGACCATGTCTCACGTAGAAACATGTCTCCTTTCTTTTATATATATATATATATATATATATATATATATATATATATATATATATATATATATATATATATATATATATATATATATATATATATATATATATATATATATATATATATATATATATATATATATATATATATATATATATATATATATATATATATATATATATATATATACACACACACACACACACACACACACACACACACACACACACACACACATACAAAGAGAGACAGAGAGAGAGAGAGAATGGATTCATATTAAAACTGTACAAAAAATGGATAAAGGAAAAAATCAACATACAATCTTCTTTTTATATCGGTGGAGTTTATATTAAACTACAATATAATCATATTGATATTGATATCACGATAACCCTATTGACTATTGGTGCAGGAGCACCAAAAGCCCTTGAAACCCATTGAAGACCAATTTGGTCAAAACATTGTAATAAGGCCATTGAGAGGCCATATCTTTTATTTTCATAGTTAAGTAATGGCATCTCATGCATTATATTGCACTTGGAAGGCCATTTGAGCCATTCTTATAAGCCTTAAGGCAATTTGGGTCTATGTTGGTCAAACCTAGTCAAAGGTCCTAAAAGGGGTCAAAGGTGGAAATGATGGTAGAAATAATGTTTTTATACTATATTTGACATGTTATCAGAGGTATAAGCCAGTACGGGGTAATTTGAGCATATATTGTCAAATCTTGCAAAAATTATCAAAACTTGCTTGTCAAATCTTGCAAAAATTATTAATTTAATTACATAGTCTACTACCTTATCATTTAAACCAACATTTGTAAATGGTGTGTTGAATGTTCAATTGCCTTGGTTCTTTTTGCAATTTTTCTATGTTTAAGTATTCATATATACCTTGATTTTGTTGCTTGTGAATTAGTAAGACCATGTCAGATAATATCAACGAAGAACAAAACAAGGAGACAATTGCTAGATTGTGGTCTAACTTCAAAATAAAACGTTATGGAATATGTTATTGTCCCTGCAAAAATTGTAAGGGATTAAAGACTCGAAGACTTCTAGTTAGAACAACTAAGAAACATTGTAGGCAACATGGTCACATTGAAGGGGGGAATGATTATCGTCAATTGGTAAGTTATTCATTATATTATTTTAACAATTTATATACATAAGAAATCACTTCATGATGAGATCATGATCATGGTTTATTTATGCCCATCATTTTCATATAGGTCAACCTCCCCAGGGCACATGTTATGGACCACGACAACCCAGAGAATGTGGATTTCCAAGTGGAAAAACATGGAGGTGTGAATATCGAAGCTGAAGATAATGATCACATAAAGGAAAATGATCATGCACTGAAAAACACAATTGAAGATGATGTTATTGGCGCAACTGATCATGTGCCAGAAAAGAGAATTGAAGATGATGGTACTGGCGTAGTTGATCATGATGATCAGGATGACCTTGATGTTGTTCATGATATACCTCTACTTGAGAAGGCATACGAACCCCTTTACGAAGGCTCTAAAACAACTCTTCTCTCCATTGTATTATTGTTGGTGAACTTGAAGGTTATGAATGGTTTATCCAACATAAAAATCTCACGTATGTTAAGGTATGTCATATATATCATATTTTTCATCTATTTTAGTTGTAATTTCATTATAGTTAATTTAGGGTGAGTCATGTACTATTAATTATCTTTATATTAAAAAATTATATTTTTTTCCGTAGATTGATAGGTGAGTTTTTGTTACCACCATCAAACATTCTACCTCGTGCATACTGAGAATTATCTGCCATAATGAAAGGTATTTGAATGGAGTATCAAACAATCAATGCATGTCCCAATGATCATATTATATATCGTAAGCAAAATGAATTTGCAACAAAATGCCCTAAATGTCATATCAGTAGATATCGAACAGATCAAATAACAAAAAAGGTGCCTCACAAGGTTCTTCGTTATATTCTCATTATTCCACGTCTGCAACAATTATTCAAGTGCCCTAGCTTAGCACACTTTATGGATTACCATGCATGCAATAGAAGTCAAGATGACATTATGTGAATGCCTACAGGTGGTTTTGCATTTAAGGACATAGAGGAAAAGTGGCCACACTTTAAATAATAACCTCATAATCTTAAGCTTTCATTGGTAGTGGATGGTGTCAATCCATTTGGAGAGTTGAGATCTATTTACTCGGTGTGGCTTGTTTTTGTTATCAACTGTAAGATGATAAAATATGTATGGGATCCTAGAAAAATGGTTTGCACATAAAGGAGACCCCAAAATCCATATTTTACACTTACATATGAATTCTAAGGGGATGGAATGTAAATCTAGAAATGCTAATGTTGAAATGAAGAAATAAAGGTACTTACCTCTGAAAAAGAATCAGCTGAAAACCCTGTCAAGCAGTCTTAGAAACTGTTGATTACCATGCTCTTCAACCGAAACTACAAGATCTACAAAACCCAGAAATATTTTTCTTTTTTGAGCCAAGTCAACCTTGACCTTAGGATCGGGGTACAATCTTACCCCAGGGCACAATCTTACCCCCACTGAAGGTCGACCTTGACCCAACTACTCCGACAGAAATTCTATTCATGGATCCTGAAAGTTTGACGAAAAGGGTATCCAGATCTGCACTGATATTCACTCTCGCACTTGTACCTGCAAAAAAAATGGTTTTGTTTGTTGGGGGGAGGGGTTTTCCTTAGTCAAACCCCAATTTAGGAATTAACCTTGAAAATGAATTGAAATTGTTGGAATAAATAAAGTAAATGGAACAATTCACCTTGCTTATGTTGAAATCCTTGTGGAGGATTCGAATCCTTGAATCCACAAGTATGGATGCTCCAAATGAATGTAGAATTGAATGTAGGATGTCTCAAATCAATTGTCTTTAGATCTTCAACACAAATCTTGAATGGATCTTACATTAGGAAGAGGCTTGAATGGAAATGAATGGAGGAATCTTAAACAAGAGGGCTCCATAGAGCTTGAATCCTTCAATGGCTACTAATGGATCTCCTTGATGAATTGGATCTTGAATGCTTGAATGCTTTCCTTCTTTCCTGAGAGTGCTTGAGCATGAAAGTGGATGGAGAACTTGATACTTGATTGAGAGATGGAGAAAATGAGAGAGGAGGGCTCTCTTTTATAGTGATCTAGAGCACAAACTTCTAGAGAGGCCACATAGAAAATAATAATTAAGGGTCCATGGCACAAAACTCTAGAGAGGTGCACATAGAGAGGAAATTAAATTAAAGTCTTGACACAAAACTCTAGAAGGGGACCACCCTTAATATAGAGATAAAAATAATTATTTAAGAGCCTTGTCACAAAATTTGAGGTAAGGCTAACCCCAAAGTCAAATTGAGCATTAGGCACAAAACTTGAGAAAGGCTAATCTCCAATAATAAATTAGGAATTCTATACAAAGCTTGAGAAAGGTCCACCTCAAATATTAATTTGAGAATTCAAAACTTAACCTGAGAAATAGTGGCCCCGAAGAGGGAAAAGACAAGATTTGACAAAACCCCGAAACTAACACCTAACCCTGAGCATCCCAGACCCTAGGGTCAAGGTTGAGGTCAACCTGGACCTAGGTTAGGGTCAAGGTCAACCATGACCTAGGTCAAGGTCAAGGTTAACCTTGACCCTAAGGTCAAGAATATCAAGTTTGCAATTCAGGATGCTACAATTATGCCAGGAAGAAGTGGAAAATAGGGCAGAATAGGGGAAAAATCCAGATCCAAACTGAGTACCCATTCAAGGTGTTTGACATGACCCCAAACCACTTGTTGGATATTACTAATGCATGGGTAGTGATTAAGACATTTAATATGTTTAATCACTATGTTACTAAATGGGCACTCATACTATTGTCATTTGTGTTTTGTCATTGTTGTCAACATATGCTTGTATGAAGAAACCAGACTGGTAATCATAGTGTACGGAGGGTGTACGAATGTTTCAGATGCTGCGAAGTCAGATGAGAGTTCAAATTAATGTTTTGATCTTATATCTAAGATCACATCATTAATGGATGCATATTAAGGAAGATACAACTATTTTGGTTAAGACTGGTCACTGGACTGTGACAGTGAGAATTGACAGAGTTAGTCTCTAAGTTTTTGATATAGATATCAAAGGGATTGGATTCAAGGTATTCAATCTTGAAGGATGATAGAAGAGGTACTAACGGATGTTCATTGGTTAGTGCAAGGTAAAAAATGATTGGTGATGTCATCTGTGATGTGTGCTTTGGCGATGGCTTATTCTGAAGCCGACTCAGGAAGTGAAGCATGTGTTTTGTTTGACAAGCATAATTCAAGGATGTCGGTCCTAAATTACTGTAATATAATCATTGTAAACTTGTTTTAGATATCGTGTGTATCTTAGCAAGGGCTTATGTAATTATTTGAAATTAGGAAAGCCTTATGGGCTGACCTGATCTTGGTAAAAAGTAATAAGGTATAAATGTAAGGTCTTTTGTTTGGAAAAGATAGGGATGGATATATGTGATAGAAGAAGGTTGCGAACTTGTGTCTATTGTATGTAGAGTAGAGGATTGTTGGTGGACTTCATTGGAACTGATCAAGCAAAGATAGTTATTGGCAAACAGTTCAAAAGATTGTGTATTTCTTCATATACACTTGTTGTGAACTAGTGAGTTCAAAAGGTGGACTTAACCTTCTTTGGGTAGTGAGCCTCCTTTTGTTCTTGACTCCTAATAGGGTCTGTCCTCTAACAAGGATTATGTATTTTAATGTTGTAACAAGCTCCTAATAGGGCTATATCTTCTAACAAGGATTACTATACTCTCAGTACATCATTAGTGGGTACTAATTCCCACCGGGGTTTTTACCTTTAATAGGGTTTCCCCATAACCAAAATATTGTGTTGTTGTGTTGGTGTTCATTGGATCTGATATTGATAAGCTTCAAGTTTAAAGTTTAATATTATTTTATACAACTGATTCACCCCCCCTCTTAGTTGTATTATGGATCGTTAATCCTAACAATTGGTATCAGAGCTTGTGCTCCTCAAAGATAAAGCTTAACAACTTGAGGTGATCTTGGAAAATGGCATTCTATAGGAAGGATAGTCCTAAGTTTGATCCTAAAAACTTTGACAGTTGGAAAAACAAGATGCGAACACATTTTATATGCTTAGGCATAGACTCCTGGATGATTGTGAAAAAGAAGGAAACTTTGAAGGCTGAGAATGACTTAGAGTCAACTACTGATGATGAAAAGAAACTATTTTCATGCAGTATGGTCACAAGAGAAGCATTGATCAATGCACTATCTGAGGGTGAGTTTACTAAAATTAAAGATCTAGATTTGGCACATGATATTTGGAATAGACTAGAGGCACTCTATGAAGGAGACAAATATACCAAACAAGCAAAGTTACAAAATTAGAAGACAAAGATGGAGAAGCTGCAAACAAATGAAGATGAAAGCATTAGAGCCTATGTTCAAAGGGTTACAAAAGCTGAAGTTGGAATCAAAAATTGTGCAGGTACTTATAATGAAGAAGAAGTCATTGCAAAGATTCTCAAATCTCTAACTCCTACTTACAAATTCAGGGCAATGTCTATTCAAGAAACTATACCCCTAACTCCAAACTTTAGAAGAGAGATGTTGATCGCAAAGTTAACCACTTTTGAAGCTGCAGAATTGGGAGAAGTTGCTCATAAAGTTGTCTATCATTAGTTGGAGGTAACTAACCCAAATTGCAACCAAAATAATAGATATATTTGAAAGAAAGTGACAAAATGTTTTTAGACCATCTACGAATATTACATGAATGTACTGCATATGAGTTATAGCATATAAATAATGTCATTATGAAAAATGAAAGTTATACCTTCAAATCTCATGTCAACACTTTGTGGGAAGGCCAATCTAAGTCAAGAATCTATATTTTCCAACAAGTTTTGACCAATGAAACTCATCTCATCAATCAAAATATACCTAATATGGTTCATTTCTTCTTAAAAACTTGTAAGTCATGTCCTTCTAGCTAAGAAAAACCTTTAATTGGCATTCGTAACTTTGAATGTATTGTAGAGGCTCCTATATTGAAAGCTGCAACTCCAGTCGGTGCAAGTAATAGTAGCAGAGAAGGTCTTGACATAGCTTCCATCTATAGAGATTGACCGATGGCACCAATTAGATAAGACTTACATGTTCCCATTTTTCCTTGAATTATAATAAGCAAAGGCGTTCCAACTTGATTGGTATGGTAGTGTGTCATAATAATGTCGATTTCCTTTTGTTTCTTCTCACCAAGAGTTGTAAATTTGATGCATTTTGGTATGCCATCATACATGAGACATCCATGTTTCTTCATTTCACCTATGAAATTGATTTCTTAGACTATATGCTCTTCATTTTGATATTCACTAAACCAATTTGTATTTCTATTAATATCTCTTCTTCCTGACATGTCTATTTTGGAAACTTGTATATGTTGACCATGATGTAGCCTGGAGATGATTTCCCATTCATGCTCTGTGGTATTTTCCTGAATACCTCCACTATCTTCCAGTTTAGAATCACTGCTAGGTTCATCATTTTTTGTAGGTGCTTCTCTTTGAACATGTCAAGGAGTGTAATTGAGTTATTCCTAGCTTGCCACTATAGTATCATTATCATTACCAATGTCCCTTTCAATGTTACAAAAAGGTTTGCATAGTAACAAATCACATAAACAAAAGTCCACCCATTTACTTGAATTGCGTGGAGGAATAGATAGAAACCTAGGGAAAACTCTGACAATAGCTTTCATTTTCCTTGGACACCATTTTTTGTCTCCTCTTTTTCTAGGATTGTATACTCAGGATCTTGTTGCATTAATCAAAGTGATACCTTCCATACAAATTGGCATTGTTTTATAGCCATCCACAAAAAAAATTGTGTTCTTCATCATTTTCCTTGTTATTTACTGCTACAGGTTTGAAAACTTCATGTGAGCCATTTAGATTAACAAACCTTCTGCTACTCTCCACCAATGGAAGCTCTAATAGCATATGACATGTTTCCTAAGCTCCAATATCCCTCTCTATAACTATTTATATGAGAAGCTTTCTATACATCCATGCATCAGACGCATCAACATTTCAGAGTATCTTTCTGAGCTTCTCTTAGCTTTTTCTACATACTTTGTAATGTATTTAATAACTGCATGTTTTTAAAGAACATGTTGTCAATCTATATTCACCCTCCAAAGTTGCAGTATGTGCCGATTATGTAAATTGACTCTATCATTAGCTAGCTCAAATTTTATTTCACCCAATTCTCTACCCTCATATAACTTGGATCCCCCTAAATTCAATGGACAAGGAGCATTGTACCTAAGACAATGAAAAATGAGCATCTCATTTCATTAAGATGTCTAAATAGTGGATAGATAATATTAATATAAAAAATCTAATCTATGAAATTAGTACCTGTAAACTATTCTTCTCCTTTTTTATGTAGGTATGTACCCTCCTTACAGACTGTGTGTCATTCCACACAATTGACTATCTCTTCATAGTCATGGTTAATATCCATCTCAGCTAGTTGTGCATTATTTTTGAGACATGGATGTTGACCAAAATTTTGGAAACCCTACAAACGATTGTAGTTAATATATTATATAAAATATTTATAACGAATATATGGTAATAAATTTGAAAATATATCATAAACATCATATTGTGCTGATATATATGATCAAATTACTTTAAACATACCTTTATATTTCTTTGATGAGGATTGGTTCTAGGATTCCATGCATGTATAATGGAATGAAAATATCTCTCAACACTTTTTCCGTTCCTCCTCATTTGACTAGTCAATAGTGTTCATGTTTGGTGCTCCTTTGAGCCATATGAAGCCATGCACATGAGGTGAACCCCTATGTTTCCACTCATATCTACACCAAAAGTCTCTGACTTTTATACCTTTTTCAAGTAATTCCTTTATGAACATTATATACCTTAGATGCATGTAATGTGCAACTATATGAGGATAGTCAATGACATTCTATCTTCTCCATTTTGAGCCTCTCGTGGATCAGTTGGTGGTGTCCCTGTCATCATTAATGCATGCAAATCATGCCACTATTTATCTATTTTACTTATTTTGTGAATAAAATTGTAGGAGTGCCAATTTGGTGAAGCATGTCTATTAATTTTGCTTTGCATTTAGCCCAATATGATCTTGTGCCTTTTCAAGATGTTCCAAATCACATCAACCTATTTGCCAAATTATATGTGGCATATTTTCCATATGTTCACATAGCTCATTGATGATAATTGGCATGTCTTGAAAACTCCTTTTTACAAATACAGTTGATGAATTTTGTGCACAATGATCCCTATACCACAAAAAATGTTTCGCAAATCCATGTAGATGAACTCACCTCATTCTTGGATCTAACCAATCACATCATCCTTTAAGAAACAATGTTGGAAATGCCAAATCTAACAATTTAGATGTGAAATATTCATTGATGGGTGATGCACCTATAGTTGGCCACTCAATTAATGTAGATGGAACTATGTCAGGATTGTTAACCCATGCATGGATTAATTCCATTTTTCTTTGACCATTAGGTGGTCTTGAAACCATAGATGTTGTGTGGTCAATTATATTACCTTCATTTGTCTCCATGAGTGGACCCACAAATATGACTTCATTTACATCAGAATCAAACTCCATGTGCACTACCTTTAATCTGTTAAAAAAATTCACATAAGAATTACTTGGAAAATCATTGAGAATATTTTCATCAATTCTAACATCTTCATAAAACTTGTCACGGTCCACTTTGTATTTCAATGCTCTGTACACATGATCCCTATTTATAGTTAAGTTATAACTATTGGCAAAATGGTCAGTGCTCCCCTTAGGATTTGTGACATGGCTTAACCACCTCCTATGTCTTCTATAAGTCTAGTAGTTGTATCGGGCATTAACAGATCGATCTTTTGGTGCAATGACAACTACTACTTGTATGCACCCTAAAATGGTCACCTAGACTTTGGGCCCCCATTTCTCAATTTATCAAATCCCTGAATCAATATTTTCAAATATCAACATTTTATTAATTATATCAATTTCCTTGATCAAATCATAATCAATTCAATATTTTCTAAGGTTTGAGCCTTATTTAATTTAAAAAAGAAAAAAATAAAATCTTATTTAATTAAGAGAACTTGCTTTCTTTTAATTAAATAATAAAATTATTTTATCCTAAATTAAAAAAAATTTCCTCCCTTTTTATTTAAATAAAAAATCCCCACTTTTCTTCTTATCCTATGTTGCACAAATAAAGCATTTAATTCTTATTTATAAAGAAAAATAAAATAAAAAATAAAAGAAAAGTACTTTTTGTCTCATATGGACACTAAAGTCAACTCCTATTTTCCTATTGGAGGATATTTGTGCACAAGGATCAAGCTTCTATTTTTCTCCATCGTTGATTAAGTCTTTTGCCTCTTAATCTCAATCGTCCATTGATTCTCATTCTCTATAAAAGAAGAGCTCTCTTCTTCATTTTGCATACACTTGAATTTTATGCTATTGTTATGCTATAGATTTTCTAAGTCATTGAAGCTTTTGGAGACATTCTTGCATCAAGTTTTGAAGATTTGGAGCATCATTGACATTCATCTTACATCTACATCACATCCTAACTTGCATCATAGTTGCATCATCATGGTATCATTTTCTTTCATGTTTTAGATTAATCTCACATAGTTTAATTAGAGGCTTTGTAACTCTTTCATTTCCATTTTCATAGCTTAATTGCATCTTCATCCTCATAGATTAATTTGCATTCTCATATAGATTTGCATTGCATTGCATTCATATTGATTTCATTGGAGATATTGACACTCTTTCCCTTGTCTTTGATTTGGAATCTCTCATTGTGTGGTTGACTAGCAAGGTCATGAGTTTATAGCTCTAGTTGAGAGCAATTTTACAAATCTTGCAACTCCATGCATAGAGAGCTATGGATCAATTTGTGAGAGCTCATTTTTGAGTTTCTTTGCATGTAAGGATTCATAGAAGTGTGGTCACTTTTTCACCATACATTTTTGGCACCCACCGTGGGGCAACCCACTTTTACATGTTGGTTTTGATTATTTTTGGAGCTAACCCTTGTGTAGATTTGTTTGGAGATGGAAAACCCTAGATTTTTAAAGATTTGATCATATCTCCCAAATGGCTTAGTGTTTTGGTTTGAAATTTTTTTTGCAAATTGGCGACATATCAAAGAAGCTCCAAAAAAAAATTCAAAATTTTTGGAGGCTATTTGTACTTTTTATGATTTTTTCTTTATTTTTCATAAAAAATCAATTTTTGGTGCAAATCATTGTATTTTTTGGAAATTTTTACATTTCTGAAAAGGTTTTGAAATTCTACAGGGGGTCCATTCATTATGTTTTCAATTTAGAGGTCATATCATAGCTCATTTGGTTGATTTATAAAAATTGGTCTATTTTGGGAAAGTGGCTCTCTAGGGCACAAATGAAAAGATCTTTTCAAAATTTTGACATTTTTGGAAAGCTCTCTATTTTTTGATAGAGGTATTTTTTCTACATTTTGGGTTTAGGGTCCAAATTCATGTGGTATAAGTCCAATCTTGTTGACAAGGTCAAAAATCAAAATTTAAAAAAAAAGTGTATTTGATAATTAACATGCACTTATTTTTCACATGGTCCAATGCATGATGTGAGTTTTCATTTGGATTATTTGCTGATTATTATTGCTCCTAACAATTGATTTTTAGATCTAACCACCTTAGGGTTTGCATAAGTTGGATATACATTGCATATCTTGTTTGCTTGTTTTCTTGTCTTGTTCATTTGAAGGTTCGTGACTTGCTTTCATGGAAAATGCTTAAAAAAAAAAAAAAAAAAAAAAGGGGTAATGAGGTATTTTGTTATATCTCTACAAAATTTGGATTTTGGGATTAAAATTGAACCTCTCATGTGTTTGGCTTGAGTGTTTACATGCTTTCATAGAACACGTTTCAATTGATGCTCTTAAAGGGAATGAACGTAGATTTGCTTCCATATAAGTTTGTGTAAGTGAATGCTTGTGTTTAAACCTTAAGTAATTCTTGGTTCCAATATCAAATATCTCATTGAGTGATTTAGGGCATGGATTCATTCCTTTTTTACATGAAGAGTTAAATGCACCACCTTGTGAACTCACTTCATATTTACTTGGAAAGTTAAATATTCCATTGTTCAAACCCTTTTTCATTTGTGAGTAGTATTGATAAGCAACTTTGGAATACTTTTGATTGATCTTGTGAGCTAAATTGGGTTGTTGGACTTACTTATTTCTAATCACCCCTCGTTTCCACCCTTTGGATGCAATATCAACATTCATATATAAGGGAGGGGTCTACTTGAAAAGAGCGTTAAGTGTTCCACAAGGTTTTTTCCCTTTTTATGCTTTCTTGATCTCATTAATTTTCTAAAGTGTAGACTCACTTTGAGTTTGTGTGAGGAGTTAATTGTTCCACTTTTGGACTCACTTTGAGTTGGTGTGAAGAGTTAAATGTTCCACTTTTGGACTCGCTTCACATTTACTTGAAGAGTTAAGTGTTCCACCTCTAGTGCTCTAAATACTTTTGATAGTGAACTACTTAATTTTTATTTCTAAAAGGCCTGCTTGGGGACACACCACCTCAAGGGATGACCTTAACTCCTGTGTTCCGATGGAGTATAAATAGCGGGTGGTGAATCTAAAGACACCTCTCTTAGGAATTGAGTTTGATATCACTCTTGGCTAATCCTCAAAGAACTTTATATCTTTGAGAAGTGAAGGAGGAGATTTGGGTTACCGTCTCCCCCCGGTTGTGTGATTTCAGATTCTTCTCATCTATGGATTTGGGCCTCACGTACCTTGCGTATATCAAGGAATCCTTAGAAAAGCCATGTATATCCTTGTAGATAGCTTGATAAGGTGTTGTTGTGTTCTAAGTACCTGCTAAAACATCTTCAAGAACATACACAAGTAGAACCTTTAAGGAGTAGGAATAATAAGTCACTATCTTCGTTCATGCACAAGGTTGCTTTGTCCCTTTGCCATTGTTTGAAGACTATTTGCTTGAACTCCTTGATTGCTGTCTTATGTGCCTGATCAATGATGAAAATCTATTGATGTACTTACTTGATCTTTTAAAACGAATTGAGTTCCTGAGTTGAAACACCAACTTTTCACAACTTGCTTGATTTACTACCTTATCATTAGAGACTTGTCTTGACTGCAAATTTTTGATTTTAGCCTTCTAGGGACCATTTCAATTGATTTACAAAGTTGTCTTGAAAATAATTTGCCAAGTTAGAAAGCTATTTCTAGTGAAAATTTTGTCTTTAGAATTGTTGATTACACCCTTGGAGAATTCTGATCCTGTTATTGTCCAAATTCATTTTCGTACATCTCAATTTCAATTTGAATTTTGGCTAAGTCCAACCTCCTGATTCAAAAGTGCAAGGATATTCATCCTTTGATTTGAAGCACCTCTTTGACAGTGTTGGTGACGCCTTTTATTTTCTATCTTTTCATTTTCTCTTTGGACAATAGAGAATCTCAATTATCCTTGGTTGGAATTGACACTTTGAGAGATTGATCTATCACTTAGAGTTTCTTTCTTTCATTTCAATTACTACAAGATATCAAGTGAATTAAGGGAAAAGACCCCCAGTTGTTTTCAATCAGTTACCACCAGTTAGAACACGTCAACAACGTAGGGAAAAGGAACCCCTCTTTGATCAGTCCCCTAGGAGTCAACTAGAGGTTGAGACTAATCCTTGTGAGGAAGAAACACCTAAAACACACTTCATCAGGCACCAACATGAGTTTTTCAAATATCAAGCATTCAAGAGAGGCTATCAACCAAAACCTTCAAGAAATGTTTTGAAGTTTCAGAGATGACAGCCACATATCTGATGGATTCAGACGAGCCAATAGCCCGCCAGAGTCACCTTTGATTAACAGAAGGTATTTGGATCCTCAACAAAGAGCAGAAAGACACCGTAGGCATAGTCCTTCAGAAACAAAATCTCAACATTATGAGGATGAATCAGAATATCATGTCAATGCAACCAACCTATTTAACAAATTAGGACCTTCATCCCTTGTTAGGGATGTTCCTAGACATATTGATGCAAGGTTGAGAGCTATTGAGAAAGCTAAACAAGCTTATAAAGATGAACAAGCCGCTAGAAAAGAGAAACTTAGGTGGTTAGAGGAAGAAAATGCATTGTTGGAATTAAAGAAAAGAGCTTTACAAGAAGAAGAGGATAGGCTCTATGCGCAACAATTACAAAGGAAATTCAATGGAAGAGAAACTAATAGTGGGATCAACTCTCCCCCATCAAACCCATCACAAAGTACAAAGACTAGGAGAAGGTCTAGGACACCCTCAAGATCCCCAAGTCCAAGGGGAAGAAGAGTTTCAAGGTATGATCATCGTAGGAGAAGTTCACCTCCTAGACTTTCCAAGAAACCCTCCCAACGAGTACACCATAGTTCACAACAGGGAGGGAGATATGTTAATTTGGACACCTTAGAATTTATGGCTATACAACAAGAGCCATCTTTCCAAGCCTATGTTGAAAAGTATGTTGAGCAAAACAAAGACCAATTCTTGGAAAGTCTAATTAACAAAGGTGCCAAAGTACCCTTTGATTTCGATGTAAATAGAAAAGTGAAGAAACAAGAACCATCAACAAGTGAGGTGATCAAACAACTTCAAAGAGATGTAGATAACATGAGGGCTCCTAAGAGCACATTCAACTTGGATGATATTTGTCCCAACCCTATTGACATAAGTGTTGTGATGGTTGACTTCCCTAAGAAAGTGGAATTTCCTACATATGACAAGTATGATAGTATTGGTGATCCCCATGATCATGTTAGACAATTCTATATCATGAGTTTTCCTTTCCACCATGAGGATTCTTATTTAATGAGATTGTTCCCTAGAAGTCTCAAGGGACAAGCTATGGAGTGGTTCACTAACCTAACTCCACCAGTCAAGACATTTAAGGAGCTTGTGGAAAGATTTGTCTAACATTTTGCCTATAATTTGACATGATTAGTCACCATGCTTGATTTGTGCAAGTTGAAACAAAACCAAGGAGAATCATTTGTTACTTTCTTACAAAGGTGGAGATGTTTATGCGCAAAGTACCCAAGGACAATCCTTGAAGAGGAAAGGATTGATATTATTGTGAGCAATTTGATACCCAAATTAAGATACGAAGTTAGGAAGATCCCCTTCAACTCTTTTGATACTATGGTCGAAGTGGTATGTCGCATTGAAGATGTTTTGAAAGAAAAAGGAATTTTGGCCAAATCAACAAACAGTAACAATAGCCAAAATAACAACAATAATCATGGAAATAAGGACAAGAAAAATAACCTTTGGAATAAGAATAAATAGGTGGTCAATGATGGTGTTGTTGACTCACCCCAACCTAAGAATGAAGTCCTTAATCTTTCTAATGTAGTTCAAGCCATGAAGTTACAAGTATCCTCAGAACAACAAGATAGTAAGCCAAAGTATCAAGGAAAGTCAAAAATAGAGAAAAGGCAATTTACAAAACTTGGGGATTCCTATGTGGACATCTTTAAGACACTCATTGCCCATAATCTAGTGCAACCTCAAGACCCTTCAAAGTTCCACATTCCAGAGACTAAAGCATATTGGTGGAATGACAAGGCCTATTGTATTTACCACAATGGAATTGGACATGATATTGAAAATTGCTTTAAGCTTAAACACATTGTCCAAGACCTTATTGAGAGTGGGAGGTTGCAAGTGGATGGCTTAACTTCTAATTCAGATCACAAAGCTTTCAAAGAGCCCTTGCCTAAATACAAAAAAGGGGAAGGTTCTAACAACAACAACAACAAAGGCAAGGTTGTAATAAATTATACCTATACCAAAACAGACAACATCATCAACATGCTTGAGATAGTTGAGGAGAATGTTAACATGATGAGAAAGAAGGATTCCTATGAACATGGTAATGATTCAAAACAAGTGCCTTATGATGGACCTGTAGTGGTGTTGAGAGGTCCTAACTCACGTAGGGATTCTCAGTCTCTTCATGTTGTTACTAGGAGTCAAATTAGTCAACCTCCTATTGTCATTAGAGGTCTCAACTCCAGTAAGCCTAGACAGTCTGCACCCAAATAGGTTCCTTCCAAATCTATTGTTGGCCTTGAGCTTAACTACAATCTTGTTGACCAATTACAATGTACACTAACACAGATTTCTATCTTTGAACTTTTGGAATTGTCTCCCAAACATAAGCGTGTCCTTGAGGACGCTTTGCGAGCAGCGAGTGTCCCCAACAACTTAGATGTGGATCAATTCCAGAACATGGTCAACCATTTGGCTAGCCCTCATTTCCTCACTTTTTCAAAAGAAGATGACAAATCCATAAGTCACCCACATAACTTGGCCTTACACATAGAAGTCATGATTCATAAAACCCGTGTCAGGTGTGTGTTGATAGATGGGGGTGCAGGGTTAAACATTTGTACTATGAGTTTGTTGAAGGCTTTAGGATATTCCGAAGAGGTTATTGACACAAGGAAAAAGATCACAATCAAGGCATATATGAAGCAGAAAGGAGTTCCAAAGGATTAGCAGTTTTACCCATTCATATTGGTCCAGTGGAAAAGGATATTTTATTTCAGATTGTTGATGTTGGACCTTTAGCCTACAACATTTTGCTAGGTAGGCCATGGATCCACGAGATGCAAGCAGTTCCGTCCACATATCACCAGTGTGTTAAGTTTCCTCATAATGGTGTAGAAATTTGCATACCTGGGGATAGAACTTTATTAGTAAATAACATTTCCGCAGGATCACATGTGCCTTTGAATAGGGAAGCTGATAGTTCTAGTGTCTCATTGGATCAATGTAAGGAAAAATTTAAGACCCTAGACCTTGGCATGGGAGATTACAAGATTGATTCTTTCACAAAGTTGCCAATATCTCCTAGGTCTTATGGGAACCCTTCACCAGATATGAAACCTTCTTCATCAGCCATGACATTATTTGGAAAGTTTATTGAGTCTTCAGTTCCTATTCAGGGAGAAAAAGAGGAAGTTGCCGTCAGAGATTGGATTTATCATGAGGAAAAAATCAACACAATGAAAATTTTGCTCCTTCACCTAAAGTTTATGGTAGAGGGTACATGCTAGTAAAGAACATGGGATATCTAGGACATGGTCCCCTTAGTCACAGATTAGATGCTAGAGCTGAACCTTTGAACCATGCACTTTTTGCACGACGGAGTAAATCAACAAAGGGTTTAGGCTTTGAAAGTGAGAAACCAAAAGGTACTACTATCCTAGCTGTGATGGACAATGATTTTGATTCTGAATGCACACCTAATTTAACTAATCAACAAGATATGATAGAAGATTGGGTGCCATCAACTGATCTCCTTTGGTGAGACTCTCAAAATTTGACAATTAATAGTCCTATCCCAGCTGTGACGGATAGTGACTAAAGGAATACTAGATTAGCCATGGAAAGTGTCATCACCC
The DNA here is from genome assembly GCA_027943335.1 of Chamaecyparis obtusa. Taxonomy (NCBI): domain Eukaryota; kingdom Viridiplantae; phylum Streptophyta; class Pinopsida; order Cupressales; family Cupressaceae; genus Chamaecyparis; species Chamaecyparis obtusa. Next base: position 428,213 of record BSBK01002120.1, read on the forward strand.
TAGCTGCGATGGGTGATAATGATTCAGATGCTTTTGTGGCCCAACCAATCACTAGAGAAGGGGAAACTCTTCAAAATTGTGAGGCTTCTACATCACGAGGCCCAAATATTGAGAATTCAAAAATAGATTCACATGAGTTTGAATGGGACTCACTTTCAGATGCAACAATAGACTTGGATATTGATGTCATTCAAACTTATAATACCCAACCCGATGTAGCTGATGAGCCTAGTATAGGACTAGAGGATTGGATCCCTCGAGTTGCCTTAGTGGATGATGCTTCGTTAGGAAGGATGAATCCTGACTTGGACACTTTAGAAGGGAACTTGATAGATCCTGAATATATGATCACCAAAAATGACACCCTTCGCATACACAATGTTGAACCAGTCATAGACCTACCTCTTGTCAACAACCAATTAATTGATTGGTCTCAACTGTCATGAGAGCCATAATTATTGACCTTTCAAAATGACTATGAGATTTCCTGTTACCTCAATGCTATTGAACCAGTAGTTTCTTCCACTAGTGAGCCAACTACAAGCATGACTGAGCCTGATATTAAGTACCTCAGTCTAAAAATAAAATAAAAAAAGGAAAAAGAATAGGTGTTCTGATGGTGAAAACTACTTTGTGGCAGTGTCAGAACCGAAAATAGTAAAAAGAAAAGATGTATTTGAAGGTGAAAACCTCTTTGAGGCACCCAAGGATGGGGTACTTAATAACTTTCCCAGTTATTTTCAAGATAGGTCATCAGTGTTGATTGAGCCAACAAAGCCAATAAATTTGAACACAGAAGAAGCTCCTCAGATAGTCCATCTTGCTCAGTCTTTATTAGAAGAAGAAACCAAGGCATATACACAATTCCTACAAAAGAAGAAAATCAATTTTGCATGGACTTATTCAGACATGCCAGGGCTTGAAACAAATTTTATAATGCATCACTTATCCATAGCTCCAAGGGTCAAACCGGTGAAACAAAGATTAAGAAAAATGCATCCACATGTAGCTCTCCTCGTCAAAGCAGAATTAGAAAAAATTTTGAGAGCTAGATTTATCAGAGCCATAGATTATGTAGAATGGATTTCAAACATAGTTCCAGTTTCCAAACATGATGGGTCCATTCGAGTTTGCATAGATTTCAGAGATTTAAACAAGGCATGCCCTAAGGATGATTTTCCACTTCCAAACATTGATATGATAGTGGATATGACAACGGGTTATGAGATATATTCCTTGATGGATAGTTTCTCTGGATATAACCAAATTAAAATAGCTCCCAAAGATCAAGAAAAAATAGCATTCACATGTGCATGGGGAACCTATTGTTGGAACGTCATGCCATTTGGACTAAAAAATGCAAGAGCTACATACCAAAGAGCTATGACCACTATTTTTCATGATATGATGCACAAAAACATGGAAGATTACGTGGATGATACCTTGGCAAAATCAAGAAAAAGGGATACACACCTTACCGATTTGGAAGTAATTCTAGATCGCATGGAACAGTTTCAACTCAAATTGAATCCAAAGAAGTGCACATTTGGTGTCACCTCAGGCAAAATTTTAGGATTTATAATATCAGCGAAAGGCATAGAGGTTGATCCCGAAAAAGTCCAAGCAATTTTAGATATGCCACCTCCAAGAAACATTAGTCAGATGAGAAGTTTTCAAGGATGACTCCAGTAAATTAGGAGGTTTATCTCATAGCTTGCAGATAGAGCACAACCATTCAATAAGACATTGCATAAGGGAGCCACTTGTGTATGGAATGAGGATTGCCAAAAGAGCCTAGATCAAATCAAACAGTACTTGGCTAATCCTCCAATTTTGATGCCTCCTATTCCAGGGAAACCTTTGATTCTATACATTTTAGCTACACACACTTCTTTGGGGGCATTGTTGGCTCAGTTAGATGAAAATGGGAAAGAAAGGGCCATATACTACATAAGTCGTACTCTCGTATCCTATGAGGTCAATTATAACAGTATTGAAAAGTCTTGCTTAGCTGTGGTGTTTGCTTCCCAAAAGTTGCGACATTACATGCTAGCTCATACTACACACTTGATTGCTAAAATTGATCCTCTAAAGTACTTACTTAGTAAGGCTACTCTCACGGGTAGGCTCACTAAGTGGATGATGGTATTGTCAGAATTTGACATAGAGTACGTTGAAAGAAAGGCCATAAAAGGGTAGGCTATTGCATATCAACTTGCTGATTTTCCAGTTAAGGATAGCATGCCTATAAAAGTTGAATTCCCCGATGAACATATACTGCATATCACATCTCACACCTGGAGAATGTTCTTTGATGGCTCTAATATGCAAAATGGGTTAGGTGCGGGAATACTGTTTGTTTCTCCACATGGATACACTATACTGAAGTCATACGAACTACTTTTTCCATGTACAAACAATATAGCAGAGTATGAAGCATTAACTAATGGTTTGAAGATGGCTATAGAATGGAATATAACTAAGTTGCATGTTTTTGGGGATTCACAATTAATAATAAATCAAGTCAATGAAGAGTATCAAACCAAAGATGACAAGTTGATACCTTATAAGAAGATGGTTAATTCTTTGAGATGCTACTTCACTTTTGTGACATTTCAACAAATCCCTAGGACAGACAATAAAGCTGCAGATGCTATGGCTACATTAGCTTCACTCTTACAATTGGAACAACATGAGTCTCAGTTTGAGTTCCTGGTGGAAGAACTATGTCATCCCATATTTGACTCACCTGAAAGCCAAGTCATTTGCACACTTGTCACCCATGACTCTTCCCGCTATGGTGCCATTTACTCATATCTTCATGATGGCATCATCCCTGAATCTTTCAATCGATTTGAATGCAGAAACCTCATTCGAAATGTCTCTCACCATACCCTTATTTTTGGTGATTTATATAGGAGGGGTTTTGATGGGATGCTTCTTCGGTGCTTGGAAAAGGTGGAATCTGACCAAGCATTAGTTGACATTCACGAGGGCATTTGTGGTGGACATTCTAATGGTCTTGCCATGGCCTGTCGATTGCTTAGGGTGGGGTATTACTGGCCCACTATGCAAACAGATGCAGTAGCCTTTTCAAAGTCTTGTGAGAAATGTCAAAAGCATGGAAACCTGATACATGCTCCAAGTAGGGAGCTCATTCCATCTATTTCTCATTGGCCATTTCAACATTGGGCCTTTGAACTTGTGGGGAAAATTCACCCCAATTCATCAGGTGGACATAAGTTTATCATCACAACTACTGATTATTTTATGAAATGGGTAGAGGCAGTCCCTCTTTTTGTCACCTCAGGCAAGACAATTTCACTCTTTATCCTGAATCATATTATTTTCCAATTTGGGGTGCCTTCTGAGATCATCACTAATAATGGAGGTCAATTCAAGAACAAGGACCTAAAGCATTTATGCAAAAAGTTTAAAATCAAGCAACATTAGTCCTCCATCTATTTTCCACAGGGAAACGGACAAGCAAAAGCCTCTAATAAAACCATTCTTAAAATCCTTCATAGGACAATACACAAGAATGGTAGGGATTGGCACTTGCAAATCAATCTAGCACTATGGGCCTATAGGACTAGCATTCACACACCTACGGGAGCCACTCCTTTTGCACTTACCTATGGCACTGAAGTAGTGTTGCCTTTAGAAGTAGAGATACCTTCACTTAGAGTCTCACTCAAAGGTTTGATAATAGATGAGGATTACCGTGCTATGAGGTTACAGGAACTAGAACTTCTAGATGAGAAGTGTAAGGCTTCCTTTGATCACATGAGAATATATTAGAAGTGTATGTCCAAAGCATTTAACAAGAAGGTTCACCCTAGAGAGTTTCAAATAGGAGATCTTATTTTGAGAGAAAATCCTAAGAATCAACAGAACAAAGAACAAAAGGGGAAGTTTGAACCTAATTGGCTTGGACCATATGTCATTACTGCTACTTTTGGGACAGGTGCTTACTTGTTATCTGATGAGGATGGAGAACAGCTCCCCAATCCTATCAATGTGTTGCACCTCAATAAGTTCTATCCTTGATGCCTATTCTGTCTAGGGGCATCCTTTGTATATATTTATTGATCTTGAAAAAATACCAAAAAAAATTCATATATGATGTTGAAAAAATCCTAAAAAGCATATAATGTCCTAAAAAAGAGCATCCTAGTGAAAACCTAGCAATAGGCACTTTGATGTCTCATTCAAAAAAATTCAAAAAATTCAAAAAATTCAAAAAAAAAAAAGAAAAACCTGGAAACAGGTGCCTTGGTAGCAAAAATACAAAAAAAATTATAAGAAGTCCTAAAAAAGAAAAAAAAAAAAGAGAAAAGAGAAAAATTGCAATAAAAATCCAAGTGGTGAAAACCTAGAAACAGGCGCTACTTGAGGCCTTTGCACCCTTGTCTCTTAGCATGTGTCCTCAACACTAAGCCTTTCTCCATCATGCCTTGACCTTATTTGACTTGGTTTGGAATTGGTCTTTATTTTTGTCTAGGGGGCATAACTATTGGCATAGGTCCTTTAGGTGCATTTGTTTCTTGGGGCATCTCCCAACAAGTGTTTTTCAACACCACCCCAAATAGTGTTTTTCAGCACTACCCTTGCGTCGAGTGTTTCTTAACACTTATCAGATGTCTTACCCAATAGTCTAAGTTTGATGCAATATTTCTCATTTGTAGATGCGATGATCAGAGTCTGACTCTATGACCAACACACACACACTTAAACAATCAACTTGTTGAGATATGTTGACTTTATTTTTCTTTGTGTGCTGTCTATGAGGATTTGTTTGATGAGTGGTCTCTCCCTGAGAAGTTTTCGATGATGCATAGCTAGAAGACTGAGGGTATGAGAACATGTTTTATTTCTTTTTTTGCTTGTGGGTATATTTTGTTGGTCCTAATTGTCATGAGCATTTTATGCTGGTCTTACTTGACACTATGGATTGACAAGGTATTATCCTTGACTATTTTGTGAGTGCATGCTTCTAGCTATCCTAACTTTCATATGTCTTGATACAAGCATAATCTTTCCATATCAAAATTTAGGTGATCTCACTACATTAGTCATCTGGACCTACATGTCTTTGATGCCTAGGTGAGATTCCCACATTTCTATCTAATAAAGATCATATTCATATCCACATAGTTATGCTAGTGTGCATTGTATGATCTTATGACGCTACCTAATGCTCGATGATGATAATTAGATGTCTATAGGCATTGTGACCTTGCAAGTCAACCACTTTCATAGTAGCTTGCATTATTAGGTTCATCATAGTTTAGTTTTTGCATCTTGCATATGGAGAGAGCTCTCCTTTTTATCATCTATGGACTAGTTGGTCAACTGTGCTCATTTTCTGATTCTTCTTGATCATATCTTTCATTTTTGGTCTTTCATATCACATCATTTTCTATTCATTTCGGGATTGAAATTGAAATCTGTGTTCACCTTGATCATCAAAATCACATTTCATTCTCTTCTATACAGTTGACTTTTGAGGCACAATTTTTTGATCTTTGATGGAATTTCTTCCTTTTTCATGTCTTTCAAACTTCTAGTCTTTTATTCACCCCACTTCTTTTCTTCTAATTCATCACTGGGGCATGTTTTCACTGCCTAATGGTTAATCTATTTGACCTTTATTCTTGATTGTGATTCATTATGATTTGATCAAATCTTTATCAGTTTGTTGTTCCTCTCTATTTGATTTCACTTTCGATTCCGAGGGGACAGTATCTATTGGATTTTAATCCTTGATTCATTGATTCTCTTGATTCAGACATCTTTTTGTGAGCTTTTTCTCAAGCTTGAGATTCTTATCTCTTATTTTGGATATGATCTCGAATCGACCTCATGTCCAGAATCCTTTGTTTATGTTTGTCCGGATGTGATCCCGAATCGACCTCATATCTGAGTTGTTTTGTGATCCCAGATCAATCTCACATTTCAACTTCATTCTTTGACCACATGTGATCCCAAATCGATCTCACATTAGTCAAAGAGGGGCAAATGTATGCACCCTAAAATGGTCGCCTAGACTTTGGGCCCCCATTTCTCAATTTATCAAATCTCTAAATCAATAGTTTCAAATATCAACATTTTATCAATTATATCAATTTCCTTGATCAAATCATAATCAATTCAATATTTCCTAAGGTTTGAGCCTTATTTAATTTAAAAGAGAAGAATATAAAATCTTATTTAATTAAGAGAACTTGCTCCCTTTTAATTAAATAATAAAAATCTCTTCTAATTAAATAATAAAATTATTTTATCCTAAATTAAAAAGAATTTCCTCCCCTTTTATTTAAATAAAAAATCCCCACTTTTCTTCTTATCCTATGTTGCACAAATAAAGCATTTAATTCTTATTTATAAAGAAAAATAAAATAAAAAATAAAAGAAAAGTACTTTTTGTCTCATATGGACACTAAAGTCAACTCCTATTTTCCTATTGGAGGATATTTGTGCTCAAGGATCAAGCTTCTATTTTTCTCCATCGTTGATTAAGTCTTTTGCCTCTTAATCTCGATCATCCATTGATTCTCATTCTCTATAAAAGAAGAGCTCTCTTCTTCATTTTGCATACACTTGAATTTTATGCTATTGTTATGCTACAGGTTTTCTAAGTCATTGAAGCTTTTGGAGACATTCTTGCATCAAGTTTTGAAGATTTGGAGCATCATTGGCATTCATCTTCATCTACATCACATCCTAGCTTGCATCATAGTTGCATCATCATGGTATCATTTTCTTTCATGTTTTAGATTAATCTCACATAGTTTAATTAGAGGGTTTGTAACTCTTTCATTTCCATTTTCATAGCTTAATTGCATCTTCATCCTCATAGATTAATTTGCATTCTCATATAGGTTTGCATTGCATTGCATTCATATTGATTTCATTGGAGATATTGACACTCTTGCCCTTGTCTTTGATTTGGAATCTCTCATTGTGTGGTTGACTAGCAAGGTCATGAGTTTATAGCTCTAGCTGAGACCAATTTTACAAATCTTGCAACTCCATGCATAAAGAGCTATGGATCAATTTGTGAGGGCTCATTTTTGAGTTTCCTTGCATGTAAGGATTCATAGCAGTGTGGTCACTTTTTCACCATACACTACTTGTAACAAGTGGTATCAGAGCTTGGTCACAGGTTTGAATCCCCTCGGGTAACGTCGAGGGGGAGATTTTTGGCAAAATGGTCAATGCTCCCCTCAGGATTCGTGACATGGCTTAACTGCCTCCTGTGTCTTCTATAAGTCTAGTGGTTTTATTGGGCATTAACAAATCGATCTTTTGGTGCAACGACAACTACTTGTAACAATAACATGTGCTATGTTGATCCCTTCTATGAACAATAATGATTGGCAAATGCTCAATTGTATGTGGAAAACATTTGGATACTTGTTCTACATGTTGTGTAAAACCTATAGTGTGTCCTTTGTACTTATATTGACCACCAGTTTCATGGGTAACTTGTAGTATAGGACTAACATGTGCAATCAACATCTGTTCAACCTGAGTCTAATTCGTAAGCTCTTCTCGTTGAGGGCCAGGATCCATATTGTTTGAAAATCAAAACCTATGATTTCCTCTCTCTAGTCGACACCTGTTGGATATAGGACCTTCAAAGTTGAAATTTAATTTCATTCCAAGATAAGATTCTTGAAAAACATAACACATATGTGGAGTCTTCAGACTATCTAAGTGAAGTCTATACTACATTTGAAATTACCTAAATTCAGACTGAAGCAAACCATTTGAGTTTGGTATGTTTTCTATACTACCTTCCACATCTACATTTATTTTTAATTGGCTCCCATGTTGTGGTGTTTCTAGCACACGTTCTATGGATGTTGAGTTTTTATTTTCATAATTTAAGTGAATGTTTTTATTAGGTGGATAGTTATGTCTCTCAATTGGTTGGGGATGACCTTGTCACCCTTCATGACTTTCTTCACTTTAAAGAGGAGGGAGTTGTTTAGAAGTTCATTGTTGATTGTTCCTCTCTACATTTCTTTCATCTCTATTTTGAATTTCTAATTCTTGCACTGCTACTTCTGCCATTCTTCTAGCAGGCCTTTGTCTTTCAACTTCATTGTGTCTTATTCTATGTTCTTCCCTTTGAATTTATGTCATTTTTCCTTGTTCATGCGTATGATACTCTCTTTGATATTGTCTATGATATTCTCTTTGATACTATCTTCACAGCTCATCTGATTCAAAATTTAATCTTGGTCTCACCATAACTACTATTAAATAATGCAAAGTTAGAAACGCAAATAGAGTTCATACATTTAATATCTAATAGTATTATATTCTTTAGAGAGAATGAGTATTCAATAATAGTTTGCATAATTGTATGTATACTGAAAATTTGTATATTTATTTCTATATAATTATGTATAAACTACAAAAAGTATAAATTATTGCATTAGTTTGGACATAATTTAAATACATTTTCTTGTAACAACAATTAGAGACAATATTTGCAATAATTTAAATACAATTATGTTTGCAAATCAATCCTTACATATGCCTTTCACCTCATTTGGTGATTAAAATGTTTGAAAAAAAAATCCAATAAAAATTAAAAAAAATGTCTTGAAAAAAATCAATAAAATTTAGAATGTCCTTAAAAAATCAATAAAAATCAGAAAATGTCCTAAAGAAATTTAAAAAATCATGAAATGTCTTAAAAAAAAATTTAAAAATTAGAAAACATCTTGAAAAAATTAATAAAAATTAGAAAATATTTTGAAAAAATTAATAAAAATAAGAAAATATCCCAAAAAATCAATAAAAATCAGAAAACATCCTGAAATGTTTTTGAAAAAATCATAAAATGTCCTAAAAAGATCAATAAAAAAATTAAATAAAAAAAAGTACCTAAATATTTTTTTTAAAAAACATCAAAAATCTAAAAACAATCTTGCCATTCTCATCATTTTCAATAATAGAGTCCTTTTGTAATGGCAAACACTTTGAGAAATCACAAGTAGCACATCAAACAAAATATCGAGCTTAATAAATCACGCATCAATAGTCAAACCTACCAAGTTAGACTACAACCTAACGGATCAACTACCTATCAATTTTAAACATACTCGTCAAAAAACGTGCCTTTAGGGATATGTATATCCTAGAACTGACACCCTGACATATATCATGCCTTAACAGATAAATCTTTCCTACAATAGGCATCCTATCAAACATTTTCCTATCAAGAAATATTCATCTTTGGCAAGAATATCAGTATGGTTGTTGGCTCATTTGGTCAAGTGAGTTTTATCTTTTTATTGATCTATCTTGAGTCATGTTCATATGCTTCTCTAGGATGTCCACAAGTGATTAGAGATGTCGGGATGGTTCATGACTTATTTTTCTTTGTCTACTATTTGTGGGATGTTTTCCATAAAGTCTAAGAAGACATTTTGGGTGTTTGTGATAGGCAAAACCACTTATGAGCGATATATCCAATGCATAAAATATTGCAAAGGGTAACAAAGCTCGTGGTTGTCATTGCACATACCTCGACTCTTAATGCTCAATCTTGGATAGATTGGCCCACATTCCTTGTCTATTCAATGTGCCTATTAAAAAATGCAAAGGAATAATCCTACCTTGATCTTTCATATCTTGGTGGGGCAACACCCATTTTTCTATAATAAAAGTGGCTCAATGATGAAAAATAATTGTTCAAAATTTCAAGATTCAAATAATGCAGTATTAATGAATATTGGATTTCAATGATGATTCAGTTTCCCACCTGATCTATCTAATCACTTCTTAATCTAGTCATGTCACTAACATCTCTTGTTTTAGTCAAATTAGTTAATCAATTTGTAAAAAATGGTCAATTTATTATTCCGCCATCATTTGTCTTAAATAAGATATGTATTTCTTGAAACTAGACGTCATCATTTATCTTAAATAGGATATGTATTTCCTAAAACTAGACATCATCATTTGTCTTAAACTGGATATGTATTTCCTAAAACCAGACAAGATTCTTATCAACAATCTCTGTGTCCAATATCGATCAAAAAATCATCATAACCTACCAACATTCTTCACTTCTTACTAATTATTCTTTTCTTTCATCATTTCATTTAACATTCATAATCTTCTTTTGAGAGATCATTCATGCCTTTCTTTCACTAACAATCTCTTGAGGGGGCACCTATTACCTCATCATCACCTTATTCTCGTAGGGGCATAATTTTTATTAATTATTCTTTGAAAAAACACTTAAAAATACATTGTATCAAAGAGGGGCAAACTGTAGACACCTAAAAATGACCTCTTGCTCATACACAATGATTTTACTAACAATCCTCTTAACTTATTAAATAATCTTTATTATTTAATTAATTTGTCCTACTATATTCTAAATTTGAATCCATAATTTCTCCGTAATTTCATAATTAAGTAATTTTAGTCAATTATTTAATTATTGCACGTCTAGTTAATATCCATCACTAATTCTTCTATAAAGTAATTAAATAATTATCATTATTTAATTATTCCCTATGTCTACACATTATTTAATTAAATATTCCCTCTTTGTTATTATTGTATTTGTGTAATAATTATATTTAGTTAATCAATTTCCCACTGATAATTAAATAAATGCTAATTTATTTAATTTACTAATTAATTCCTCTCTTAAATAAATAATTTTATTTATTTAAATTTATATTCCCCCATGTGCAAATAAATGAATTCTTTATTTATTTAATTTTATTTATTCTTCCAGATTTGACTAATACTCAGTTTTAGTCTACTAATCAATCATTTTATAACTCCTCAATCACTTTTTTTCTAACCATTCAATCTCTTCAGTCTTCTACTCCATCTAATTAGTTCTTTGATCAATCTATTATGTTGACAAACCAATCAATTTAGTTAAATCTTCAATCAATTCACTTCACTTCTCAATCAATTCACTTAATAGATTAATCAAATATGTTGACAAGGAAATCAAGTGAGTCGGCTCTTCAATCAATCTAAGTTCACTCTTTAATCATACGCAATCAATCACCAATCAAGGAATCCTGATTGAAACCCCAAAATTATTATAAATAGAGAGCTAATTCTCATATTTTGGAACCACATTCATGAGAACCACAAGAACCACATACATGCTTTGAATTCTTGTGCTATCACATTTGAGCTTGAAACTGAGAGCCCACATTGCATCAAGAAGGATAACAACAAAGGAGGAAAAATCTAGTTTGCATATGCATTATTTGAACTGATTTCATCTATTATTTGTTTATGCATTCTGTTTATTTGCTTCCTCTTTTGAGATTAGGGAATTCTAACTTCTATTAATAGATCTTTGTAGTTAGATTTTTTTATATATTGTAGGTCCAAATCTAAATTACCCTTGATTACACATTCTAACTCTAAGACATATATGAGATCATAGAACATAATGTAAACATTAAGGGACATATTTACTAGAAAAACACAAGAGGCACATAAGCATAGCACATGACATAGTATTTGAGAGGAAAACCATTAAAGGGTGAAAAACCACTATGATAGATAAGTTCATTAGGTCTCGTTAACCAAAAATTTAAAGCACAAACTCTAGGAGCACAAACCCCTTACAAGCTTTTAGGAGAATCCACCCCAAGGAGCACCAACCCCTTACAAATTTAGAAGCACCCACTTCAAGGAGAACCAACCCCTTATAAAATATCAGAACAAAAATTACTTTAGAGGGTTAGTTTGTTTTCATAAAAAAACATCTGATACAAATTATCACCACATAAATCTTGTCTCTATTTTACAATCCTTCACATTAACAATCTTCTCTTTGGAAGTGTGTATCAATATTACACCTGCATCTACACATACAACACTTCAATAGGACATTAGACTCAATGGTTAGGCAAAATGAAAATTATCAATAAATGAAAATAACCAATTCAAGAGAATCCTATTGCTTCCTATGTAGAAAGAGTATGATTAGAATTCATGATTTGGCTCTCAGATTATGATCCTTACCAGTGACATTACAATTCTAAAATGGAAGATTCAACTTCTACAATGTCATTAAGCATCTACATGAATGAATTAAGCTAATGTATGATGAATTTAACTATGAATTGAAGAGAAATTAGTCTAAGATAAAAGCACAATTAAGCTAGAATGCAATTGGATTTTAAAATGGCAGAATGTAGCTACTATGCATGGAAAAATGGATCGATTCAACTTTGAATGAGTTCTTTTTATAGATTTGAGATCAATTTAGACGGTTGAGATTGATTCATGATGGAGGGTTGATATCGATTATCCTTTGATCTATGTCATTAGCCCTGATTAGATGGATTTAATATAATTGTCCTTTAGTGATGAGGTGTAAATTGGAGCATTTTTAGAAATTGAATGGATTAAATACTCTAGCCATGGTATTTAATGGGATTGATTTAATTAATTAAGCTAGGAGTGTTAATTAATGGGTTAATCAATTTAAGAATCTCTTAAGGTTTGATTATGTGATTTAATGATTTTTGATGAATTATACTAGCATGTTGATTCGATATACTAACATAATCAAGAAATCAATTCAATTTAGGGAAAATGGGCCTTTCAGCTAGACTAGCCAATTTTTAGGTGATTACAAGAATAACTTTCACCATCTATGTTCTGTTAACTTCATGAAAACCTCAATAATCAATTCAACAAACAAAGTATACAATATTTGATTGCATCAAAAAATCTTCACTCACATTTGTGATCAACTCGATGTTATGAAGATTTAACAATCAAACCCTCACTGCACCATGTTAACCTCAATTTCAAACTTGATAAAATTTGAATTTTTTTTCTTTGAAATCATAGAATCTGTAGCATGAGAAATATTTGTCAAAAATCCTTCAAAGAAATGTAGTCTCATGTATACTATGATTATAGGTTTCTTGATTGTAGAATGGTTCAATGAACAAGTTCACAAGTTTTATGGAATTTTTGACAAAGTAATTAGAAGGTTGTATTGACCCTCCCAATGCCAAAGGTTAGAATTTTAAAACAAGTTATCAACTACATCCAAGGCAATGATAAGTTGTTAAGTCCTTCCAAATAGGGATCCAAATGTATAATGTAATATTTTTTGAAGCAATTTTTGGGGTAATAGCTTCTCTCCCAACACCCATACAAGTTAATAATAGCCCAAAATATTTTAAATCACTGATGATTGGCTTGTTCAGGTTGTGTAAATAGTTTAGATCACACGATTATGGCTTGGAAAAGAATTGGTTGATTTTCCAAAGTGATTGATGGATTTAACTCATAAATCATCCTTGTGTTAGCTCATCTTATAATGGACCCATGCATCAATTCTTATTCAATTTATTGAAGTCTTTGAAGGTAATGATTTTCTTCACCTACTACATTATAGGCAAGTTGAGCGAGTTTATAAAATTGAAGAATGGAAGTGTTACTTATTATAGCCTATTTGTGGGCAAGTTAACCAAGTTGCATAAGTTTATCAAAACACCCATGAAGAGGATGATAAGTGAAAAAGTTTGAAGTCAATATAAATTGATATTTTACCTATGAATTGCAATATATCAAAAGGGAGATTCTATATCACATTTAATATCTTCATTGGCAATTTCAACAAGTATATGTAAATTGTTAGTATCTTTCTAAAAGTATAAAACTATCTGCAATATAGTGTTGGGCGAAGTAGTTAAAATAACTACCCAAGAAGCCAATAGTTTTAAAGAATAGCAAGGCATTATAATTATTTGCAATTTTTTTGAAATAATTATGATTACATGGAATGCCATGATTATAGATCTACAAGTAGAGACAAGAATCAAGCATGGGTACATTTGAAAGAAGAATGATCATCTCATATTATTACTAGAATTGAAGATTGCACATGTATTGGTTTCTTTGAAAATTTAAAATAAACACAAGTGGTGGGCACAAGAGTTATTGAACCTAATGCCTACAAGAATTTTTTAATGAAATTCCATTATTGACAAATTTTTTGAAGATATTTTAGAGACTCTTAAAGAAGATGCAATTGGTAGAACAACGTTTATATCATCCTCACCATTTTTGAAACAATGAGAGCTCTCAGGTTATAGACATCATCAAAACACAAAAAAAAGAAAGCTTCACAAGTTATTGTTGTAATTATTTTGTAGATATGTATGAAAGATGTGGAAATCTAGAGTCTTCAAGGCACACAAATAGCTTGAGAAAATAATTAAAGATATAGTCATCTCATACTAGCATTTCTATTATAGCTACATTAGTGTGAATAGTCATTCGTGCAAAATGTAAAGCATTGAATTGGCATATCAACAGTTGAAAATCACACCTTGCAGAAAATGTGTTCATAAGGAATAAAGATACATGAAATGGGTGTTTCAAAAGAAATTTGGATCAATGAAGTGATCTAGCTAGACATGCATGCAAGATGTGGAATCATAAACATGACACCTGAACTATTTCACAGTGCAACATCAAAGAGGTATCATCTCATGAAATGAAGTAAATGTAATAATTTAAGGATACAAAAACTTTCAAACAACTACATTAGATAGAAACCACCTTCTTATGTGGGCTTTGGAACAAGTTACAGTCATGATGATGGGGAAATTTCTATCAAATATCATGGTTGTAAATGCTCTTGTATGCAAATGGCACAAAATAGATGTCTTGAGATAGTGATAGAAACTTTCAAGCAAATAATATTGGCAAGGATAAAATCAAGCACCAAAAACTTCAAAATTCATCTCTTGTGCAAGAATAATGGAATGGGAGTTTCATACAGATGAATGGATGTCCACATATCATAAAATCTATCAAAATTAGAAGTTACAACATATATGCATAACATAGAAGCACAGTCAAGGCACCCGAAGGGAAGTGGTCATATGGCATCACCATTATTGCAGGACACACATGACATGCACTTGGTGAAAAGATATTCAAAACATTCAAGAAAATGCACTTTATTGAAATAAGACTGAATTCCACAACCATAGCCATCATTTTTGTCAGATATTTTCATTGGAAATGATCATAGTTGACATGCATGCTTAGTGTGGAATTATAAACAATGCAAAAAAATTGTATGATAGAATACCTGCATTGATGTTATCTCATAGAATTAAATGAAAGGATTGCAAAATGGCATGAAATGGATTTCTTAAGGAAACTCTCAAAATGTTTGGATTAGTGAGGCAATCTCAAACACATCCTAACTTTATAAGCTTTGTTTGTGTTCTAAATTAGAGCATAAGTGTTGTGCGTACTTTAGTCATGAATCACATTACATTTATAATTGAGAGGACACCTAAATGTAAGTTAAAATTGTGGTGATAGTATGTGGATCAGTTGATTGCCAAGCTTGCACAATTTTAAAACTTGAGTATTGTGGTATACAATGAAGCTTTTCTCAAAAGGAAAATAGATATTTAGAAAGAAGTATTTAAGATAGAAAATAATGTTGTATTATTGGCTATTTTTTTTGTCTTTTATTTTGTATATGGTAGTTCCATTAAAAGAATTTATGGCATGCTAGACAAAAGCAATGTAATTGATACTTGGAACTGGTTATAGTATCAAAGCTTTAGTTGAACAAGTTTCTTTTGAATACTCATTTCTTAACGGTGGTTTGGTTTAGACAATGAAGGATGTAGTTATTTGTATAGTCACTAGTACAAATATCATAGACAAGCAAGACACTATTAATGTTAATTTTGTAGATTTAATGATCATCTAGATCCTTCAAATCTCTAGTTGGTGATATGATGATTATGAGTTTTATTGAGAATATTAACATAGTATTTCAATGAAATGGCTTGTGGTGTGATAACACTTGAATGAAGTAAATATAACTAGTCTATGCTACAATTTTATGGTAGAAGATAACTATGATCTATGGAATGCCTACGAAGGTGGCATTGATGATGTGTATGTGAGGATTGATCATATAGAATCTTCATTGCAAAGATCAATGGAAGTTGACAAATATGGAGGAGATCGACAAACCTTTTCAAATAGTTGGGAAGACTATGAGTTCATGGAAAGAAAAGGATGCCTATTAAATCTAATTAGAATATGTTTCCCCCAAAGCTAAATTGTTGATATATAGGTAACTTGTGGATCAAGAGAAGACACAAGGCTCATTGGGTAGTGTAGACATCTAAAATTATTCCTATTAATTAAATTTATTTTAATTAATAATCCATATAATATTATAATTAATTTTAACTGATTAATTATCTCTTAAATATATTCTCCTATTCATTTAATTAAATTTATTTAATGAAGTTGGGTTCACTATCTAAAGTATTTAAATTTAATTTAAATACCCCCCTTTTCTAATGTATTAAATCTAATTTAATATATGTCCCTCCATAAATCCCCTTCTAAATAAATTTATATTTATTTAAATCCTACACATCCCAATATTCTTCTAAACCTAGATTAATTTAAATCTAATTTTAATTAATCCTAAACCCAACTTGGAAACCTAGCCTACACTCATCACCTCATCCACTAAACCTACCTTTTTGAACTAATCCATGATTAAGCCTCTAAAAAGGTGATTCCTAACCTCATTATCTCCTAATAAGATACTCTTCCCAAGGAAGCCATACAACTTCCTTAAATTCTCCTACTAGATCCTTACACCTTTGCCCCCCACTCATTTCTCCAATATTTCTCACACGTGTGAGAAATCTTGAGCCCTCCAAACCTTAAATATCCATCTTGTCTCAAGTTTAATTTTGGCATGACCATCCCCTTTAGCCTATGTGTCCCTTATGTGGCTCCTATGTGGATGCCACATAAGTTCCACCTCAGGTAAACCAATGATTCCATAGATCCACATCTACGCATCTACAAATTTCTATCTTCACTCAATATGGACAGGTATATTTACACACATACTTATTTCTATTTTCTATTTCTGGCACAAATTCCAAGATGATGTCTGTGATGATAGATCCTCATCTATGTAGATCCACATATGCATCTAGGAATTGACATCTCCACCTATTTACAAATTTACTTGGATTTTTAACTTGTTTAACTAAAGACTAATCAATTGTTCAGCTTTCTCTTGATTTTTGAAGGTTGGAGGATCAAAACTACTAATCTTCTTGCAGGGTCCTTAATTTCTTTTATGTTTCTTCAGGAATGAACCTTGCATGTTAAGCATGATTCTTAGAATGCATGTCTAAAATGAACCTATACAATCTCTTGAATTCTCAGTGGGTGAACAAACACTTGTCTTTGGAATGTATGGCGCTCTAAAAAGAACAAACACTCAACCTTGAATACCTTAAATGGATTAACAAACACCTTCACTTTTGTTGAGTGTATGACTTTTAGTGTTTGGGAAATAATCAATCTTGAATTCCTTAAACATTTTACTGCTTTATGAGAGTGTTCTATGCTAGGTAGAAAGTCTAGTTTTTCTCTAACTAGGTTTCATTTGGAAAGAACCCATATGCTTGATGTGTTTGAAAAAGTTTTTCTCAAAACTTCTTTTCAAGCTCTTTGTTGTTGAAACATGTTAATTATGTGAAGCAATAGATAAAATATAGACATACCCTCTCCCCTCGCCTTCATAGATCTTGGGTGAAGAGAAATTTTATCTTATCTCTGCTTCTAGAGAGGCATGTCTAGAGGGAATGCTTCCCCTTTAGAGGATTCCCTCAAACTGGTAAACACCCTAGCCAGTATAGAAATAAGGCATTGAGAAAAATCTTGTCTTATCCCACCAAGCTTGAGTAATGTGTGTTGATGATAGTCTAGATCAGGTGAATATCCCTAAGAAGCCAACATGGTCAACTAGACTCTTAAGTGAGTAATGTGTATACAACCCAATTGGGGGGATGCTGCAAATCTTACCAAAAGCTATTAAAATATATGCCTACCTGATTCACCTTTAAACGATGACTTATTATAGTGCAAGGGGAGGGAAGAATCTCCCCCCAATATTCCTATCATATGTATCCCAGGGTATTGTATAGAAAAAGAGATCTTTGTAGCATGGAAATAATACCTAGAAAAAGGGAAAAACATGGGTGCCCTCTAGGGGGTGACACTGATGTGTGAACGGATGGACTACTAAGTAATGGGTCAATAATATTTCTTTCAAATCCAATTTCCTAAGGTAGCAAGTGCTTGAACTATCTTCATTGTTTTGACCAAGTAAAAACATAAAATAATTTGAAAAGGCCATTTTAAACATACACAAATGAAGTATCAAAGTTTTATCAACTTCTCAAAATCACAAAATTGATTGTTTCCTAAAAAGTTGCTCTATCCCTTGCAGGACTATTTTCAGACATCTATTTGTGTAATTGAATGTTCTAAGTTTGAGTCAACGTATACTTAGCATAGTCAATGCCTTTGATGGATGTTGAATTAAGTTCTTTCCATTGAACAAAGCTAAAACAAATTAGTAAAATATGATGAAAATTAGTCAAACCAGTCAAAACTCATAAATTTCACCTTTTCTCCAGATCGACATCTACTCAGATCAATGTCTCCCGTAAAAAACCAATGTCTCTACTTCTCTATATTTTAGATTGAATATTCTATTTAACTGAATCAAAATTTCACATTGGTGTCTCTAACCTGGAATCCATGTTTTTGTAGATCCATGTCTGCATCTGGGAACCAATTTTTGCACCTAAAAATAGTGATCTCAAGGACCTTGCAAAAAGTTTCTATTTTGACCCATCTATCCAATCATCTAGTCATTTTTCCCAAGTTTATTCCCTAGATTCCAATATTTTCATCTTTCATGACCCGTGTCTAATTGAGGAAAACATAATAAGGTCAAACTAAAACTCCCACTTTCTTATAGAGAGAATAAAGCAGTTGACTGATCCATCAGATAGCAAAAAAGTGTTATGAAAGAAATCCAAAACCGCACCCAACAACTTGAACAATACGATGAAATACTTTACAACAACAAAGTCGCAAACTATATGAGAAGATACTAGATAAACCACAACTTTTTTAACTTTGATGCCAACTAAAATATGTCAAACTAGATCATCATGGGCATGTCCTTCACACTCTTCCACCAAAACTTGCATGTTCATCTTTCCTCCACTTGCATTTTAGGATCACCCTTGGTCATTTTTAGTCATCAATTCCAAATCCAAGAAAATAAAACCCAATCCAACAAACATCCCCCACTTGGTGTCACATCATTGAGTTCTCTCATACCTACATATTAATCAAACCCATCTTGTAGCTTCACTCTTTAACTAACCCACACATAGCTATTTAAGAGCATTCTTTATCTCTTCCCATTCTGAATTAGAAGGTGGTGGAGTGGGTACCCCCAACATGTTGGATCTTGGTACATGATAGGGGTATGGAGAATATGGAGGACTTTGAGGGGGATATTATGTGGTTTGATAAGGGGATTTACTTGCTACATATACATGATGCAATGGGTGTTGTGGTCGTGGTTGAGCATGATATTAAGGTGGAGGTGGTGATGGGTTTTGCTAAGTGGGATAGGCATTCTGGGGTTGCAATGGTTGTTAGTAAAAATGGTGTTTCTATTGCATGACTTGGTAGGTAGGATTATTATACATTTCACCTATGTATATTGGATGTGTTTTAGTGCCACCATAAGATGGGTATGTGCTTTGTGAATTTGCATTCCTAGGAGGTGAAGAAAGGTAGTTCATGAAAGTGGATGTACTAGATTGGTGTGGAGGGGGTAAGGTTTGAGAAGTGACAAATGATGGAAAAACCAAGTAGTTAGTCAATGTGGGGGAGACAATAGCTAGCTATTGAGGTTGAGTAGGCTGAGTCATGAATTGTGTGGTGGCAAAAGGGTTAAAAATTATGATTGTTCTTGGGCATTCTGGGCTTGAAATGCAGTTTGCACTTGGTGGCATGCAATTGAGAGGCTAGTTAAGAGGGATAAGGCCTTTTCTATACTAGGGTGTTTTTTTGGGGTCGAGATGTAGGAGCTATTGGTGGGGGGATGGCTAGTGTAGCATGAAAAGTAGGTCCTTGAGGGAATATTGGTTGATTGGTAGGTCCTATGGGTAGTATGATAATGGTGAATTCAATTGTTGTTGCTATGGTGGAAGAATGAGCAAGGGTAGCGATGTTGGAATGGAAGTTGGTCTTGTGGATGTAGGTTGTGTAGTTGCTAACTACAAGGAAGATGGTTGGGTGATGACTTGTTATGTGGTTTCTAGTTGGGTGGCTTGGGTGAAAATTAGGTGTGATGCTTGCAATGTGGATGCTTGTGACAGATTGACAGGTGCAACCCTAGCAATTGAAAAAGGGGTTGACTATGCTATGGTATGCACTATAGGCTGAGTCGTGGCTGCTTGGATCAAATGGAGTATAGATGACCAACTTGGGTGGATATTATATGTGGGTCATAAATTTATCATAACACACTATGGAATATACTATCTGGAATGGCTAATGAGCATGAGGGACCAAATCCTGGAATCCCTATTGGAAAGGGAGTGCCTTCTCATGCAAAATTAGAAAGGATGATATCACAATGTTGGCCTATGATATCACTGACCATATTTGCATGCCCTGGATGATTCATGAAGGCTTCGATGGAGCTTGTGGTAGAGACTTCCTCTTGGTATTCCCACACTTCTTTGATCTGTACCTGATTTTGAGGATCAAAGGTGACCATGACATTGTTAGGATTAGACATTGTGCCAGAATAACTAGCATTGAGGTTAGGATCCATATCCTTTCTCTTCTTTGAACATGTTTAAGGTGGCATGAAATGTATTATCTAAGATTCATGTGGGATGTTGGATGCAAATGAATATAGGGACACCTAAGGGAGGAGAATGATGATGCAAATTAATTTCAAATGATCCTAAGGATGAAAAAGGATGGGTGATGAGACTAATGCAATATGATGGTGTCCTAAGGACCTAAAGGATGACCTGGTTCTAAAAATATAGGATTTGATACCCAGTGTAGATTTAGATGGGTATGATTATCAACCTAGGAAAGACTAATGGTATTTGGAAGAGAGGATTGTCAATGTAACCAACCTCTAGATCAAAGTGATGAGGCCACAAAAGAAAAAGTGAGCTACCTTAGACAATGTATAGAGTCCAAGACCTTGAATTTTGAAGAATTTTTTTAATACCCATTTGATCACTCAATAATGGCAGTCCCCTTCCCTTAGCACTTTGAAACACCCACATTCAACAAATATAAGGTGAAGGGAGATCTAGTTAGTCATGTTAAGGAGTTCTAGATGGCTTTCCAAGAGGTTTCCTATAGTGACAACTACCTCATGTGGCTATTTCCAAAAATTTTAGGGGGTACAATTCTTGAATGGTTCTACAAAATCCCCTATGGCGCAATCACAATATTCATAGAGCTATCTAAAAAATTCATGTCACAGTTTGTACATAACATTGAGAGTGAACTATCTCTCCTAGATCTCTACAATTCAAAATAGAAAGGAGGTGAGAGCCTCATTGACTACTTACAAAGATGGAAAAACCTCACCACAAGACTATCATATCAACCCCCAAGAAATATGTGGTCAAGTAATTCATTGATAACCTACACCCTAAGATGACCCATTATGTGCACATGAATTACATTCACACTTCCAAGAATATCTGGGAAAAAGGTTTAGACATCAAAAAGGGCCTTTTTGATGAAGACACAATCAAACATTGCAAAGAAACTCGTAATGACAGACCTAGAAATGGTCGCCCACATTACTAGAATAAAAACAAAAATGTAATCACTAATGGGGCCACATATATGAGAAATGTCCAAGTTGTCATTTATGGCCCTAAGCCACCACTCCCTTTCTATCATCCAATGGAAAACTAAATGATTACCATCTCAGTCCCCCAACGACAACCCCAAACCCTACATCTAGAATACCCAAAAGTGTACATTTACCCCTCTAGGTGAACCCCTAGATTTTATCTTCCATATAATGGCTAAGGACAATCTGATTGTGTACCCAGAGACTCAACCATTTGATGAATTTACTCCCAAACCCATGTGGTATAAAGAGAATTATTAGTATATTACTATGATTATCACTATGTTAAGGGACACACCACTATGAAATGAATGAAGCTAAAACACTACATTCAAGATCTCATAGATCAATGGGAAATCACATTTGACCCTCCAACATAGGCTTTGCATAACAAAAACCTCTAGATATATCAAAATGTGTTTCCTCAACACAACACTAGCAAAGGTCCTATAAACACCAACCTGTAGTCCCAAAATGAAGGGAAAGGCAAAAAAGGTGACCATAGTGATGGAAAAGATTACACCACCACATATATCAACTATGACAAGTTTTTTAGTTGGATCACCCAAGTTTAACCCTTTGTTAACGCAATCCATGTCAAAGATGTAGATAGTCATTATGTAGTTACTACACATCAAGAAAGAATATCAATTGTAGGTGCTACTACTACTTCATCCTATGGTGCACAATAAAACATCTTTAAATACCTTGGGAATACACCACACAAATCTTCATACTAGACCTTCTCCGTAAATCACCCATCCATTAGGAGATCCTCAATAAATCCCTACAGGATTCACGTGTCCCCAATGAAATTGACCTAACACAATTTCAAGCCCTTGTAGGCCACCTATCAGCATATTGTGGTCTTTCATTCAAACCTTTCAACATGACATCCATTGAGCTAGATCATAACCTCTCACTTTGTATCATTGTCATGGTTAATGACTTTGTCATCAAACAGGTCATGATAGATAAATCAAGTGGGGTACACTAAAGTAGATATAACACATGAGGTCATAACTATCAAGGCCTATGACAATCTAAAACTTACCTTTGAAGGTACTATCTCACTATCCATCTAGATATACCCAGTAGTACAAGACACAATATGTCATATTGTTGATCTTTACCTTCCATACAATATCCCCCTTGGTCTCCCATGGATCCATTCCATGAAGGTCATCCCCTCCACAATCTTTGAGTGCATCAAGTTTCCATAAAATAGCACTAAAATCACCATCCACACTAATCCCATCCCTTCACATACTGCCATGTGTTTCTAGCCTCATTTTCACATTTAAATCATTTCCTAGGAATTGACATCAGTACCTTTGTCACTAGTTCCTCTAGATCCCACATTGATCCATAAACTATTCTCATCTCCACACTCTCTACCATCAAGATCATAAATAGATGCTATGGAGAATATATCCTATCATATGCATTTATAGTTGGAGCCTTACCTCTTGATCCACACACCCAAGGATTTCCATCACTTCAAAGCCCACCAGATAAAAATGAACCACAACCAATGAAGATTGGATCCTCCACATTCCTATCAAATGGAATTTTGAAAAATCAAGAAATAGAACCAAACATCAATAGATGGTTGTACTAAGATGATCAATTCCATGACAAAAATATCCTTGATTATTTCAAGGAGAAGTATCCTAAATCCCACATACTGGCTACAAAGAAATGGAACTATCAAGGTGGCATTTTAGACCACAAAGAGAGTTTTATGAAGGCTCTACTTGAAGCCTCTCAATGAACAAGGAACCAAGGTCTTGGATTTTTCCTAGACATGATTGGGGGCACCAATGAAACTAACTATACCTATTGTAATACCCTGGGAGAAATCATTGAGGTTAAAGACATCGCTGAAGAGGAAGTTAAGAGATCCTATGACAATATCTTTGATGATGAAACCTTCCTTTGAAATTTTTTCCTTTTCCAACTTTCCATAAACCTTATAGACCTTCCACTCATTCACCCTAAACATATAGACTAGGATCAACTGAGAATCACACATATCGATGAGTTCCAAAGAAAGCACACACTGTGTAGATTCATGGGAGCAACAAAACAACAACAAGATCAAGGGCATGAATCAACACATGTCTACAAGTTGGACCCAAAGAAATATTTTGGGGAAGAGGACATCTTTAGCTACAAAAATGAAAATAAAAATAAAAATTAAATGTTAGTTATATGTTTTCATTAGTATACAATCCGTAAAGGATGAAAACTGGCTAGTTGGTTAATACACTATGTATATTAACTGAGAAAAGAACAAGGTAGAATAACATAGTAACCGAGCATAGACTTAACTGAGCACATACACCAAGCCAGATGATTACTGAGCACCAAGTAGAGTTATAACCAAGAATTCATATATACCAAGCATCAATAATTTACCAAGTGATGAATGTGGTGTATACCGAGAAATATAGGAAGGACATAGAAGTTTGTAATGGCACAAAATACAAGGTAAATGGTTTACAACAATCTAGAAAATGGTTTATAGAGATTGAGGTGAAGATTAAATATGGATGTAATCATTTAATGATTGATGATCTCTATGTAATGATGTTTTAGGTTATTCATTTGGATCGTTGATCTTAGGTTTTCTAGATTATGCCATAACCCTGATTAGGTCAAAATATTTTGATATAAGAATTATCAAGATGTCATTTTCATGTGTATCACACATGAAGTAGCCACCAATATAGACATCTGAAGATCAGATAGGGCTGTGAAGTTGAAGTATTGACAGGAATCACTATTAAATCAAAAGGCTACCGAGCATAATTCAGAGAAGAAATCAATCACAACAAGGTGATAACAGCTAAGTAATTATTAGATCTAAAATTAGGCAAAGTTAATTTCTATATACAGATCAAATTTACTATTGCATTCTAACCATTACTACAGACTTAAATCTCTTAACAGAGTAGGCCTAATAGTCTTTTTGTAAATCTCTTACCTAAGTGCACACTTAATTATGTTGCTAAAATCCTTTAACCAGGTAGATCCTCACATATCTTTATTGTTACTCCTAATAGGGTAAGATCATCAAAAGTGATCAAATATTGTAGTCTTAACTGAAAAATTTTATTACTGCAGTTAGTGAATCTTTGTGGGTGTCATCCGCACTATAATTTTTACCTTCTAACAACGGTTTCTGCGATACCAAAATCATAGTTTTGTGTGTATGAAGTTTCATGAATACTTATTTGATTATATTAGAAGTATTTACATTTTAGTTATGTTAATGAATGTATGAAGACAATAAATACTACAGTCGGTTAATAAAGGAACTTATCTTTAAGTTTGAAGGGAAAAAATAATTTAGGGTTACTGATTCACCCCTCCCCTCTTAGTAACTCACCTTTCCATAATCCCAAAAATTGGTATCAAAGCTACTTCTCTTGTTGATGAAGTTTAATCACTAAAGAGAAAAAGATCTTAAATATTGAAAGGTATAAGCTTGATAAGACTATTGAAAATCAAAAATTGGATATGCAGATTCTCATGGAATATCTTAAGGACACTAGAGAAAAATTGAGAGAGTGACTGATTAAAATAAAGGAATTAGCATTTCAGCACAATGAGAATGATTATCAGGAAGAAGAAATAGAGGAATTATCTGAAGGATCTGGAATAATATATGATGCATCTAAAGGAACTATATCAGATATGTTTGAAAAGAATCAACACCTTACCAAACAAGTGAAAGCACTACAAATTGAACAAGAGACTCAAATGGTAAGAATGATTGATGTCATGAACAATGCAAGACAAGCTAAGCAAGAAAGAAATTTGGCTATTGAAGAAAGAAGATGAATTACTAAAAAATTCAAAGAGAAAGAATCTAAAATACTGAGACTTACCAAGCATCATTTTGAAATTTCCAATCCAATGGTTGTCATGAGTTAGGAAGTCAACTGAGTAAACAATGAACTTGCTAGAAAATTGGAAGATATTGGTGAATTGAGAGAAGAGAATGAAAGATTGAAGAATGAAGTAAAGATGCAACAACAATATAATGAGATGATAAAGAAAATTGAAGAAAGAACCAAAAGGATGGATGAATTCTTAAGTCAGAGAAGACTGGACAACACTACTAGTTTAGGTTATACCGAGCAAGGAGAGTCATCAAAACAAGCTGAACAAAAGAATTCCTACATAAATCCAAGGCCAAAAAAGTTCTCATGCTAACACTGTGGAAAACTAGGTCACACATCAAATGTCTGCAGAAGCAAAGAAAAAGGTATTCCTAAATCTACTCCTAAATTTGATGGTTATTGTTATAATTGCAACAAGTATGGACATCAAGCATATGAATGTAGATCAAAGCTAACTAAGTCACCTAAGAGACACTACATGGAAAAACATGGTCATACTTACAATATGAATGGACATATATCATAGGAATGTAGGACAAAGATGAAACAGGTCTGGAAAATGAAAAGATAGAACAATACCTATCAACTGAGAAGGCAAGGTAATTCTCATACTTGGGATAAAAACACTTGGGTTAATTGTACGTCATGCAGTAGATATGGTCATATTGTAGAAAAATATGAAATTACACTAGAGAGTAAAATCTAGAAACTATAATAAATGATTCTACAACTGGCACAATACCAGAAGCCCAAGGACCTCAGACTGAGGGAATCGATAAAGGGAAAGATAAGGAGGAAAGTGTCTCCACCGAGAAAATAAAGTCTAATCTGAAGATGAAAGCTCTAGTTCCATATGGGCAGTCTCCCACATCAAGTAAATAGGAGAAGAAAAAGAAAAATAAACATGGTAAAGGTATGATAACCTTAGATGAAGTCATTGAGATACCTTCATGTGACTCGAGAACCTTAGACCCCAAAGCTCTCAGGAGATATGGAGAGTTATGCACTAGGAAAGTAGCTCAAGAGAAGCTGAAGCAAGAGAGTAAACACAAACAGGTGCTTGAAGATGTGCGAGAGATGTTAATGTAGGTTGTACCTGATGTCAATTTTGATGAGGCAACTCCCATCATTGACTAGCTTGTAACACTTATCAGGCACATCAAGTCTCGAAATGTTGATGTTGAGAAGCGAATTGAAGAGCGAGTTGAATCTAATATTTGATTCAAGATTGTAGAGAAAATTAGCCAAGTAGTGGCAATACATAAGGTGAAGCTATCTGAAAACATAAGTGAGATTGAAACTATTATTCAGCAAATAATCACTACTCTAAAGAAGCTTTGCACTACCGATTCATTTACTGCAGAGATAACATAAAAGTTGAAGAAATTAGATGACGATCTACTGAAGAGTGCAAAAAGCTTTCTCACAAACCCCAATACATTTAAAGAACATTATGCTAAGGTCAAGAATATACATGGGTTATGAAATTAGCTCAGAAGAGAAGAGGACAAGATCAAGGATAAAAATACCAAGCTTCAAGCAGAGTTGTTACCACACGTTGAGGTGATGTTGAGGCATGTACAGAAATCTAAAGACCTAGTAGCTACTCTTGAGCTATCTATAGTAGATCATATATTCGATATGCATGCACAAGTTGGTTTGGAGCAGATTGCCTTAGATAGTTTGAAAGAGGAATGAGAAAAGCCCTTAGCCAAATTGAAGAAAACCCATCAAAACATTTTTGATAAGCTGTAAGTTTATCCAAATTTTGGCATTATCCCAAAAAATGGAGAAGATAAGTATACTTACAAGGGAGAAGATAATATATATATTATGTATACTTACCAAGGCACATAGATAGGGGGGTTTACTATTTTGGGTATATAGTTTTAAAGTTTTGAAATTTTGATTACAAAGCATACATATGTATTTTTTTCACTAATTCCAAAGGGGGAGAATGTTATTTATATGTTTCATTAGTGTCACACATACATTTGGTAAAGGAAGAAAACATGCTAGTCTGTCAACACACTATGTATAGTAATCAAGCAAAGCACAAGGAAAAATATCATAGTAACTAAGCACAGACTCGATCGAGCCCATACACTGAGCCATATGATTATTGAGCACCAAGTATAGTTATAATTAGGCATTCATATATACCGAGCGTCAGTAATTTACCAAGTGATGACTGTAGTGTATACCGAGAAATACTGGAAGGACATAGAAATTTTTAATGACACAAAATACAAGGTAAATAGTTTACATCGATCTAGAAAATAGTTTACAGAGATCGAGGTGAAGATTAAATATGGATGTAATCATTTAATGATTGATGATCTCTATGTAATGATGTTTTAGGTTATTCATTTGGTTTGATTGATCTTAGGTTTTCTAGATGATGCCATAACCCTAATTAGGTCAAAATATTTTGATATAAGAATTGTCAAGATGTCATTTTCACATGTATCACACATGAAGTAGCCACCAATATAGACATCTAAAGATCAGACAGGGTTATGAAGTTGAAGTGTTGATAGGAATCAGTATTAGATCATAAGGCTACCGAGCAGAATTCAGAGAAGAAATCAATCACAACTAGGTGATAATAGCTAAGTGCTTATCAAATCTGAAATCAGGAAAAGTTAGTTGCTATATATAGATAAAATTTATTGTTTCATTATAACCATTTCTACATACTTAAATCTCTTAATAGAGTAGACCTAACAATATTTTTGTAAATCTCTTAACCGAGTGCACACTTAATTGTGTTGCCAAAATCCTTTAACCAGGTAGATCCTCATAGATCTTTATTGTTACTCCTAACATGGTAAAATAATCATAAGTGATCAAACATTGTAGCCTTAACCGGTAAACTTTATTATTGTAGTTAGTGAAGCTTTGTGGGGGTCATCCCCATTGTAGTTTTTACCTTCTAACAAGGGTTTTTGTGATACCAAAATCACAGTTTTATGTGTATGAAGTTTCATGAATGCTTATTTTATTAGATTATAAGTATTTACATTTCAGCTATGTTAATGAATGTATGGAGATAGTAAATACTACAGTCGGTTAATAAAGGAAATTATCTTTAAGTTTGAAGGGAAAAACATTTTTAGGGTTACTGATTCACCCATCCCCTCTCAGTAACTCACCTTTCCATAATCACAACACTAAAAACAAGAGAGTCTTAGTGAAAATCCCTATGGGGCACTCTTTGACTCTTAAAAAGTAAAATTAAAGGGTGTATCCCCTGGTGAAAACCTCTCTAATGTAGGGTAGGGGTGGAGAATCCAACAATGGAATTATCCAAGCCTACACTGGCAACTGGAACAACAAAAAGCACATCAGAATACAACAATATAATGCTTCAAAATAGAATTTCATTCAACATGCCCTACTGTGAGGCCTTCTGGGTTTCAACCTTATATAATGAAATTACAAAGTATCTCAACAATCTCCTAGCTAGTCCAAATCTGAAACACATTAGCAATTGATGGAAACACTAAGACATATATAAACTTGAGCTTGCAATCCTCCAAGCAATCTCCTTATCTCCAAGCATGTAAACTACTAGCTCTGCTATTACAATATCAGATAACAATCTAATCTTCAAGATTGCGCAGGATCCAATTCTATCCTTCACCTTACTACTAATCTACTATGCCACTCTGATCTATCTTACATCAACCCAAGCTCTCAATATATAACCAACTAAGCCACAAGTCAGCCAGTCAGGTATTTAGTTACATTATAGGTCCACTTAAGAGGAGAAACCAAAACTAAAGCAAGAAATAACAAAACATGATGCACCGATAAATTTAGGTCCACATGATCTAAGAACAAATTGCCAATCACACAAGATCCAATTCCCTCATTAAGAACTGTGCAAGGCAAAACACTCAACATGTTTCATGAAAAACTGGCAAAAAATTGATACTCGAGGAAAATGGCAATATCTCCAAGGTCTGAATGAATCAAGATGTGCACTCTTAGGAGAATGCTCTAGAATATGTCCACAACATTGCATTAACTTCACAAAGCAAAGACCAACAACAAAAATGGCTACAAAACAAACAACAGACAGGTTCAGGGATAGAAAATGTTTTTGGTGATGCAAGATTGCTCAAGACCCAAGATGCTCTTGCATCAAACACCCCAGGTAAATAAAAAGAAAATGTTCTCATGAACATATTAAGGGAATCATGACATGTATAGAATATCTATTCTTAACCCAAATCTCCGCTTGTCCTTCATTCCATGTTGTCTTCACTTTATCCACTGTCATACTCAACAAAGTATCTCGTCCTACACTTTTCTCATTTCTCATTTCTGCTACTGACAGAAATTGATTCTGACCATCTTTTCCACTGTCGATTACACTAGCACTTTAGTGAATGCCATCTTCTCCAGACTTACTAATCAAATCTACACCATCTGCATCTATCTGTGTCACTAGTGCCATCATTTTCTATGCTATCTTTGTCAGAAATACCATCTGCCTCTTAATCTCAATAAGTTCCTCAACTATATCATTCCCTAAACTTGGCTTCCTTTTATCCATAGGAATAGGTTCATCAATTCTCTACTCCTAATGTTTGTCATTGTCCCAAGAACAACACCAAACAACTCCACATCCACTAGCCCCAACTTCCTGCAAGGGTAATAACTTATGCCTGGATCCACCATGCATTACCACATATGTATTTGCACAACCATAAAACATAACATGTCTATCAAATTGCCAAGGTCTCTTGAGCAACAGATGACAAGCATCCATAGGCAATACATCACATAATATTTCATCATGATAAGATCCAATCTGAAAATTCACCAAGCCTTTCTCTTCAATCCTAACCTTAGACACATCTTGTATTGTAAAGAGCCTACCTGGCTCCTTATTATAAATTAATTTTCTCTTCCAGAATTATTTGTGAGTTTATTGTTTGTCTTTGATAATGTTTGTATTTCTTGTGTTATTTCAAAAATAAATAACATATAGCAATTTTATTCCATTTCCTCAAAGCTCACCAATCCTAAATAATTACGAATAAATCATTGCAAGTATTAAAAACATTACAATTTATTTAAAATAGGCACCTGGCTAGTAAATATAGCCACTCTAATAATAATGCTAGAAAATGATAGAGTTGACGTAGCCTTACGAGGAAGGAATGTGACTTATAGAAGTCCATGCAGCAAGCAAAGCCAAAACATAACTATTAGGAAGGTTGGTGCAAACCTCCAAAATGATACAACAACCACAAGAATGAAACACATCTCCTAGGAGTACTCACATACTCCAATATTCTAAATCGCAACCCTTCAATTAAGTATCCCAAGCTAAGGAGAAAGATGACACAACTCCATTAGAAAACAACACAGTCTTCACAATGTCAATACAATTGATTGGAAGATACAACATCCTTACAAGTCACAAGAACTTGTAAAAATTGAACTAGAATTATGGAACTCTCTGTAACAGTAGCAATGAAATAATTCTTCTCCAGATTGGCATACAATAGCACCAAATTGATATCCATAGAATCAAAATTGAATTCTCAAAATTTAAGTAGAAAAATTCATCATTAACATGTAATGATTCAAATTGCAAAGTGAGCAATCAGTCCTCAAACACTAGCCATATTTCTCCTCTTCCAAACTTCAATAAAAAAACAAGTCCATGAATTAATTGCTTTTTGCCCAAAGCATTACTTTTATAATAAAAGACATCTTCTCTCACACACTTTTCACTTACAAAAGACTTTTCTTTATGTGCACATTTGAAATATAATAAACTATTATTTTTATCTTCACTTTAATGCTAAAAATGACCCTTTTATTAAAATATGCTATTCTGACACATAGGGTCCCTATTTTATGAGCTTAGGATTTAAAACTTCTCAACCCGGTTCCAACGAGTTATAACACTAAGATGCCCATAATACATCCCCAATAAAAATGGCAACCTTGGCCGATTTAATTAAATATTAATCATAATTCACCCATCTTGTGAAAACAATTGAGGAAGCATCAGAATCAAAATTTGAGAACACAAGAGTGATCTTGATGATGAAAGATGATGAATGAACCCAACGGGGTGACTTACTAAAAATAGACGCTCCCTCCAAGAATCTTGGAGTCCAAATAGGAAGCTGGAAATAAAATCTAAGAGCTTCATATAACTCCTCTAAATCATCTAAGCTCAGTAGAACCATATGTTGACTTACTATAAATAGTAAGTACCTCAAAATAGGGCCAAAACCCACAACAAGGTCCTCTAATCACCAAAATTAGCCTACAAGGACCCAATGATAGGCTAAATCCACTAACTCCAATGCACGCTCAAAATGGGGACATTAGAGTCCTCCCTCCCTAAAATTTCTTGTCCCTAAGAAATCTCAAAAAATCAAAACACAGAAGTCCACCTGGATCCCAAGGATAGAATGGAGTAATGTCCCTGTAATCACCCGCAAACTCCCGTGGAGAAATCATCATCCATTGATAAAATATGAACACACTATCATTGTGCCAACCATAGTGACCGACACAACTTGTATTGCCAAACCTATCACTACATGGATCCCAATAGAGATGAAACTCATAGGCATCCAAAACAAGTGAGAATGGATATCCAAAACCATCTAACAAACCAAAGGTCTCTAAACACCTTGTCAATTTTCTCTGTATACTCATGTAATCTGAATATCCATCCACTATAAAACTATCCTGGATGTACTAACCTTGCAAGTCACCTCCTGCTAAGTTGTTGTAACCAACCCCATCAACTGCAGATGGATAAAACCCCATCCCCAAAAGGATGATATAACTCTGAAGCCAACCCACACCGACACACAAACAAGTCCTCAACTAGTGGGTCAAAGGAGAATTGATGAGTGCTTCTCACTATGTAATCATGATGAAATGCTCCAATCTTTGACAAAGGCTCATCAACAACAATTCAAGAATCAAGAGATGGCTCCAATCTCTGACTCTAAACAACTGGTTGGGCAAGATCCTGAATAACCTGCTCAGCAAACCCAACCACAAAATCCTTGTGAGGAAGCATTGTAGTCAAGGTATCTATAATTTTCCCCACTAAAATTTGAATACTGCAAGAACCCTGGATGGGACTACCCTCAAAAGCTCTGAATGGTCCCTCCTACAAAAATGGACTCTCAAGCACGTATTCCATGAAAAAATCTATACAATATAAATTATAAGAAGAAGCATCAACTTGCTCCCCTGCAAACCACAACTGATCTCTTTGAAACTATGACACTATCAACTGTCTACTGCTATCAGTTGCGTGAGAAGAAGAAATATATTTTCTTCTAGAAAAAGGAAACAAATCATCATGATAGCTTGTCCTCAAACTAGATGATACCATGTCTTGAGAATCAATGTAAGTAGTGTTAGAGTATGACACACAACTCTCTAGTGACTCCACTCTTGCTACCTCAGGAATATCAACAAATTGATTTGTATCATCTGTCATTGTGGTAATAATTGGAGAACCCAAAACCACATAAATCTCTCTATAATCCTCCACTGAAGCACTTACCTCCCTTGTTTCTACTACATCTGACTCAAGGATGGATGTAATCATGTCACCAACACATCCATCACTACTAACTATGGAAGTTGACTCACCACCAATCACTACTATATGCAACTAAACTAGATCTATGGCTGGCAAAGACTAAATCCACTCCAACTCCATAGTCACCTCTCCCAATTGGAACTGCAACTCCTAAAGAGCCCACTAAGTGCCCTCTAAAGCCTCAAAAGTTTTTGTGAGATCCTTAATAAGCTCACTCACCTCCTCCTCTCTATCCATCAGTACCTCATATGTCATACTCCCCCATGCAACTAGGTGATCCCAGTCAGAAACCAATTGTAAAAAATCATGTCTCAAAATCCTGATAGCCTTATGCAAAGAATGAATCTCTATCAAGGAAAGGTAATCGCCATTGTGCTCATCTGTCATAGGAGCACCCCAACTATGAACAACAAACAGTTGACAAGTGGCATCAAAATTCTTGAGAGTAGAAGTAATATCTCTCTCACCAACTCTCAACTAACTAGTCACATGATGACTCTGCACAATGGGCCTCCTATGTACAATCTCAACTGCACTATCCACACTATGGAAGGAAGTTGCATCCAACAAAATCCTCTCAAGATCACCCTATCTCTATGTGCTTTCATTCAAGCACACATCTACAAACTAAGTACTGACATTAGACTCATCCTCATCTACCTTCGAGGAAGCTGCTATTGAAACTGTCTCATCACAATCCTCAACTACCTTGTCCTTCGCAACCACATGACAATACAGATCCTGGGACCCATCAACATGAGATGAGAATGCTGAGTCCACACCCAAGGTTTGATATAAAAAATAAAAAACACTGCAACACCCATCATCCTCACTCTCAACATCAGAGATATCCATGATGCCAGTGTCCACATCATCTATCTAAGACCCCTTTGTTAACTTTGGCTACATACATGACTCAATGTCATCATGTGAATCATCTACACTATGGAATGAATCTATGTCACCCAAATCAACTACAACAATCCCATCATGAGTGTCATCACTGATAACTCCATGGTCAAATCCTCAATATTGGAAAAGACTACTGTCTCCTACACTGACTCCACACTGCGACTACTGTCATAAACATTAGAGCTATCAAAGATCATATACTCCTCACAATCCTCAATGATAACACCATCATCTATGGTGTTAGAATCCCTAGTGGTATCTACAACATCCTCCACTCTCACCCTATCCACAACATAAAAAATAGGCTCAAGATGCTGAAACTTAGTACCACTCTCTGTCAACAAGATAGGCACATCCTCATGTCCCTGTAAGAATTCTCCAACATGATGTGTGCAGACAAGACTAGTGGTTTTCCTACTAAGAACAAGATCATATCCGCAATGATTAGTGGCTATTGAAAACTCATCATGAAGATCTCTAGATGTCTCACCTGTGAGAACATCTTGTTTCTCTTCCTGCAGTCTTCGAGAGGAAGACTTCCTAAACAAGGAAAGCATGAAATTAGTTGCCTTGTCAATAATGCCCGGATCTGTAAGTTGGGCTTTTAGCCTTTCTTGTGTTTGCCTTAATTTATCCATTTCATTTTCTAAGGCACTTGATTGTTTCCTGACCCATGTCACACTTCTCAATTGGTTTCCATATTTACTTGGTTTTCTATATTTATCCATGGGTGAAAAATAAAGCTAGAGTGATGGTCACTCCAAAAAAATGTGTGAGCTTAATAAATTTTCAACCCAAGAGGATGGCAGGAAACTGCTCTGATACCACTGTAAAGAGCTTGCCTGGCTCCTTATTATAAATTAATTTTCTCTTCCAAAATTATTTGTGAGTTTATTATTTGTCTTTGATAATGTTCGTATTTCTTGTGTTATTTCAGAAATAAATAACATATAGAAATTTTATTCCATTTCCTCAAAGCTCACCAATCCAAAATAATTATGAATAAATCATTGCAAGTATTAAAAACATAAAAATTTATTTAAAATAGGCACCTAGCTAGTAAATACGACCACTCTAATAATAATGCCAGAAAATGATAGAGTTGACGTAGCCTTACAAGGAAGGAATGTGACTTATAGAAATCCACGCAGCAAGAAAAGCTAAAATGTAGCTGCTAGGAAGGTTGACACAACCCTCCAAAATGATATGGTAACCACAAGAATGAAACACAACTCTTGGGAGTACTCACATGCTCCAATATTCTAAATCACAACCCTTCAAATAAGTATCCCAGGCTAAGGAGAAAGATGATGCAACTCCATTAGAAAATAACACAGTCTTCACAATGTCAATACAACTGATTGGAAGATACAACAACCTTCCAAGTCACAAGAACATCTTGTAAAAATTGAACCAAAATTATGGAACTCTCTGTAATAGTAGAAATGAAATAATTCTTCTCCAATTTGGCATACAACAACACCAAATTGATATCCATAGAATCAGAATTGAATTCTCAAAATTTTAGTAGAAAAATTCATATTACCATGTAATGATTCAAATTGCAAACTGAGGAATCAGTCCTCAAACCCTAGCCATATTTCTCCTCTTCCAAACTTCAATAAAAAAACAAGTCCATGAATTAATTTTTTTTTTCCCAAAGCATTGCTTTTATAATAATAGGTATCTTCTCTCACACACTTTTCACTTATAAAAGACTTTTCTTTATGTGCACATTTGAAATATAATAAACTATTATATTTGTCTTCACTTTAATGTTGAAAATGACCCTTTTATTAAAATAATGCTATTCTGACACATAGGGGCCTTGTTTTATGAGCTTAGAATTTAAAACTTCTCAACCCGGTTCCAATGAGTTATAACACTAAGATGCCCATTACATCCCCAATAAAAATGGCAACCTTGGCTGATTTAATTAAATAATAATCATAATTCACCCATCTTGCAAAAACAATTGAGGAAGCATCAGAATCAAAATCTAAGAGCAAAAGAGTGATCTTGATGATGAATGAACCTGACGGGCACAAGCTGGAAATAAAATCTGAGAGCTTCATATAACTCCTCTAAATCATCTGAGCTTAGTAGAACCATATGTTGACTTACTATAAATAGTAAGTACCTCAAAATGGGGCCAAAACCCACAACAAGGTCCTCTAATCACCATAATTAGCCTACAAGGATCCAATGATAGGCTAAATCCACTAATTCCAATGCATGCTCAAAATGGGGACATTACATGTATCCAACTAATCTGATAAGGGTTAGGGTGTTTCTTCCTTTCCAAATTCAACTTACTAACCATCTCTTCTGAAACAAAGTTTTCAGAACTTCCACCATCAACTATAACATTACATACCTTATTCTTGCACTTACATTTGGTTCTAAACAAATTTCTTCTTTGCATCGGTTCCTTAGCACATGTAGCCAACCTCCTAGTGATAATAAATTCACCTTTTTCTGCAACATTCTCTATGTCTTCTTCAGCATTTAGTGCAACTCTTTTTATAGGACATTGAAAACTTGTATGACCCTTCTCACCACATTGAAAACAAGTACCAGTGAACCCATTTCTCCATCTCCCTCTATGTCCATTATTGTAGTCTTTAGTGGTTTGACCACTGCCAGATCCTTCATCAGTCTTCTTAGGATTCTCTACCACATTACCTCTAGTAATCATTTCACCAGTCTTACCACCTTAGTTCCTATTATTTTGTCTTCCTTCAAACCTCTTGTTTAGCTTCTCCTCAATCTTCAATGCCATCTGATAAGCATCTTCTATAGTTTTCATCCAAACAGTAAGTAACTCTTCTTGAATACTAGGTCTCAAGCCATAAACATACCTAGCAACCTTCTCTTTATTATCTTCAGATTGACCAGTCCTAATTAGGATTCTGTAAAACTCCTCAGTATACTCCTTACTGATTTATTGTTTTGCTTCAAGGCTTGCATCTTCTTAAACATCTCTATCTCATAATCCACCGAGATGAATTTATTTTTCAACTTAT
The DNA here is from genome assembly GCA_027943335.1 of Chamaecyparis obtusa. Classification (NCBI taxonomy): domain Eukaryota; kingdom Viridiplantae; phylum Streptophyta; class Pinopsida; order Cupressales; family Cupressaceae; genus Chamaecyparis; species Chamaecyparis obtusa. The sequence continues at coordinate 465,476 of BSBK01002120.1, forward strand.
CAACCATTCGGTTCCATCTAGTGATCTTTTCTTTTCCTCTTCTACTTCTTTCCAATTAAACTTCTCTCCACCAAATATTTGCATGACCCTTCAGCTTAGTCTTTGCAAATCAAACTCTATCAGGATCTTATATTTCTTCATACTCAAAGTACTCATCTATCTCAATAATCCAATCAATCAACTCTTTTGGCCTAAGGCTTCTAGTAAATATAGAAACTTTGATCTTAGGTCTTTTCCCAATTTTAGACATAGCCTTTAGGATTCTAGTCTCTTCTGGATCCCTGGCTTCTTCTATAGCTTCTTCAAAATGATCTTCTTCCTTAGACTCATCTTCACTATCTTCTTTCAATGTAGTCTTCTTTCTCAATTCCTCTTGTAGATCTTGCACTTGTTTATGCAAAGCCCTAAAATCATCATGACTGAATTCTCTAGCAGGTTCTTCCTCTGAGATCTCATGAGCTCTCCTCAGAGGCATCTTCAATCCAAGGTCCTAGTGCAAAATGCCTCACCTTCAGTGATATTTCCACACACTCACAATCTTCAAGCTCTGATACCACTTGATGCAGGGCAGGGGTGGAGAATCCAACAATGGAATTATCCAAGCCTACACCAGCAACTAAAACAACAAGCACATCGGAATAAAACAATATAATGCTTCAAAATAGAATTTCATTCAACATGCTCGACTATGAGGCCTTTCAAGTTTCGGCCTTATTCAATGAAATTACAAAGTATCTCATCAATCTCCTAGCTAGTCTAGTTCTGAAACACATTAACAACTAATGGAAACACTAAGGTAGATCTAAACTTGAGCTCGCAAGCCTCCAAGAAATATCCTTATCTCCAAGCATGAAAACTACTAGCTCTGCTATTACAATATCAGATAATAATCTAATCTTCAAGATTGCACAGGATCCAATTCTATCCTTCACCTTACTACTAATCTGCTACCCCACTCTGATCTATCTTACATAAACCCAAGCTCTCAATATATAACCAGCTAAGCCACAAGTCGGCCAGTCAGGTATTTAATTACATTATAGGTCCACTTAAGAGGAGAAACCAAAACTAAAGCAAGAAATAAAAAAACATGATGCACTGATACATTTAGTTCCACACATGATCCAAGAACAAATTCCCAACCGTGCAAGATCCAATTCCCTCATTAAGAACTGCACAAGGCAAAACACTCCACACATTTCATGCAAAACTGGTGGAAAATTGATACCCAAGGAAAATGGCAATATCTCCAAGGTCTGAATGAATCAAGATCCACGCTCTTAGGAGAATGCTCTAGAATAGGTCCACAATACTACATTAACTTCACAAAGCAAGAAACCAATAGCAGCAATGGCTACAAAACAAACAACAGACAGGTACAAGGACATAAAATATTTTTGGTGATGCAAGATTGCTCAAGACCCAAGATGCTCTTGCATCACTCTCTAAGGTGTTAGAGGATGAATACTCTTCTCTTCCTCTTATCCATGATTTTAGGTAAGAGAATTCATCTATTTTAATTAAAGAAATAAATCCTATCAATCTAGGAATACGATAATTCCCAATAATCACATACATTGCCACATCATTGACAAAGGCCAAAAAAATGGCTTTTATGATTATTCTCCAGGAAGCCACTAGAAATTTCCTATGGTCTTACCCTCACATAATTGGGTTGGACACCAATCTAGTGGTTCACCATCTTGCAATGGACCCAAATGTCAAACCAATTAAACAAAAGCTTAAAAGGATACATCCCAAAGTGGCCTTATTAGTCAAAGTAGAATTGGAAAAGTTCCTACAAGCTAAGATCATCCGTTCCATTGAATACTTAGAGTTTATTTTTAATATGGTGCTAGTTTCTAAACCAACAAGAGAAATAATAATATGTATAGATTTTCAGGATCTCAACAAGGCATGTCATAAGGATAACTTCCCCTTTCCTAACATTGATATGTCAGTAGATCTCATAGCCAAACATGCGATGCTATCACTCATGGATGGTTTTTGTGGGTACAATTAAATACACATCACACAAGAAGATCAACATAAGACAATATTTACAACCCCATGGAGTACCTTCAATTACAACATGATGCCTTTTGGTCTAAATAATGTGAGAGCCACATATCAGAGGGCCATGACTTTTATATTCCACAACATGATTCATAAGATTCTTGAGGCCTATGTGTTTGATATCCTGGCTAAATAAAAAATAAGGCTATAACACCTCAATATTCTTGAATGTGTATTTGATCACCTAAAACACTATGGGTTAAAGTTCAACCCAAAGAAATGTGTCTTTTGAGTCACATTTGGTAAACTCCTAGGATTCATAGTATCACCAAGAGGCATAGAGATTGATCCCATGAAGTTCAAGGCTATAATGGAAATGCCTCCCCTAAGGAATCTTAAGCAGTTACATAGTTTACAAGGAAAGCTACAATCCATCTGTAGGTTCATCTCATAACTTGCTAATAAATGCCAATCGTTAACCCATCTACTACAAAGGATACCAACTTCAAATAGGACCCCTACAGTCAAAAAAGTTTTGAAAAGACCAAGGAATACTTAGTGAATCTTCCCATTCTCATATTTTGTACTCTTGGAAGGCCTCTTATCTTGTACATGTCAACCACTATCATAGCACTGGAGTCACTCTTGGCTCAACTTGATGACAATGGATAATAGAGATCCATCTTCTACATTAGTTGCATGCTTGTTAAATATGAGCTAAATTATTCCCCCATGGAAAAAGAAAGTCTAGCAATGGTTTTTGCCACTCAAAAAATCTAGCACTACATGCTCATTCATACAATAAAGCTTATATCCAAAGTGGATCCCCTCAAATATCTTCTTTCTTGCACTACTCTTATAGATCCTATGGCTAAATGGGTCATGCTTCTAAGTGAGTTTGATATCCAATATGTGGACTTTAAATCTATCAAGGGACAAGTCATCACAACTCAATTGGCTAAGGCACTACTAGTAGATGCATACCCGCTAGTCATAGAATTTCCAAATGAACATCTCTACATGATTGAAGAATAGCTTGCCTAGAAGTTATATTTTGTTGGTTCTTACATAGCTCATATATTAGGAGTAGGGATCCTTTTTCTCACTCCTCGAGGTGATTACATCCCTAATTTATTCAAGTTATGTTTTCCCTATATGAATAACATTTCTTAATATGAAGCACTAATCTCAGGATGGAAAATGTAAATTCAATAGAACATAACCAAGATAACATTGTTGGTGATTTACAACTCATCATCAAGCAAGTCCTATATGAATTTTAGGAAAAGGATGACAAGCTACTACCATACAAGGAACTGGTAAAAAAGATGAAGCAACATTTCCAAGTTATACAGTTCACACAAGTACCTAGGATACAAAATAAAGTAGTGGATGCAATCGCTACTATCAGCTCACTCCTTGAGATACTACATGTCAGAGCACAATATGAATTCTTGGTTGAGAAAATGCATACATTGGCTTATCAGAATGCTGATCTTGAAATGGTATGTGTCTTGGTTGGTCCCTAGTACCTATGGTACCACAACATCCACACTTATCTAAAAAATGGTATCATATCCCCCACCTCAAAAATACCCAATGCCAGAACCTCATTCACAAAGCTTCCCGCTATACTCTTCTAGCAAATACCAACTATTTTTTAGGTTATCACAATGTCCTCTCTAGATGTTTAGACTCAAACAAGGTCATCTTGGCATTATAGGAGGTCCACACTGGAATTTTTAGTCCCCACATGAGTGGCATGTTCTTATCCAAGAAACTTCTTAGAGAAGGGTACTACTGGCACACAATGGATCATGATGCATGTGAATTTATAAAAAAAATGCCTACCATGTTAGTAAGATACAATCCTCATCCATGCTCCATCATCGGATCTACATCCCATTGTACCTCCATGGCCCTTCTCATGTTGCGGCTTTGAGATTTTTGGTAAGATAACTCCCCTATCCTTATATGGACACAAGTACATTATCATAGCTACTGAGTACTTCACAAAGAGGGTAGAATAAATTCTTCTCATCCTCACTATAGGTATCCAAATCTCCAAGTTTGTCCTTTACCATATAATTTGCCATTTTTGCATCCCCTCCACCATCTTCATAAATCATGGCACACTATTTGAGAATAAACACATGAAGGATTTATGTGACCAATTTCATATCCACCACCTCTTTTCTAGTCCATATTTCCCACAAGGAAATGACCAAGCTGAGGCAACCAACAAAACTATTCTGAAGATACTAAAAAAGGTTATCAATGATTTTAGTCATGACTGGAACCTCCAAATCAACCCCACCATATGGTAATATTACTTCATATCATACTCCTCTAGGAATGATGTAGAGCATCCTGCAAACCACATCAACTTCTTAGGCTCTTGCTGATCCATTCATCATTCCATCATTTAGAGGCATCTAACAAGATTAAACACATCATGTCTCAGCACAAGTTCATCAACTCAATCAAAATTTCCTCATCACTATTAGAGATCACTTTTCAATAAAATTATGGCTAAAACTTCTAAAACATAAATCCTCTCCTAGGATCTCATCACCAGAAACAATACCACATATTCTAAAGGCAACATTATGTTCAACAACTCATAATTGTAACATTCAAACAAGAGATTTGTCAACAATGTTTTAAGGTGTGTTGATAATCTTCATCACCTATTCCATTTTAATAGAAAAATTTTCATTCAATAAACCATAGCATCAAAAAATGCATTCTAAACCTTAATGGTTTGTCATACCTCTGATCACAAACTATGGATTCATTTTATGCTACCCTGTAAACATTGTTCACAAGAAATTTATTGTCCTATGTATTGCTCACTTCAAATAGTCCTTTTACTGATGAAAACCATACCTTATTATATTTACATCACAACTTTGATAAGTACAACAAATTATCCTTAGGTATATTCTCTACACAAAATTTTTAGTCACCCAATGCATTGGAACCAAAAATCAATCAAAGAACAAGAAACCAATATATGTGTCTAACTGCCTTTTTGCTAGACCCGCACTCAGACAATAATATCTCCCAACCTAGAAAGAATTGGGAAAATATCTCTAGTGAATTTTTAAATTATTAGGATCATAAAAATATATCTAAAACTTAGGGGAATCCAACAGTTCATTTGGAAGTTATCCCCCCGTACCAACACTGATTTTACTTTCAAGAAAAACTTAGAAAATTCCATTGTTTGTGCCACTAGGGCATCAAATATATTCCACAAAACAAAACCAAATGATCCAAAACCTATTGAATATGAAATATAACTCAACATACTATCAGAATCCAACATATTTCAGTTTTTGAATAGTTGCAAATGAAGTTATCAACAAACCCTTCTACTCAACTCTGTCAAAGAGGGTTTTAGACAGCTTTAAGAAAATCCATTCAAACTTTCATTATAATCCTTGGTTGAGGATCAAAATTATTTAAAATTAAAAATAACTCATTATACTATCTTCCAAAATAGGTTTCAGACCTCACTCAATCCATTTATCAAGGTAAATATCCATCAAACAACAAGGAAATGTGACTGGTATAGAAGACATTTAAAGTATTACACAAAACTTTGCTTCTATTCATTGAAACCATCAAACAAAATACATTATTATTATTCCAAATTTTACGTACTTTCCTCCTCTACTATTTACAATCACTCTTTGGATTATCTTCCTTCCATTTTACATAAAAAATCCATGACTATTACCCTATCTACAAACCAAGTGTGACAGTTAGAGGTTTACATCCAACAAGTTGTATGAAACCTTCCTCCAACTGACCACCATACCCAAATTTTACCAAATGAGCATATTTATAGCCTCACACATCCACATGATAGTTACAAATTTCCTCTAGACCAAATATATCCTTTTTCCAACTTTACAATGCACTTTTGTGCTTGACAACATTTGGAATTTGAACTCCAAACTTGACCAAACTTCACATGGGCACTCTATACACATTAAGATGGATAAAACATGAAATATTACATCAATTTCACCCTTCCTTGAGTGTTTTTGCATAATTTGACCTTCCTAAATCAACTAGGACCTTATTGGACTACTTTGTACAAATGGCTCAAATTGTCTTACAAAGTGACTCAACATAATTTGAAATGGCTCATAATACATTAAAATGACCTTAAAGACAAAAATTGACTCAAAAACCTTGTGAACATTACTCATTGCCTCATAGTAGTCCTTTGGTACTAGGTGCTCCTGCACCATACTGCCGACCTTGAAAGCTTTCCAAGTCTCTTGGAAACATGGGTACAATAACCTGGTGTAGACACTTTAAACTGGCCTATTGCTCTAACATAGTGGCATTAATAACATTCCTCTTAAATTATTAAATAATCTTTATTATTTAATTCATCGTGTCATTCTACCATATTCTAAGATCAAAATTATCATTTCTACCTAATTCCATAATTAAGTGATTTTAATTAATTACTTTAATTAATGAACTTCTAAATAATTATTTCATCATCTATTCATCTATAATATAATTAAATAAATAACCTTATTAATTATACCCTATCTTATAATTATTAATTAAATAACCAAATTTAATTAATGTTCCTCCTAATTATTACATTTCTGTAATAATTAAATTAAATTCTATCCCATGATTAAATAAATGATATTTATTTAATTAAGCTAAGTATTCCCCTCTCATGATTAAATAAATTATATTTGTTTAATTACAAATAACATTCTCCTCTCATGATTAAATAAATTTTATTTATTTAATTACAACTAACAATTCCTCGTATAATAAATAAGTAATTGTTTATTTATAAAATATCTCCACATGTGCAAATAAATAATATTTTATTTATTTAAATCATAATTATCCTCCTAAATCCTAACTCACACTCACTTTGAGTTAGCTTTTCAATCAAAGCTCTTAACTCCACAATTCCCTCTCCTAACTATTCAATTCACTTTGTTAATTCCTCCCTCAACAATCAGTTAAGTCTTTCATCAATTCAGTCTTCTAATATATGCAATCAGTTGACTCATTCATGCAATTAGTTAGCTTACCATTCCATTCAAGTCATCTCTCCAATCTATTTTCTGACAGATCAACCAATCTTGTTAAACTAAGCAATCAACTCAGTTGAACTCTCACTCACTCTGAGTTCAACTCCTCAATCATAGTCAATCAGCCCTTCAATCATGGATTCTTGGTTGAAACCCCTAAAATATTATAAATAGAGAGCCAAACCTTTGATTTTGGTAACCAAAATTGTTTTGAATTCTTATGTTGGCATGATCTTGAGCTCAATTCTGAGAGCCCACATTGCATGAGAAGGAGAACACCAAGGAAGGATTTTATGGTTTGCATATTCATGTTTCAAATTGATTTCATAATATTTGATTGATTATGCTTATTATTTGTCTTTCATCCTTTCTTGGATATTGGAAATAGTAATTGCACTAACAATCTCTTTGTGGTTGAGATTTTATATGTTATTGCAGGTTTCTATTGATCCTATTATTACTCGATTACAAATGGTGAACCTGACGTGAAATTTGGTCATATCTTTCAAACCACTTGGAATTTTTTTTGCAAGTTGGGGCTGATATAGAGAGGCTACAGTAAAAAAAATTGAATATTTTTTGATTTTTTGATTTTTTTATGATTTTTCATAAAAAAATAATTTTGGGCACAAATCAACAAATTTCTTTGCAAATTTTACATTTTTGGAAATCTATTGAAATTCTAATGGGGGTCTATTATATGTAATTTAAATTTTGTTGGGAAATATTTTCAAACAAGGTAGATCTATTAAAACTGGTATGTTATGATAAATTGAGTCCCAAGAGAAAAACAATAAGAATTATGGTTTGAATTTTTTTTGCAGGTTTCTTTTGACATAAGAAAGCTGCAGTAAAAATTTCAGATTTTTCTGATTTTGTTTCGATTTTTTATAATTTTGTTATGATATTTCATAAAAAAATAATTTTGGGCACAAATCAGCATATTTCTTTGAAAATTTTACATTTTTGGAAATAACTTAAAATTTTACAGGGTTTCTATTCTCTGTGATTTTAATTTTGATGAGAAATATTTTTGAAAAAAAAATATATACATATTTATATAGATCTTTGAAAACTTTGGTTTTTGTGTGCAGGTGCATGTGATAATCATTTTATGGAAAACATTGTTTCAAAACTAAAAAATAAGATTTCCTTCTCTTCCATCTAAATCTCATTCTTTATTATAAAATGATGCATTTTCATTGTTGAAAATACATATTTGATGTAATGCACCTAACCATCAAAAGCACAAAAACAAAAAGAAAGTCAAGATTCAGGAGCTCGTTGAGTACATAAGAAGAGAAAGAAAGAAAAAATAGAACAAGATACAAGTTAAGGCACAACAAATCAACACTTTGGAGGTATAAAATCAGAGAAGAAGGTTTTCATTTGGGTACTAGCTTTTCTTTTTTAGCATGTGGCTTGGAAGCAGGTTTTAATCTTGTTAATCTAAAATCAGTTCATCTTTCATTTTGTTGCTTTAACACAAACAATGCATGCTCGAACTTCACATTTCATATCTCATTTTGGTGCTCAAAATTGATATGGTGGTTAAAAATTGAACAAGGTAAAGAACATTTGAGATTGGTGCACTAAAATTAAACAAGGCAAAATACATTTGGACTTTGGTGCATCTAAAATTGGACAAAATAATACTCATTTGTTTTGGGCTTAAAATTGAACTCATGTGCTTTTATGGATGATAGCTCAGTTCACATTTGGATATTGGTGCATAATACAATTAACCTAGTGTTTGAATTTCTTGGTGCGCTTGCACAATTTGTTAGATTAGAAACCATTTTATTTTTTTAGAGAGGCATGTCTGGAGGGTTCTCTTAACCCATTACAGAGAACAACCTCAAGCTAGAAAATCCTTCTAGCCGGTATATAAATAAGACTTTGAGAAAACTCTGGTCTTATCTCCTCAATCTCAAATGAGGTGTTTTGATGATAGTCTGGACCAGGTGAAGTATCCCTAAGCAGCCAACATGGTCAACTAGGCTCTTAAGTGAGTCACACGCATACAAACTGATTGGGGAGACTCCACAGAGCTTACTACAACCTGTTAATTAAAGGCCACCTGGTTTACCTCCAAACATTTGTCTTATTATAGTGCAAGGGGAGGCTAAAAAATAATCTCCCCCTAAGATTCCCATCATATATGTCCCAAGGATATTGTGTTACGAAAGAGATCTTCGCTAACCCGACAACAATACCCAGAAAAGGTGATAGCACAGGCACCTTCAAGGGATTTTTTAGCTCTAGTTGTGTGGCACTTATGTTGTGTGAGCTGAAGGACAACTAAGAAATGGGCCTATAATATTTCAGGTGAATCCAAATTTGACCTTAGATTAAACTTCTTGTATACTTCTTCCGTTGTGATTGACTTCATGAAACTTGGAGCTTGAAAAAATTGTTGAATATACATAGATCATTTCTTTTTGAGTCATTCTTGTAGCTACATGCTGATTTTGACTTTGTTTAGATTGGTCCTACAACATTTTCCTACAATATTGGTCCTACAACATTTGTCCTACAACAATTGGTCCTACAAAATTTGTCCTATAAGATTTGTCCTACAACAATTGGTCCTACAATATTTATCCTACAAGATTTTCCCTACAACATTTATCCTATAGGATTTATCCTACAAGATTTATACTACAAACAATTGGTCCTACAAATATTTCATCTTGGTTCTTTGTGATCGACATACTTAGATAGACATATCTTAGAATATTAAATTTTTGCATAGTCATCATATTAGTCTCCAAAATTAAAAAAAATCTTAAAAACATAGTGTGCATATCTTAGGATTAAAGTATTACACTTCCTATAGTCTTTTTTCAAATTAGAGGTTCCATTTTCCTAGGACATTCCTATAGTGGTCTTGCATTTTATCTTGATATTGTCACCACTATCTTTATCTACTAGCCTCATCACAGGCACCTTGTTATTTTGGTTAATATTTTTCTTAGACAGACACTATTGCCATAATTTATCACTTTTATCCTACCTTTTTGTGTCAAGATAGTCCTCATTATCATTTGGGTATTTTCTTAGAGGGTTTACCTTCGAAGTCTCCAGAATCTCTCTCAAGGTAAGGTACTTGCACCTTAGACATCATATTTGATTATTCATCCTAGTTTGCATTATCATCCCATATCAAAAATTTAAAAAAGATAGAATTTGTTTTCCTTAGTTGTCCTACATTCATCATAGACTTGCATATGTCGAACACACAATCAAAGAAGAGTGAGGACATAATAGAGTAGAATCAAATCCCCAACCATGATCTCTATCAGGAAATTGAATTTGCACCAAGAACCTTGGCAATATACTATAGCAATCCTGAGACATTTTTGCGCTAGGAGAAAACACTAGTTGAACTAACTCCCATAGAGATCAAAGCCAAATGTATGAAAGAAGAGATCGATGATGATTTACGTGATGAGAAGATGAAATCAATCTTAGAATCCATGATAGAGGCTGACCCAAACAAATGCCTTCACATTCTCATACAAAAAGGTGCTAAATTACCATCTGGGTTTGACACATCCACCATAGTGGAAGACATATATATACCACTATCTTGGGTAGCCTCAACGACACCCCTACCACTCAGTTTAGTCATCCCATCCACCAGTTCCACACAAAATGCTTCCCAGGTCACCACATCTTCTAGTACCTTAGGGATCCAGTACACCAATCCCTTATTTTTTGATTTTCCATCTACATCTACTACATGTGCTACCACAACAACACCATCTATATTGTCCTTAAATCATCCTATGAGTATTTCACAAACGATGGCAGCAAGTTCCTCCAGCACAATTCCCCAACCAAAGCAAGGGATGCCCCTACTAGGAGAACCTCAACCAAAGCCTCCTAGTGTTTCTGTATTAGGTGTCTCTTCCAATTTAGGACATCCCCAAACCAGTCAAGGGGCACCTCCAACTAATCCAAATTACTCAGCAATGTTTGCTAGTTTCATCCAAAATATGATGGCAAGTGGGCCTAACAATTCCCATCTTACAATACTACCTCAGCCAAACCAAAAACCTCAATATGTTCCAAATCCAACATCTCAGCATAATCTCATACCTCAGCACAATCTAGCACCCCAAAATAATCTGGTATTATAATATAATCCATCATCCCAATACATTGTAGTACCTCAACATAATCCATCATCCCAGTAGATACCAGTACCTCAGCATAATCCAAAACCCCAACATACACCAGTACCTCAATACACCCCAACATCTTAGCATGTTTCACCTTCGTATATACCTGAAACATCTCAAAATAGTGGAGCCCCATTTGGTGACCCTAACGCACTACCTACTACACCAACTACCATTGATCTACTTGCTCAGCAATTACAAACCCTTCAGCAATAGTTCATGAATCTACAAATAAGCACTTCTAAAAGATCTTACACCACAAAAGACCTTAGTCCTTATCCTTTTGATAGGACACTACATATGCCACATTTTCCAACTATTTTTTTCACACCTAAGTTCGATAGGTACAAGGAAAAGGGTGATCCCCCTGATCACATAAGGGATTTTTTTACAACTTGGATGGAATTTTCTCATGATGACACATATCTTATGAGACTTTTTCCATGCAGTCTTAGTGGTACATCCATGGATTGGTTTTCTAGACTCTCTCTTGGGATAAGAATGTGGAACAAATTAGAAAAAAATTCATATCACACTATTCACACAACATTATCATGGAAGTAACATTGACAGATCTTTGCACCACCAAGAAAAATAATAGAGAGAGCTTTGCCTCTTTCCTACAATGTTGGAGAAATGTTTCCTCCAAGGCATCCTTCCATGTTCCAATTAAAGAAAAGATCCACATATTCATTGAAAATTGTCAGCTATACCTAATGTGTGAACTTAACTCTGAGCACATTGAGACCTTTGAAGAACTAGCCGAGCAAGGGCTAAAAGAAGAAATATCCCTCACCTTGAAGGGAATCATCAAAAAAGAGACCAATACTCCAACACCATATGAAAAAACTAAATACTAGTCCAAAAATAAGAATGTGATATATGATGGGGTTTTCGATGCTAAAATGGCACAAATAGTGATACATGTACAAGCACTAGCACCAATCCAACATAACCAACCAACAACCCACAATGTTAACAACACATCTCCAAGGAAAAATCTAGAGCAAGCATATAACACTACCTAATGGAGTTATGCAAGAAGGAACCCCACTCCTCGACAAGATTTTACGCCTCTTGCAAAACCTCTTGAGACAATCCTAAAGAAATTGATATAGTCACACTCAGTCACTTTGCTTGAGATAAGACACTATGAAGGTTCTAGAAAACCAACATGGTGGGATGACCATGGATATGGCAACTATCATAGAACAAAGGGACATAAGAAATCTGGTTGTATGCAACTAAAACACATTGTCCAAGATTTCATCGACCGTGGTGAGATTGAAGTGGTCACAAACTCTGGCACCACCAACCAAGACCATAAGGTTTTCCAAACCCCATTGATGAATCACGAAAAAGGTAAGGCCTCTACCTCAGGAAAAAAAAACCAAGAAAACCTTACTTACACTAAGCCAGATCCTAATTTAACCATAAACACCATCACCGTCCAAGGTCTAGAGAAAAGTTGTGTTGTTACCACTCGTCATACCAAAATAATAGTACAAGGAGCCACATCAAAAGATGTTATACCTAGTAAGTCATCTATCCCACCATCAGGTTAGTACAATCTGCTAGACCATCTAAAAAAGAATCCAGCACAAATCTCTATCTATGAACTACTTCGCATCTTGTCTAACCATAAAGCAGTCTTAGACACATTCCTACAATAATCAAATGTCCCAAAATATCTAGAAGTTGATGACTTTCAAGCCATTGTAGGATATCTATCCACTCCACATCACATGGTCTTCACTAAAAAAGATCTTCTATCACACAAACCATCTCACAACTATCCTTTACACCTAGAAGTTTTCATCCACCTTCACAAAATTACACGAGTCTTGATAGATGGAGGAGCAGGTCTAAATATTTGTACCCTAAAATTAATACAAGCATTGGTCTATTTTGAGAGTTGTGTAGATATCACCAAGAAGATCATAATAAGAGCCTATGATGATGAAGAATGTCCTTCTAAGGGAATCATAAGTCTCCCAATTAGATTGGGTCCAGCAACACAAGACACTATATTCCAAGTGCTAGATCTAGAGTTGGGTTATAACATGCTCCTAGGGAGACCATGGATCCATTCCATGCAGGTAGTACCATCTACATATCATCAGTGTTTTAAATTCCCTCAAAATGGAATTGAAATCACCATGCCTGGTGATAGAGACCCTTTTCTATATTGCACCAATCTCAGAGGAGCTATTTCAAATCAAGTACCCAAAAATCAAGAGGCATCGACTATCTCTTCTTCTCAGAGAATAGACCCCACAAGTCTAGAAAAATCAATAGAAGAACCCTTATCAGAACTAAAAATCCAAGTACAAGAAAATAGATGTGGAGAATGCACCTATGCAAACTTCTTTAGTGTAGGAAAGTTACCTATCTCACCCACATCATATGGAAAACCAAGGAAACCTCTAGAGAGGAAGTAAAAACTAAAAGTATCTATCCACCCATGGTTTTTGTAAGATGGGGAGATATACATGAAGAGATCATTGAAGAAAATCTATCCTCCTAGTTATATACAGATAAAGAACCCCCAGAGCACATAATCCATGTACATGAATATGGAAGGGGATATACTATAGTCCAAAAGAAAGGGTACAATGGACATTCGGGCCTAGGAAAGAAAGAGCAAGGAATAGTGGATCCAATAGCTCCTACTCAAAACCCAAGGCATAAAGGTTTAGGTTATAGACCACCTGTTACCTAGTGATATTAATGCTTCTGTCTATAATGAAGTTGAGACATTTGAGGAGTCCCATTCAAAGATAGACTCTAATGATTACAAGTGGGATTCCCCATGTACCACATATACCCTTCATCTTGACAAAGACATCACCCAACTATCCTTATATGATAAAATTATAGATCAAAAAGCATGGATTTCACAATTCTGGAATAGATTTGAGCCTTCTTCCTCATCCTCATTTGAAACCCATGAATCCATAAATGATTCATATATAAATACCATAATAGAACTTCCCATCTCTTCCTTCCTAACAAAGGATAACATAGCCTTGGTTTACCCTACCCTTAGAGATTGGGAACAACAAAATCCACCAACCATAGACATCTTTGAGAATGATGAAGCTATTGCTGAATTCTTTGGGCTAAGACAAAGCATACCTATGGGGACCACAAGGTAGGTTTCAAAATCAAACTAGATAGAACATCATACTTTGGCAAGTTATATCAATCCTCTAGTCAAAAAAGTGAAAAAGAAAATATAAGGCTCTTGGGTGAAAACCTAAAGGCACCCACTTGTTGTAAAATAGTAAAGAAAAAAGATGTATCCAAGGATGAAAACCTCTTTGAGGTACCCAAGGATGGAGAGACTGATATACTTCCCATTACTAAAGAGTGGTCACCTCTTCTAGTAGAGAAAACTTAGATAATAAATATTGGCACTAAAGAAACACAAAGATTGATACACTTGGTAGAGTCATTAACAGAAGAATAAAAAAAGAAATTCATCTATTTCTTCAAAGACCAAAAAATTAACTTTGCATGGTCATATTCAGACATTCCTAGATTAGATCTTGAGTTAGTACTTCACTATTTACCACTAAAGCCATGGGAAAAGCCATACAAACATAAACTCCGCAAGATGCATCCCAAGATTGCATTATTATTCAAAGTAGAACTAAAGAAATTACTGAATGTGAGTTTCATCAAACCTATAGACTATGCTGATTAGATCTCAAATCTAGTACCGGTGGCAAAAGAAAGTGGCACCATAAGAATTTGCACTGACTTCCAAGACTTGAATTTGGCATGTCCAAAGGATGACTTTCCCTTACCAAATATTGACATGATAGTAGATCTCACTTTTGGATATAAGATGCTAGCACTAATGGATGATTTCTCTGGATACAACCAAATTAAAATTGCACCTGAAGATCAACACAAAATGGCTTTCACTTGTGCTTGGGGCACCTATTGTTGTGTGTCATGCCATTTGGGCTAAAAAATGTTGGAGCTACATATCAGAGGGAAATGATGACTATCTTTCATGACATGATGCACACCACCATGGAAGATTATGTTCATGACATATTAGAAAATTCCCTAGAGAGAAATTTACACTTATCAATATTAGCCCCAATATTTGATAGACTTGAAGAGTATAAAGTCCGGCTAAACCAAAAGAAATGTGTCTTTGGAGTCACATTAGGAAATTTGTTGGGATTTATTATCTCCCAAAGAGGAATAGAGATCAGCCTTGAAAAGGTTTGATCTATAATTTCAATGCATCCCCCAACAAATCAGAAGAACTTGAGAAGCTTACAGGGTAGGTTACAATCAGTAAGAAGGTTTATATCACAACTAGAAGATGAACACCACCCATTATAGTACCTATTTCATAAAGACATAAAATTTGAATGGACTGAGAATTTTCAAGAGGCCTTCCAAATACTAAAAAACTACCTACTATCAACACCAATCTTAGTAGCACCAATTCCAAATCAGCCCTTACTATTGTATATATCAGCAATACAACACTCATTTGGGGCATTACTGGCACAAAATGACTCAGAAGGAAAAGAAAGAGACATATACTATATCAATCAGACACTTGTGGCTTATGAACTAAATTACACTATTACTAAAAGAGCATGTTTGGTTGTAGTTTTTGCCTCACACAAAAATAGACATTATATGTTGAGCCACAAGACAATCATCACTGCCAAGATTGATCCTTTAAAATATCTACTCAGCAAAGCAACACTGACAAGGCACCTCACCAAATGGGTCATGATACTAAGTGAATTTGACATAGAGTATGTTGATAGAAAAGCAATAAAAGGCCAAGCAATTGTAGACCAACTGGAAGATGCACCTTTATTGTCTGCTCATCCGATGTTGATAGAATTCCCTGATGAAGGGATATTTACCATAAAAAGAGACAAAACAATGGAATTTATATTTTGATGGCTCCCATACACAAAAAGGATCAGGATTCAGCATAGTTTTCATAAATCATCAAGGAGATTCCATTCATATATCTTACAGGCTAAGGTTTGATTGCACCAACAACATAGCAGAATATGAAGCATTTCTCATTGGGCTAAAAAAAACTATCTAGTGGGATATTCAACAACTACAAGTCTATGGAGATTCTCAACTAATTAACAATCAGGTCAATGACAGCTACGACACCAAAGATGATAAATTGATTCTATACAAGGCTATGGAAAAATACCTCAAGGTACACTTTGAGAAGATAACATTCGAGCAAATCCCTATATAAGAAACAAGGTAGCAAATGCTATGGCTACTGTAGGCTCTATGCTAGACATGTCACCTGAGGTGACACAATGTGAGTTTATGGTAGAGAAACTTATGGTCCCTACATTCGAGGTCCCAAACTCTGAGGTTATGTACAAAATTGATGGTCCTAATTCCCCTTGGTACCAAGACATTTATGACTATCTCACTAGCCAAAATATCCCTCTAGAATTATCCTGTAACCAAAAGAAATCCTTAATAAGGAAAGCCTCCCATTACACCAACATTTCCAATACACTCTATAAACGAAGTCTGGATGGTACACTCTTACGATGTCTCAACTTAGAAGAATCACAATCAGTAATATTAGTACACAAGGGTAGAATTGGGTATTATTGGCCCACTATGGAAAAATATGCTTATTTGTTCAAAAATGTAAAAAGTGTCAAATTCATGGGAATCTCATTCATCCACCAGCTTAGGAGTTGCAACCACATACTTCACTATGGCATTTATCGCAGTGGGAGTTTGACCTCGTTGGAAAGATCCACCCATTATCCTTTGACGATCATAAGTACATAATCACAACCACTAAATATTTTACAAAGTGGGTCGAAGCAATCCCAATGACCTATACTACTGGCAAAAAAATTTCCAAGTTCCTCTTAAATTATATCATAAGCTAATACAGAGTTCCACAAACCATTATCACCGATCATGGTTCCCTTTTTAAGAATAAACAAATGAAAGAGCTTTGTGCCAAATTTTGCATCCATCATAGCTATTCTTCATGCTACTTCCCCCAATGTAATGGCCAGGCTGAGGCTACAAATAAGAAAATCATAAAAATCTTGAAAAAGATGGTCAATGACGTTGGTCAAGATTGGCATCTCCAACTCAACCCTGCCTTATGGGCATACCACACTAGTTTTCATAACCCCACAGGAGCCACTCCATATGCACTAGTGTACAATACTAAAGCTATCTTGCCAATAGAGATCGAGCTCCCTTCACTGCGAGTATCCATTTAGCACATCATTTCAGATGAGGAATACCAAGTATCATGACTACAAGAGCTAGAGTTACTAGATGAAAAAGACAAAGTGCACTAACACACTTGCAAGCATATTAGCACCATCTCAAGAGAAGTTTCAATAAGTTCATACCATGGTCTTTTGAAGTGGGTGACTTGGTTCTAATGGAAAATTAGAAAAACCATGCTGAACGAGAAAAACCAAGAAAGTTTGAAGAAAAATGGTTGGGTCCTTACATCATCACTACAACATATGGGTCTGGAGCATATCAGATATCCACATCACAGGGAGAGCCTCTACCAAACTCCATCAATAGCTTGCATCTATGCAAGTTCTATACATAGCTCTTAGATTAGTCCAAAAAAAAAAGTTTACCAAAGTGAAAACTTGGCAATTAGGCATCTTTGGTAAAACAAAAATAGAAATACAAGGCAAATAAATTTGTGCTATGGTGAAAACCACTTCGATGGTGTCTTGGACAAGTACCATGGTGAAAACTAGAAAATTCAGCGCCATGTGTAGAGATCATGCTCCACCATGTATTATGTCTCCAACCTAATATCACACGTCATTTTGTTGTATTTCCTACAATAAAATCAGTGGTCATCACCATCATGGCTTAAAATTTGTTAGTTAATCTTTGTCTTAGCACATCCTGTCATATTTCACACTAAGTCAGTCCATCATGGCCATTCCACACTAAGATTCCCATTCTCTCTTGACTGGGGGCACCCCAACATTGTGATTCATCAAGTCCTGAAAAAATACCCAAAAAATTGCAAAATTTTTTGAAAAAATTACCAAAAAAATTGCAAAACATTTTCTGAAAAAAATTCATAAAAATTAAAAGAGTCCTTTAAAATAAAAAAAATAACACAAAATCATCTTGTAAAACTCCAAAAACATAGAAAAAAGCTTCAAAACAATTAAAAACATTAAAAAATATAAAACATTCATCTAAAGGTGACCATGTTTAGGGTGTATGTGATAAAGCCTTCACTTTCTATGATACATCACACATACCTTGATTCCAAACATACGAACCCTATGATGGACCAAAAACATTTGCAAAAGATCCGAAAAATTGTCGAAGACACCCAAATAAATCAAAAAATAATTTGTAAAAAAAGTTGCAATAAATCTCCTTTGTACATATCCAATTCTTTGGCATTTCCAAACTAGGCATTGAACGATGACATACAACACATATGAGCTTCAGCAGAACCAAGTCAAAATAGTTAAAACAAGTCAACAAGTCCTCAACTACACTACCCAAACTGTCTTATCTATCAATCAGTCCCATAGCAAAGTATTTTGTCAAAAATCATGCTTTCTTAGATAAGGGAAGGAACACTTGAAATCAGACAGAGCAGTCTTAGAGGGGGTACCTTTTTTCTTGAAATCAGATAGCATCAACAATACACCAAATTTCAATGTCCAAACTATTGCAAAAAAATACATACACATAATCAGTATAGTTGCAACTTGTTGAGTCAATTTAGTCTTATCATGTCTTGATCTTCACAAGTCATGTTCTTAGGTGTCTTCGGGATGCCCACAAGTGATTTAGAGATGCCATGATGGTTCATGACTTATTTTATCTTTGTTTTCTATTTTTGAAATGTTTTTCGTGAAGTCTTAAAAGAGCAATCTGGGTGTCTATGATAAGAGCCTTCACATCCATATACAAATATCCAATTTGCAACATTTTAATGGATACGCCACACATATCTCGAATCTGAATGCTTGACCTAGATGAATCGACCCACATTCCTTGTCTATTTAGTGTGCCTATTTTCAATGCAAGAGGATAATTGTACCTAGATCTTTCATATCTTGGTAGAATGGTATCCATTTTTTTTGCTATAATAATAGTGGCTCAATGATGATAAATAAATAGCTCAATTTAGTTGGAAATCAAAAGCATGGTTATTAAAGAATTAAGATGTCTACTTATTATAAACTAAGGGTTTCAATCAAGAATTCATTATGATTCTTTTATCCCCTTTCTATCATCTTCTATTAGTCTAATATCTTCTATCAGTCTAATCCCTTCTATCAGTCAAATCTCTTCTATCACTTAATCTATTTGTTAAAATGGTCAAATCAAATTTCAAATTAGTCAAATCAATTGGTCATTCATTCCATCATCATTTGTCTTATACAGGGTAGGTCTTCCCTAAAACCAGACATTGTAGCTAGTCTTATTCAGGATGGGTCCTTCCTGAAACCAGACATGATTCTTATCAACAATGTCTATGTCCAATATCGATCGAATAGTCATCATAGCCGACCAACATTCTTTACTTACTAATTATTCTTTTCTTGCATCATTTAATCTAAATCTTCTTTCAAGAGATCATTCATGTATTTTTGGCACATATAATCTCTTGAGGGGGCATCATTTACCTCGTTGTCACGTTGTTCCTGCTAGGGCATACCGAGGCATAATTTTTATTACTCTTTGAAACAACGCCTAAAATGCATTGTATCAAAGAGGGGGAAAATATAGACACTTAAAAATGGCCTATTGCTCTAACGCAATGACATTAATAACATTCCTCTTAAATTGTTAAATAATCTTTATTATTTAATTAATTGTGTCATTCTACCATATTCTAAGATCAAAATCGTCATTTCTACCTAATTCCATAATTAAGAGATTTTAATTAATTACTTTAATTAATGAACTTCTAAATAATTATTTCATCATCTATTCATCTATAATATAATTAAATAAAATAACCTTATTTAATTATACCTTGTCTTATAATTATTAATTAAATAACCAAATTTAATTAATGTTCCTCCTAATTATTATATTTCTGTAATAATTAAATTAAATTCTATTCCATGATTAAATAAATTATATTTATTTAATTACAACTAACAATTCCTCTTATAAATAAATAATTATTTATTTATTTATAAAATATCTCCACATGTGCAAATAAATAATATTTTATTTATTTAAATCATCATTATCCTCCTAAATCCTAACTCACACTCACTTTGAGTTAGCTTTTCAATCAAAGCTCTTAACTCCACAATTCCCTCTCCTAACTATTCAATCCACTTTGTTAATTCCTCCCTCAACAATTAGTTAAGTCTTTCATCAATTAAGTCTTCTAATCTATGCAATCTGATGTAGTCAAGGATGGAGGATCTAATTAAGGATTGTCCAAACTTGCAGCCAAACACCAACATAGTGGAATAACACAACTCAACACCAGATCTAACAAAAAATAGATATCTTTATTCATAAACAACTGATTACATGCAATGTGTTGGGCTGTAAGGCCTTCCCAGTTATGGCCAATTACAATGCAAGAAACAGATCTACAAGATCACGCAGGATCCAACACAATTTTCCTTAGCTAGTCCAGGTCTGCAACACAACATGACACTGGTAGGCACTCCAAGAAAGATCTAAACTTGTGCTCACAAGCCACCAAGAAATCTCCTTGTTCCTAAGCTCGCAAGCTACTAATTCTGCTACATTCTATCCAGATCTAATCTAATTCTAGATCTATGCTCCCCTCCTCCTAAACAACTACCCAAACATCCTCTTAAATACTAATCTCCAGCCACAATTTGGTTTTACAAACAATTAAATCCTAAAACCCAGTTGGCTTCCAAAATATACAAATACTAAATGCAACCACAGTCGGCTCACAAATAACCTTACAAATATTTAATTCATCGAGTCAGCCTCTAGATCCACATAGGAGAATGCAACATGCTAGATCTAGGTCCCCATACATCAAATGGTCAATCCATAACTTGAGGAACATGACCCAAATTAAATGCACCAGTTGGCCAAACTGATTCATCCAAACAACCAAGTCGGTTAGCAAGAACACCAAGCGCCAGTAAGAAACACTGAGACTCCATTGGTAACCAAACATTGAGCACCAGAACCACCGAGTCCCTGTTGGTAACTAGGCACCGAGCACCAGGAATACTGAGTGACCATCATCCACCAAGCTCCGTCAGTACTTCCAACCAAGAACCTTCACCATGACCACCAAGCTCCATTGGTGAATCCAAACAAACTTCGACTAAGAACTATCACCAAAGATCAAGAAACTCCAACCTTCTACCGAGATCACCAGCCAAGTAACTGAGCCCCACTGGATAGTTATCGAGACTTCCAGAATATTTAGGAACCAAGGATTCCCCTACATCAAAATCAATTGACTTATTCATGCAATTAGTTAACTCACCAGTCCATTCAAGTCATTTCTCCAATCTATTTGTTGATAGATCAATAAATTCGGTTAAACTAAGCAATCAACTTAGTTGAACTCTCACTCACTTTGAGTTCAACTCCTCAATCACAATCAATCAACCCTTCAATCATGGATTCTTGGTTGAAACCCATAAAATATTTTAAATAGAGAGAAAAACCTTTGATTTTGGTAACCACAATTGCTTTGAATTCTTATGCTGGCATGATCTTGAGATCAATTCTGAGAGCCCACATTGCATGAGAAGGAGAACACCAAAGAAGGATTTTATGGTTTGCATATTCATGTTTTGAATTGATTTCATAATATTTGACTGATTATGCTTATTATTTTTCTTGCATGCTTTCTTGAATATTGGGAATACTAATTGCACTAACAATCTCTTTGTGGTTGAAATTTTATATGTTATTGCAGGTTTCTATTGATCATATTATTACCTGATTACACTTGGAAGAAAAAAAATTAGACTGAACCATCTGTACCTTTGTCTTTTTCTTTGCCTCTTGTCTTTATCTATTTTCCTTATTCATGATTCTCTTCATTTTGGATGCCTTTTCTACATCTTTCCCTTCAAGCAATGCTTCTAGTGACTCCTTCCAATGGAGTGAGTATGTCTACCATCAATGGTGCTTCTACCAATCACAAGTCCACCTCTCCATGCCACATCATCAACTACTACATGTACCTCACTCAGGATTCCCTTCCTTGTCTCTCATGCCAAGCCTCTTGTAAACCAATGGACCATCTCCTATGGCCTGTTAGTGCCTGCAAAAAATTTCATGGCTATAGCAATTTCTCCCTGGTCTCTGCAATTATTTTGGTATCTGCCTTAAACCCTAAGCTTAGAAAATTCAACAATATAGCCGTTGGTGTGAAAAAGCCCTATTTTGTCTCAGGCCTTGTTCTAATTTTGCATTACCTTTTTGAATCACTTAAAATCCCTTTGGCGTATGTGCTTTAATATTTTGTCACCCCACAGGGTCATGCCTTTGATTTTTCCTAAGTCTCTAACCCCCGGCGACCTTTAATTTTCCTAAGTCCCAGCGCTATTATTATTCCTAAGTCTCAGCAATTAATATTTCCTAATGTTTTGACTTAATTTTTCTTGGGCCTGGCTCTAACACCATCTAAATCTAATGGTGGGCATAAGTTCTTATGAGATGTGTTAGAGGATTGCAAACTTATGCCAGCCATTGATTCCTTTTCATGACGTAGCTTTTCTAAGCGGGTAGGTCCACTATCAAAGGGTGTTGAAATGGTAGCATCTTATTGGTCAATGCATTAGTGAGCTGGCTATGTTATCAGGCAGGCCCGGTATCTCAGTCAGAAGATTCATGATCGACGACAGGTGCATGATCTCATGGAATCTTCCAAGACCTTGAGATCATGTGCTGTCTATCTGATCTTCCAGGCGGTATAATGTTCTTAGTGGGTCCAATGCCACGCATGCACATTTTTTGGTCTCTTATTGGTCCACATAATGATGATTTGGCAAGTGTCAGTGGGACCTAGTATCCGACGTGTCTTTGGGGTTCTGACAACTACAAAGAATTAGACGGTTGGCATAAGTTCTCATGAGTTTTGTTAGAGCTATGAGATCTTACACCCGCCATCTGATTATAGGGCTTCTATGCAGTGGGTCCTATGTTAGAGGTGACTGGGTAGGTATAGCAAATGATATGTTAACATGTGGCATCTTTCCAGGTGGGCCCAAGGTTATCAAAGGGTCTAGCAGTTTAGATAAAATGTTTTGCGGTTCCAATATATTACAAAGGTTTCACTCATTCGTGAAGAAAAGTAGCGGAGTTCTAAAAATCTGGTGATTTAGTGAACACTATGTTTGCATAATCACTAAACTATCTCACAGAGACATAAGGTATTATGTGACTTGGAGGTGGTCTTTAGTTGCCAAATCGCTAAATGTGACTGGGGTCTTTTAAAAGATAAATCAGAAATCCCGTGAAATATTAGGATCGGACAGTCAGGACTTAAAGTTGACCTAATTTCAAATGTGGATCGCCGATTTGTTGCTGGCACTATGAAACTAGCCGTTTAATTTCAAATTCAAATTTGTAAAGGGTTTCCTACAACCAGAAGGACTAAAATTAAATGTTTAAGTGGCTGGAGTTGGTGGAAATGATTTTCAAACTATTGCAGTGTGGCCCAGAGTGTTCAATGATCATTTGTAGGGGTCTGTACTATGTTCTTTGTGCTTGAGGTGTGTTGCAGGTGGCTGAAAAGGTTGACAAATTCAACATTTTCATGGTTCTCAATACCTTCTTAGTGAAATTTTCATGATTGAGGATCACTCTGGGATCTATTTTCTCCTGTTTGCCTGGGTTTCTTCCCTTATATTAAATTTTTTACTGTTTCTAGTTGGTTGGGTGGTTGAAACCCTAACCCTAGTCACCCAAAGCTTGATGCATCCTCTTTGAGGATTCCAAGGTGACTAGGGGTATAAGTAGTTAATTTTTTGATAGAGTAAGGGTTCGATCCTGAGGTTCTATTCTAAATTTTGGTCAGTTCCAGTGGTTGTGATTGTATGAACATTAGAGGAAAGAGGAGCTAGATTTTGGGTCTTTTTCCTATCTTTGTGTTGCTTTGATTGTATATTGATCCTAAATATGTTAATGAGAACACTATTGAGTTCCAATCTTACATTTGTGTATGTCTTCTTGTTTTGGTTCTGAGCTCATATATGTTAGTGTTACAAAGTGTATTAGCATATGGTAAACAAAGAGTATTGTGAAGTTATCTCTAAGTTCCTAACAAAGTTAGGATTAAAGTCTTTTAGGTGAGTTCAATGAGTTTACAACCAAATAAGAATCTGATGTCCTTGTGTTTGAGGGAGAGGGGTAATAGGAAAAGCACTTATCCTAAGCCCAAGAGTGTTTGATTTAAGATCTTCAACTGATGTATGTAATTTGGTGACTCTTTGCCCTAGGTTAAGGCACTGGTCCATCCTCTGGAGGCATTTCATTGTCATCAACCACACACACCCAAATTTGAATGATAATATCTTTCAGTCAGTTAGTAAAGGACATAGTTGTATATTGTTTTGAGACTCCTTTGGAGAAGTGAGTCAAGGGTACTCCCACCTGAGCATTAAGGCTCAAAGTGTAGGAGGATCTCATTGTTGATCCTTTTTAATTGGCCCTCTTCCTTGTAGACTTTGGAGTGGTGATAGAGTCAAAGTATCATTAAAATTTATCCATCAAAGTATAAATCTACAAGTTGAAGATCACAAGGGAACTACCAACAAAATGGTGATCTGCTGGGGAGAGTCTAGAGATAAAAGTTATTAAGTGGACTCTTGTTTTCCTATTGTATTCAGTTAAAAGATTTCCCACTTTGGTGGGTGGAAACTCAAAAGGTTAAGAACCAGTCTCATAAGTTGAAGATGGACAAAAGGAGGAATACTAGGTCCTTTGTCAAGAAAAATCCAGAGATTGCTCTGGAACAGTTACCTTGAGCTAAGAAGAAAAGTTGGATCAGGAGGAATGAAGAGTCTACCAGTGCTCCTGTGAGAGAGAAAAGAAATACCAGAGGTAGAGGACCACTTGCATCCTCTAATGAGGAAGATTCAAAAGACATAATTTCTAGATCAGATAGTGACCACTTTGAAGACAAATTTTATGATACCCTAGAAGTAGTATTTCAAGATAAGGGTTCATTGCTTGCAGGTCAGGATGAACATGCTAGATAAAAGGGTTATGGGTTGAATCTAGATCCTAATGAGGACATATTCAAAAGGCAGCCCATGGAACCAAGGTGAGTGCATTTCCCATATCAGCATCCTACTAATGTAGAAGTATCATCAAGCTTTGAAGACAACATG
This sequence comes from Chamaecyparis obtusa, assembly GCA_027943335.1. Taxonomy (NCBI): domain Eukaryota; kingdom Viridiplantae; phylum Streptophyta; class Pinopsida; order Cupressales; family Cupressaceae; genus Chamaecyparis; species Chamaecyparis obtusa. The sequence continues at coordinate 491,126 of BSBK01002120.1, forward strand.
ATAGATCCACATGACCTAAATGCACTTAGGTTGCAGTTGGCAGAGCAGGATGCCATATACAAAAGGTTACAAGAGGAGAGAGAGGCTAAAAAAGTAAATGCTCTAATGGAGAGGTAATCTCTTTTAAGAAAAATTAATGAAATGAAGGAGAGAAACAAGATGCTTGCTTCTGCTCCTAGGGTGTTGCAGCATGATGTTTTTGGTGATCTTGAAGCTCTAAGAAGTGAGCAGGAACACTTGTTGCAAGACCATGAGTTTGATGAAGAGGGCCCTATGATCAGACAAGTGCAAAGTTATGTTCCTTTGCCTAAGGGTAGGAATGAACATGAGATCACTAGGCCTACTATAGTTATTAAAGAAAAAGGAAAGCAGAAGATGGTGGGTGTCCAAATAAGTAGACCAGTGACAATACCAGGGGTCCCACCACCTAAATCAAATTGGGAGATAGAGATAGAAAGAAAAAGAAAAGAGGATGAAGCTCTTGCTCAAGAGTTGAAAGAGCTGAAGTTGATGCTGTTATTGCAAAGAAAAGAAGAAAGATCTAGTTCTTGAGGGCTTCATCAGCTAATGTTCATGGCCCTTCTGCTACTGAACTAGGTATGCCATCTATGAACACTATTGTTCCACTTAGCAATGCTACTACTAGTAATCTAATTCCTAATGTATCTACCAAATCATTTGTTGATCCTAATAGATAGTCAAATGTGCAAGTGGGTGGGAATGTAGATAAAAATAATAACTCTAGTGGGAACACTAGTTTAGGATTTCAAAGAAGACCTATGCAACTAGAAGGCTATAGGAAAATTAGTTTTGATGGGATACCAGGCTACCCGAATGCTTTTCCAAATGATATACGAGATAAGGTACCTAAGTTTGTTGGTAATAATGCTATTAGTTGTGAGGAGCATCTTAGGTTATTTGTTGATATGCTTAATGATTATGAGGTAGAGCATGAGGATGTAGTCATGAAATTATTTGTTCAATCTCTAATGGAGGATACTAGAGATTGGTTTAAGAGACTTCCTGATAAATGTATTGATACTTGGGATTCTTTTGAGTGATGTTTTAAAGAGTAGTATGGCATTAATGCCTAACGCTAGTTTCATGTTGAATGAATTTAATACCATAAGGAAAAATTAGAATGAATCTATAGTTGAGTTCAATATGAGATTTCAGAAGGGTATGCATAAGTTGTTCCATGTTATGCAGTTAGATGACAATGTCTGTCTGACCACATACTTCAATGCATTTGATGGAAAGATGGGATACTTATTGAGGGACAAAGAGCCAAGAACTTTGAGAGATGCTTTTAGGATTTCTGTCAATATTGAGAACAATATGAAGATATCAGGGAAGTTGGGTGGGAAGAGAGATGACCCTAAGTTGTTTGGGGACAAGAAATACAAAAAAAAATGATAGGAATGTTGGAACTAGGAGGCAAGAAGAAGATAAATTAGATAAGGTGCTCAATGCATTGAAGGATTTGAAGGCACCTGCAAATAGGAGCATCAGTGCTCCTACCAATGAAAGGCCTCAGTTCAACAATAATTTCAATAAGAAGAATAGATTGTAGAACTACCCCTACAACACCCAATGGAAGGATGGCAAGCCTATTGTCCCTGTTGCAAGAGGAAATAATGACAAAGGTGTCCTTGACCCTCTACAAAAAGCTTCAATAAATGTCATGGAGGACATACCTTGGTGTGTTGCATGCCAGTCCCCTCATTCTGTAGAGCATTGTGTGGTTGCACATTCTATGGTTGCAAATCAAGATTGTGGCAATGAGGAGATAGATCAAGAAGAAGATCAAGATGATGTTGGATGCAACATGGCTACTTCATATCTAGGATATGAAGATGATTCTGATTTTGATGAAGAAGTAGATGTAAATGTGAAGAGACACACTCAGGCCCTTTTTCATCAAGAGGTATTTTTTGATAGTGAAGACATTGATGAGAAGACATGTAACATGAACTCTTCTTCTGAGCTAGTAAATTTAAGAAGACCTTCTAGAGAAGAGATGGATAGGATTACTATAGAAATGATTGCCCAAGTGCAAACTAGGGGCATGGTGGCAAGTGATACAAATGGAAAAGCTGCAGGAATGTTTATAAAGAGTACCAACTTCAGAGAGCCTAGTGAGAACAAATCAAAAGGTGATCACATGGTGAAATTAAAGAATGTAAAAGGTAAGAATTGTGAGCCTAAGGGAGTTGGAGTTGAAATATTTTCTAGTGATATTGAGAAGCCAGTTAACACAATGGTTAAGATTGAAAAAATGAGGGTGGCCCATACACCTAATGTATTAGATAAGCAAAAGGATACTAAAGCAGTGCAGATTGAGGTCCCCCCACTGCTCCTATTGATATGTTATCTGTATTGTCCCAAATTACAGTTAAGGTTCCATTGTCAGAATTGTTGAGGATCCCTAAACACAAAGATAGAGCTATTGCATGGGTAGATAATGTTCATAATAATGATGTTGCATGCAATGGATTTCAGGATAAAGATTTGAAAGGAGTTGCCACTCAGGGAATTGTATCTCAAATTCCTCCTATATATTTGGACAGTTCTATCAATGCTAGCCTTGAAAACATTGATCCATTCTTTTTAAGTGTCCTTATGAATGGAATGAAATTAAGAAATTGTATGATTGATAGTGGTGCATCTAATACTATTATGATTTTTAAGATTATGGAAAAGTTGGGTCTTAAAGTTGATACAGTTCAAGGTAGATGTTGTGCAATGGATCAGAGGGAGGTACCAGTCATTGGGACTATAAATGCAATGCCATATAGGTTGGCAGTTTATCCAGAGAAAGAACTAACAATGAGTGTTTTGGTGGTGGACATCCCTCCTCATTATGGGATGCTGTTATCTAGAAGATGGAGTGCTACCATGGGTGGAAGTTTACAATGTGACTTGTCTTATGCAACTTTCAAGATTGATGACCAGTTTGTCAAGATTGATCGAGAGCCAAGAGTATGCCACATGATTGAAAGAAATATTGACAATGAAACTACATGTTTTGTGGATACTGATATTAATGCTTTTAGGGAAGAGATCCTTGTACTTAAGATGGAACCTATTTTGTCACCTATCTCTATTGAGGTAAGTGTTAATTCTATGAAGGGTGATTTGTGGGTAATGTACTTTGATGGTGCAAATTGCAAGGATGGAGTAGGAGTAGGTATTTTACTTATTTCTCCTAATGGAAACACCTACAAATTTTCTTTCACATTGAATTTCTTTTGTACCAACAATATAGTAGAATATGAGGCATTTTTGTTAGGGTTGAGGTTGGCACAAAAACATTGTATTAAGTGTTTAAGTGTTGTTGGTGATTCTGAGTTGGTGGTGTCCCAAGTCAGGTTAGTATATGCTTCCAAGAACAAAAGGTTAAAACAATATAGAAATGCAATTTGGGATTTGATTGAACATTTTGATGCCTTCAATATTGAATGGAAGGATAGAAGTAATAATAACATGCCTAACTTGTTAGCCAATATAGCAATCAATCCCAGTGATATTACATTTACTGGTATCTCTAAAGTTGACACTTAGGCTAGGCCTAGTGTACCAAACAATATTGAAAATTGGCAAGTTTTTGATGATGATAATGATATCTTGAAGTTTATGAGTTGTGAGGATCAGTATCATGGTTAGGAATTTGATTGCTCAACTTTGGTTGAGTCTATAGAAGGAAAAGATGTTGTCTTTGGCAATGATGTCATTCAACTTAAAACTAACAAGGTGCCCAAGGGGCTTGTTGTTTTGGAAACTGTCTTTGATAACCATGATAGAGTTCAAAAGAATGTCAAAAGAGAAGATCATGCTGATCTAGAGGAGATAAATCTTGGAACACATGAGGCACCTAAGAAGGTATACATTGGTAGGGACATGTCTCACAATGTGAGAAAATCTTTGATTGAGTTATTGAGAAAATTCAGGCATGTTTTTGCATGGTCATATGATGACTTGAAGGTTTATAGAGAAGACTTGTTTTAGCATATCATTCCTTTGAAGGGAGACACTAAACCTTTCTGGAAAAAACAAAGGCCTATCAATCCCACTTTGGCACCTAAGATGCAAGAAGAATTGATGAATTTAAGAGATGCTGGCATTATCAAGCCCATTAGGCGCTCTTCTTGGGTTTCAAATCTTGTCCCTGTCAAAAAGAAAAATGGTGACATCAAACTTTGTGTAGATTTCAAAAATTTGAACATTAGCTCATTAAAGGATAACTATTGTCTGCCCAATATGGAAGCTATGTTGCAGAGAGTGACCAGATCCGAATTGATGTCTATGATGGATGGTTTCTCTGGTTACAATCAGGTGATTGTTAAGGAATTAGAGCAATTCAAGATAGCTTTTAGAACACCTTGGGGGACATATGTTTATGTGAGAATGCCTTTTGGTCTCACAAATGCTAGTGCTACTTTTTAGCGAGCAATGGATGTTGCCTTTTCAAATTTCATAAATTATTTCCTTGTTGTCTATCAAGATGATTTAACTGCCTATTCCAAAAAGGAAGAAGACCATTGTACTCATTTAGAGAAAATATTTGTGAGGGCTTTGGAATATGGCATTTCATTAAACCCAAGGAAATGTGCATTTGGTGTCACTGAGGGTAAGTTGCTTGGCCACTTAGTGGGGAAGCAAGGAGTTAGGATTGATCCTAAGAGGGTAGCAGCTTTTGATAAAATTCAAAGACCAAAGAATGTTAAAGGGATTCAGTCCTTCTTTGGTTAGGTAAACTTCTTGAGAAGATTTGTAAAAAACTTTGTTGAGGTCACTAGACCTATATCCAAAATGTTAAAGAAAGGATCTGCTATTACATGGGAGGGTCAGCTTGATGAAGCTTTCAAAAATATCAAGCAGGCTATCAAAGATGCACCTGTGCTTAAGGCACCTGATTATAGTGTCCTAATGCACATCTTTTCCTTTGCATCTTTTCACACTATTGCTACAGTTTTGTTACAAAAGAATAAGAATGGTTTTGAGTAGCCTATTGCATTCTTCAGTAAATCTTTGCAGGCTGCTGAATTGAAGTATGACATAAATGAGAAACAAGCATATGCACTTGTGAAGGCAGTCGAGGCTTTTTGTGATTGCTTTTGTGCCAAGTGTAGCTATGAAGGATATTTTCTCACAGCAGGAGGTGTCTAGAAGAAGATGTAGATGGATCAATAGGATCCAAGAATTCAATGTTGATGTCTAGATTGCCAAGTTGGTTAGAGGACAGGGATTGGAAAAACTGATGGCCCAATCCAATCTTGATTCTAATCAGGTAAATCATTATGAAATTGACTATACATGTGATATGGATGATTGTGTTTGGTATCAAGATATTATCTATTATCTAAGAAACATGAAGTGCCCAGATGAGATGGATGACAATAAGAAGAGGACATTGAAATTACAGGTCATCAAGTATGTAATTGTGAAATGTAAATTATATAGATAGAATTTGGATTGCATACTGTTGAAATGTGTAGATGAAAATCAGGTTGAAGTATTGTTGAAAGAAATGCATGAGGGGGTTTGTGGGGGACATTACATGGGTAAGACTACTGCTCAAAAGATCTTGAGAGCAGGATTCTGGTGGCCCACAATATTCAAGGATGCAGAGCAATTGGTAAGAAGGTGTGATGCTTGTCAAAGGTTCTCTGGTAAGCTTAAATTTTCAAGCAATGTGCCTTTGAGGCCAGTTGAGGTGCAAGCTCCTTTGCAACAATGGGGAATTGATTTCATAGGGGAAATACCAAACAAGTCAAGTGGAGGACACTCATGGATCTCAGTTGCCACTAATTACTTTACAAAGTGGGTAGAGGTTTTACCTACAAAGAATGCAACCAACAAGGTGGTAACTGATTTCTTGTTGAACAACATTGTTACAAGGTTTGGGTGCCCTGAGAGGATAGTTAGTGATAATTCCATGTGCTTCAGGTTTGCTGAATATAAAGACTTTTGCAAAGGTTTAGGAATTCAGATTTCTTATTCCTCACCTTATCATCCACAAGGAAATGCTCAAGTAGAATCTACTAATAAAAGTTTGATTAAGATCATTAGGAGGCTCCTTGAAATGAATAAGAAGGCATGGAATTCAAAACTACCATTAGCTATATGGGCTGATAGGGTAACTATGAAGAGGGAAATTGGTTGTGCACCATTTGACCTACTATATGGAATACATGCAAGAATGCCTCAAAATAATCTACTAGAAATGTATAAATTTGTGTAATTATATGAGGATGACATAGATGATGAAATGCAATTGAGGATTGAGGATCTCATCAGACTGGATGAAATCAGGAGAGAGTCAGCTACAAGGAATGTCAAGTTGCAATTGCAAATCAAGAACTTGTATGATAGGAAGGCTATGGAGAGGAAGTTTGAGCTTGATGACCTAGTATTAATTTGGAAAGCTAGACTGGAGGATAAGGGAAAACATGGAAATTTTGATCCCATCTGGCTAGGGCCATATCAAATTCATGAAAAATGGGGCTAGGATTCTTATGTTGTAAAAGAACTGAATGGTAATGTTCAAGAATTGCATGTTCATGGACAATTCTTGAAAAAATACTTCTTTTGAAGTATTTTATCTTCCATGAGCAGTAGTTAGGTTGTGTATATATGTATAGCCTTGTAAATTTTGTAATTTTGTCTGGTCCCTGGTCTTGTTTTGTCTAAGTTGCATGTTCTGCCTTGCTTGTTCCCTGTTGTCTGCAAATTTTTGCCTACAGGTGGTCTACTTTAACCAGTGATTCTAGATTCTTATTATGCCTACAAGATCCACACATCCCTAGACAGAGCCACTATTAGTGCCTCCAAAAAATTTCATGGCTGTAGCAATTTCCCCCTAGTCTCTGTAATTATTTTGGTATTTGCCTTAAACCCTAAGCTTAGAAAATTCAAAAATATAGCCATTGGTGTGAAAAAGCCCTATTTTGTCTCAGGCCTTGTTCTAATTTTGTGTTACCTTTTTGAATCACTTAAAATCCCTTTAGTTCATGTGCTTTAATATTTTATCACCCCGCGGGGTCATGCCTTTGATTTTTCCTAAGTCTCTAACCCCCAATGGCCTTTAATTTTCCTAAGTCCCAGCACTAATATTTTTCCTAAGTCTCAACAATTAATATTTCCTAATGTTTTGACTTAATTTTTCTTGGGTCTGGCTCTAACACCATCTAAATCTAACGATGGGCGTAAGTTCTTATGGGATGTGTTAGAGGCTTGCGAACTTATGCTAGCCATTGATTCCTTTTCATGATGTAGCTTTTCTAAGCGGGCGGGTCCACTGTTAGAGGGTGCTGAAATGGAAACATCTTATTGGTCAATGTGTTAGTGAGCTAGATGTGTTATCAGGTGGGCCTGGTATCTCAGTCAGAAGATTCATGATCGACAGTGGGCGCATGGTCTCATGGAATCTTCCAAGACCTTGAGATCATGCACCGTCTTTCTGATCTTCCAAGCGGTATAATGTTCTTAGTGGGTCCAATGCCACACATGCACATTTGTTGGTCTCTTATTGGTCCACATAATGATGATTTGGCAAGTTTCAGTGGGACCTAGTATCCAGCATGTCTTTGGGGTTCTGATAACTGCAGAGAATCTGACGGTTGGCGTAAGTTCTCATGAGTTTTGTTAGAGCTATGAGATCTTACACCCCCCATCCAATTATAGGGCTTCTATGCGGTGGGTCCTATGTCAGAGGTGATCGGGAAGGTATAGCGAATGATATGTTGACATGTGGCATCTTTCTAGGTGGGCCTAGGGTTATCAAAGGGTCTAGCAATTCAGATAAAATGTTTGGCGGTTCTGATATATTACAAAGGTTTCACTCATTCACAAAGAAAAGTAGCAGAGTTCTAAAAAGCTAGTGATTTAGTGAACACTGTGTTCGCATAATCACTAAACTATCTGGCGGAGACATAAGGTATTCTACAACTTGGAGGTGGTCTTTAGTCACCAAATCACTAAATGTGACTAGGGTCTTTTAAAAGATAAATCATAAATCCTATGAAATATGAGGATTTGACGGTCAGGACTTAAAGTTGACCTAATTTCAAATGTGGATCGCCGATTTGCTGTTGGCACTATGAAACTAGCCGTTTAATTTCAAATTCAAATTTGTAAAGGGTTTCCTACGACTAGAAGGACTAAAATTCAATGTTTAAGCGGCTGGAGTTGGTGGAAACAATTTTCAAACTATTGTAGTGTGGTCTAGGGTGTTCCATGATCATTTGCAGGGGTCTATACTATGTTCTTTGTGCTCGAGGTGTGTTGCAGGTGGCCGAACAGGTTGACAAATTTGGCATTTTCATGGTTCTCAATACCTTCTCAGTGAAATTGTCATGATTGAGGATCACTCTGGGATCTATTTTCTCCTGGTTGCCTGGGTTTCTTCCCTTATATTAAATTTTTTACTATTTCTAGTTGGTTGGGTGGTTGAAACCCTAACCCTAGTCACCCGAAACTTGATGCATCCTCTTTGAGGATTCCAAGGTAACTAGGGGTATAAGTAGTTAGTTTTTTGATAGAGTAAGGGTTCGGTCCTAAGGTTCTATTCTAAATTTTAGTCAATTCCAGTGGTTGTGATTGTATGAACATTAGAGGAAAGAGGAGCTAGATTTTGGGTCTTTTTCCTATCTTTGTGTTGCTTTGATTGTATATTGATCCTAAATATGTTAATGAGAACACTATTGAGTTCCAATCTTACATTTGTGTATGTCTTCTTGTTTTGGTTCTAAGTTCATATATGTTAGTGTCACAAAGTGTATTAGCATATGGTAAACAAAGAGTATTGTGAAGTTATCTCTGAGTTCCTAACAAAGTTAGGATTAAAGTCTTTTAGGTGAGTTCAGTGAGTTTACAACCAAATAAGAATCTGATGTCCTGATGTTTGAGGGAGAGGGGTAATAGGACAAGAACTTATCCTGAGCCCAAGAGTGTTTGATTTAAGATCTTCAACTGATGTATGTAATTTGGTGACTCTTTGCCCTAGGTTAAGGCATTGGTCCATCCTCTGGAGGCATTTCATTATCATCAACCACACACACCCAAATTTGAATGATAATATCTTTCAGTCAGTTAGTAAAGGACATAGTTGTATATTGTTTTGATACTTCTTTGGAGAAGTGAGTCAAGGGTACACCTGCCTAAGCATTAAGGCTCAAAGTGTAGGAGGATCTCATTGTTGATCCTTGTTAATTGGCCCTCTTCCTTGTAGACTTTGAAGTGGTGATAGAGTCAAAGTATCATTAAAAGTTATCCATCAAAGTATAAATCTACAAGTTGAAGATCATAAGGGAACTACCAACATGGCCTAGTACCATCCCTATGGCCCTTGAAAGATCTTTCTATCTACCTACTTGCAGCTAGATGGATGAGTATCTACAACCACAACTCATTAGACAAAACCAAAACACCAAACATCTTTCTTAGCCTAGATCTTTTGCTAAGCTCTAATACCAATTTGATGTAGAGCATCTTGAAAACCACATCAAATTCTTAATTAGGATCCTACTGATCCATTCATCATTCCATCATTTACAGGCATCTAACAAGATTAAACACATCATGTCTCAACACAAGTGTTGGAGTTTTTCCAGCAAGCCAGTGTTGACTGTATGTTTGTCATTGATGACAACATATGGTAAGAAGTGTGAGTTGATGATTTATGTAGTGATCCTTAAGTATATGTTTCTTAGATATGTTATCAACATGATATCATAGACACAGAGGTTGGTTCTGAGTGCAGACAGTTGTGTAGTTGTTTGTATCAGTAGTGTTCCTAATAGTATTATAGATAGAGTTTTGTATGTGATTTTTAGTGTGATTATGATGGAGCCTTTCACATTTATATTTGTGTATAATACATGTTTATGATGTTATGTTCATGGATGCAGACTTAGTTGTGTAGTACAAATGGAGTTATGATGTTTCTATTTTCCAGTTATAGTTTCCTGAATTTATTTGATGGAGCTTACATTCTTTATATTGTTTTAGTAGTTGCACCTATCATTTTGATATGTGTGTTTGTATTCATGTTTGGAGAAGAGTTAAGAATGTTTGGTTAAGAGTGCATAACATATTTCAGCATGAGAAGAAAGTTTCAATTAATTTGGTGGAGCCGACAGTGTGAAGCGACACGTCTACTCATATTGAGTTGTGCGGTCCTATTTATGTTGTGTACTTGATTTAGCCATTGGAGATATTATTGGAGAGTTATATTGTTTCTCTAATATGATTTCAAGGAAGTTCTAATAGGTCAACTTGATTATATCATTTGGAGAAAGATACCTATAGCCAGTTAGTTGTGATTGCTAAGTATGATTGTGATTGTGAGAGAAAAGAAGAATATGTGAATGTACTGAGACAATCATTAGTTGAAGATCTATGTGAAGAAGAAAATATTGTATTCTATTCATTGGAAGTGATCAAGATAGTAGGTCTACTTTCTAGTTCACCAAGATTTAGATATAGTGTATATCTGTTATGCAGAAGGTTGTAGCCTTCACCATTTGAGTAGTGTGCTCCAAGATGGTGTGTCCTCACCTTTAACAAGGTTAATTGTAAAAGACTCCTAAGAGGGTCCGAGCCTTGACAAGGTCACTATACTTAATGCATTGTAAAGATCAACTCCTAACATGGTTGTAAGATCTTCTAACAGGCACCATTATACTCTAGTGCAATTCATAGTGGGTGCTAATTTCCACTGGGGGATTTACCTATTTGGGTTTCCCCATAACCAAAATTGTGGTGTTGTGTTGGGTTTCCCCCCTCTCAGTTATCTCTTGGGACTATTCCTAACAATTGGTATCAGAGCCAAGTGCCTCAGAGAGAAATTTTAACAGCTTGAGGTTGATCATATGGCATTCTTTAGAAAAGAAAGTCCTAAGTTTGATTGAGAGAATTATCTAGACTGGAAGAACAAAATGACAACACATTTGCAGTGCATTTCTTTTAAGATTTTTGAAGTGGCTACTAAAGAATTTTAGATTCCCTCTTTAGTAGATCTTGCAAAGGAAGATGCAAATCTTAAGAAAAAGGAGATGTTCACTCAAAATGTTATTTCCAAAGAAACCCTTATCAGTGCCTTATCTAATAGTGAGTTTTTAGAGATCAAGAAAGTAGATAAAGCCTACAATATATGGAAGTATCTAGAAGACATGTTTGAAGGAGACATCCAAGCTAAGAATGTGTGTAGAAAGACATGGAAGAAAAAGTACAATACATTGGAGATTCTACCTAAAGATAAAATTAGAGCCTACAATCAAAGAATTAATGAAGCAGTTATAGGAATCAGAAACAATGGTGAAGAAATTTTGGAAGAAGACATAATGGATAATTTGATGACTACTCAAATAGAAGAATATGAGAGAAAGATAAATATCCTAGATGAGACTATGCAATTTTCAAAAGACTTCAGAAGGGAGACCTTAATCAATAAGATTTCAACGTTCGAGATATCAAGTTTGAAGACAGAGCCTAAAAGTGAGACAACCTTCAAAGCTTCTATCCATGGTAAGAAATCCTTAAACACTTCTGGTAATTTTGATGATGATGATGAAGATAAAGAACTAGATGATTTCATTTTTATGATTGCTAAGAAATAAAGGAAAGGAAAAGGAAAATATGAAGGTCAGTTACCATTCAAATGCTTTTCATCTAAGTGTCCTACAAGAGTCAAGAAGTTTAAAACTAATTACAAGCCTAAGTATACAAAAGAATTTTACTATGTTGGAGATGGGGTATTAGATGAAGATTTAGTAGAAGATGAAATTGGATTCATTGTTATTGAAGATATGGAGAAAATGTTTGATGAAATAGATATTGAAGATGAAATGAAAGCATAAGAGTTAGCATTAATTTCACAAGCTAACATCAGAACGGACTGGATCATTGACAACAATTTTTCACATCACATGACAAGAGAAAAAGATAGATTTGTACATTTGGATAAGTACAAAGGTGGCATGGTCAGATTTGGCAACAAAACTCCTAAACCTATCATAGGTAGAGGAGCTCTCACCTTGGATGGAAAGAATAACACTGATGATGTTCTATATGTTGATGGTTTGCAGCATAACCTACTAAGTGTTGGACAATTGCTTGACAAAGGATATCAGTTGGAATTCAAAGACAATAAGTGCATCATTAATAAAAAAGAAGGAATATTGATTGCATCAAGTTCAAAGACAAAAGGTAATGTTTTTCATCTTAAATTAGAAGCAAGTTGTTTTGTTGCTAAAGTAGATGATAGTTGGTTATGGTACAAAAGACTATGTCACATCAATTTTGACAATATAGTAAATATAAGAAATGTGAAGGTAGTAAGAGACCTCCCTAGTATTGCAAAACCAATTGATACAATGTGTAGGGAATGTGAGATGGGAAAACATGTGAGGAATTCATTTAGAAGCAAGCATAATTTGATAGAGAACAAATTGGATCTAATACATACAGACTTATGTGGACCAACTCAAATAAGATCCTACTATGGTGAAAGGTACTTTATTTTGTTTATTGATGATTATTCTAGAATGATGTGGGTTGCATTCTTAAAAGATAAATTTGAAGCATTTGAGAAGTTCAAAATATTCAAAGCTAAAGTTGAAAATGAGTTTGGAGTAAAGCTAAAATGTCTGAGATCATATAGAGGAGGAGAATTCACCTCTGATAGATTTTATGAGTATTGTGAAGAACATGGGATAAAGAGATAGCTAAGTGCACCTAGAACACCTTAGCAGAATGGAATTGCAAAAAGAAGAAATAGGATCATACTTGACACAACACGTACCATCATGATTTAAGGAAAATTTTCACACACCTATTGGAGAGATGCGGTCTATACTGCAGTCTATACTATCAATAGAATTCAATTGAGGCCAGGTGCAAACAAGACACCTTATGAGCTATGGTTTGGGAATGTACCTATAGTAAAATACTTCTAAATCTTTGGAATCAAGTGCTAAATCAAGAGAGATGAAGCTATTGGCAAGTTTGATGCAAGAAGCGATGAAGGTATTTTTCTTGGTTACTCTACTAAAAGCAAAGCTTATATATGTTTTAATTTAAGATTGAAGAAGATCATTGAAAGTGCTCATGTAAAGATTGATGAAAATTTTATGATTCAAGAGATATATCATGATTATGCATCTATGATTGAAGAAGAACCTATTCCTATCAGTAGAGAAATAATTTTTGATGAAATGTTTGATAGTATTGATGTATTATTCAATGATCCTAAAACAAGTGAAGAAGAATCAAAGAAGACATATGAGATAGTCGCACCTAATGTTCCAAAATTCACATCTAGATACCATTCAAAAGAAGACATCATTATAGATTAGAACAAAAAAATCATACAAGATCAAAAGCAAAAAGTTCAACAGCTGATGAAGTGGTATGTTTACTTTCAGAAATTGAACCCTTAAGTGTTGAAGATGCATGTAATGATTCAGATTGGCATGAATCAATGAAAGAAGAGCTAGATCAGATAATTAAGAATGATATATGGGAATTGGTCCCTAGACCTTATGACAAGAATGTGATTGGAACCAAGTGGATATTCAAAAACAAGATGAATGAAGATGGTAAATTAGTAAGGAACAAAGCAAGACTAGTATGTAAAGGATACACATAGAGAGAAGGAATTGATTATTCAGATACATTTTCCCCTATAAGAAGATTGGAAGCCATAAAGTTATTTCTAGCCTATGAAACATTAAAAGACTTTAAAGTATATCAAATGGATGTCAAATCAACATTCCTGAATGGAGAGTTGAAGGAAGAATTCTACATAGAGAAGCCTAAAGGATTTACTTTATCAAACAAACTTGATATGGTATGTAGACTAAAGAAAGCCCTTTATGAACTTAAGCAAGCCCCTAGAGCATGGTATGAAAGACTAGATGGTTACTTGACAAAGATTGGATTCAAGAAAGGAGTAGAGGATTGTAACTTATTCATAAGAGAGAGACCTGATGGATTATTACTAGTTGTTATTTTTGTTGATGACATTATTTTTGGTGGTAATGAGAAGCTTAGTGCAAAATTTGTTAAAGAGATGCTGAGTGAATTTGAAATGAGCATGATTGGACCTATCAAGTACTTTTTAGGACTGAATGTGCAGCAGACAGACAAAGGTATTTTCATTAATTAGTCTAAGTATGTGAAAGAGATATTGAAGAAATTGAAGATGGATGTTTGCAAGCCAGTAAGTACCCCTATGATAACAGGAAGCAAGCTTTCAAAAGAAGATGATTCAAAAGTAGTAGACAAGACCTTGTATAAGTCGATGATTGGTAAACCCATATATCTTACTCAATCTAGACCAAATATTTCTAATGCAGTTGGTATTGTTGGAAGATTTATAGCAAAACCTAAACAAAGTCATCTTATGGCCATAAAGAGGATATTCAGATATTTGAAAAGAACTATAGACTATGGTTTATGATATCCTAATTTGGAGAATGTAGAACTTCAAGTGTATATAGATGAAGATTGGGTAGGTTACATTGATGATAGAAAGAGTACCTCAAGAGGAGTGGTATTTCTTGGAGATAGACTTGTTACTTGGATAAGAAAGAAGTAGAATTGTATTTCTCAGTCCACAACAGAAGCAGAGTATGTAGAAGTAGCATTAAATTATTCTACAATTATGTGGATCAAGCAGATGATAAAAGATTTTGGAATTCAAATTGATTATCCTATTTTTATTCATTGTGACAACACTAGCACTATCAATATGTCAAAGAACCCTATGATGCATGCAAAGACAAAACACATTGAGATAAAATATCACTTCCTAAGAGAGAAAGTTGCAGAAAAAGAAGTAAAGTTGGATTATGTGAGTACAAAAGAACATCTAGCAGACATTTTCACAAAGCCTTTACCAAAGCATACATTTGAGTATCTCAGGGAAAAGCTGGGATTAATTCCATTCCCTGAATCTGATTAGCATTTGCAGTAGTGCATTAGTCCTCAGTGACTGATGAATGGTTGACTACTTACTTCAGGCGTAGTACTTGTGCTTATTTTTTTTGGCACCCTTTTCCATTGATGTCAAAGGGGGAGTGATTATATAGTCATGAAAAACAAAATGGTTGAGGAGTATGAAGTAAGGAGGAGTATACAGTAAGAAGATACAACTATTCATATTCAGTGCATTCAGAAGTAGATGGAGGATTCCTCCTTGGGGGAGTTTTGTTGAGGAAATGGATAATGTTATAAAATAATTATATGCTTGGATTGGTGGTGTTTTTCATTCCATATGTTTCCACCAATGCCAAAGGGGGAGATTGTTGGAGATTTGCCAGCAAGCCAGTGTTGACTGTATGTTTGTCATTGATGACAACATATGATAAGTAGCATACATTGAAGACTTATGTAGTGAGCCTTGAGTATATGTTTCTTAGATATGTTATCAGCATGATATCATAGATGCAGAATTTGATTTTGAGTGCAGACAGTTGTATAGTTCCTATCAGTAGTGTTCCTGACAGTATTACAAACAAAGTTTTGTATGTGATTTTTAGTGTGGTTATGATGGAGCCCTGGGCATTTATATTTGTGTAGAAGACATGTTTATGATGTTATGTTCATGGACACATAGTTATTTGTGTAGTACAAATGGAGTTATGATGTTTTTATTTTCCAGTTATAGTTTCTTGAATTTATCTGATGGAGCTGACATTATTTATATTGATTTAGTAGTTGAGCCTATCATTTTGATATGCATGTTTGTATTCATTTTTGGAGAAGAGTTAATAATGTTTGGTTAAGAGCACATAACATATTTTAGCATGAGAAGAAAGTTTTAGTTAATTTGGTGGAGCCAACAGTGTGAAGTGACGCGTCTACTCATATTCAGTTGTGCGGTCATATTTATGTTGTGTTCTTGATGTAGCCATTGGAGATATTGTTGGAGAGTTATATTGTTTCTCTAATATGATTTCAAGGAAGTTCTAATAGGCTAACTTGATTATATCATTTGGATAAAGATACTTATAGCCAGTCAGTTGTGATTTCTAAGTATGATTGTGATTGTGAGAGAAGAGTAGAAGATGTGAATGTGCTGAGACAATCATCAGTTGAAGATCTATGTGAAGCAGAAAAGAGTGTATGCTATTCATTGGAACTGATCAAGACAACATGTCTACTTTCTAGTTCACCAAGATTCAGATATAGTGTGTATCTATTATGCAGAAGGTTGCAGTCTTCACCATTTGAGTAGTGTGCTCCCGGACAATGTGTTCTCACCTTTAACAAGGTTAATTGTAAAAGATTCCTAACAGGGTCTGACCATTGACAATGTCACTGTACTTAATGCATTGTAAAGATCAACTCCTAACAAGGTTGTAAGATCTTCTAACAAAGATGATTATACTCTAGTGCAGTTCATAGTGGGTGCTAATTCCCACTGGGGTTTTTACCTATTTGGGTTTCCCCGTAACAAAAATTGTGATTTTGTGTTAAGTTTTCTCATATTGTGTTTATGCTTAATGTTAATCTATACTTAATTGGATAAAGAATTGAATCTTGTAGATAACAGATTCACCCCCCCTCTCTCAGTTATCTCTTGGGACTATTCCTAACAATAAGTTCATCAACTCAATCAACACTTCATCATCACTATTAGAGATAACTTTTCAATAACATCATGGCTAAAAATTCTCAATCATAAATCCTCTCCTAATATCTCATCACTAGAAACAATACCACATATTTTGAAGGCAACATTATGTTCAACAACTCATAATCTCAACATTCAAACAAGAGATCAGTCAACAATGTTTTAAGATTCTTTGATAAGCTTCAGCACCTATTCGATTGTAATATAAAATTTTTCATTCAATAAACCATAGCATCAACAAAAACATTCTAAATATTAACGCTTCATCACACCTTTGATCACAAACTGTGGATTTGTCTTATGTTGCCCTACAAAAATTGTTCAGAAGCAATTTATTGTTCTATGTATTGCTCACTTCAAACAGTCCTTTTACTGATGAAAACCATATCTTATTACATTTCCACCACAACTTTGATAAGCACAACAAATTATCCTTAAGTATCTTCTCTGCACAAAATGTTTAGTCACCCAATGCATTGGAACCATAAATCAATCAAAGAACAAGAGACCAATTGATGTGTCTGACTACCTTTTTGCTAGACCTGCACTCAGAAAATAATATCTCCCAACGTAGAATGAATTGGGAAAATATATCTAGTGACTTTTTAGATTATTAGGATCATAAAAATATATCTAAAACTTAGGGAAATCCAATATTTCATTTGGAAGCTATCCCCTTGTACCAAGACTGATTTTATTGTCAAGAAAAACTCAGAAAATTCCATTGTTTATGCCACACAGGAATCAAATATATTCCACAAAAAAATCCAAATGATCCAAAACCTATTTAATATGAAAGATAACTCAAAATACTATCATAATCCAAAATATTTTAGTTTTTGAATTGTTGCGAATGAAGTTATGAACAAACCCTTCTACTCAACTCTATCAAAGAGGGTTTTAGACAACTTTAAGAAAATCCATTCAAAATTTCATTATAATCCTTGGTTGAGCCTTAAAATTGTTTCAAATTAAAGAAGAATCATTATAATATCTTCCAAAATAGTTTTTATACTTCAATCAATCCATTTATCAAGGTAAATATCCATTAAACAATAAGGAAATGTGACTGGTACATAAGACATTTAAAGTATTACACAAAAATTTACTTCTATTCATTGAAACCATAAAAAAATACATTATGATTGTTCCAAATTTTACATAAATTCCTTCACTACTATTTACAATCACTCCTTGGGTGATCTTCCTTCCATTTTACATGAAAACTCCATGACTATCACCCTATCTGCAGACCAGATGTGACGATTAGAGGTTTACATCCAACAACTTACATGAAACCTTCCTCCAACTGGCCACCATACCCAAATTTGACCAAATGAGAATATTTATGGCCTCAAACATCCACATGATATTTACAACTTTCCTCTAGACTAATTATATCCTTTTTTCAACTTTACAATGCACTTTTGTGCTTGACAACATTTTTGACATAAATGACAACTTTTGGAATTTAAACTCCAAACTTGACCAAACTTCACATGGGCACTCTAGACACATTAAGATTGATAAAATGTGAAATATTACATAAATTTTATCCTTCCTTGGGTATTTTTTCATAATTTGACCTTCCTGAATCAACTAGGACCTTATTGGACTACTTTGAACAAATAGCTCAAGGTGCCTTACAAAGTGACTCAACATAATTTGAAATGGATCATAATACATTAAAATGACCTTAAAGACAAAAATTGACTCAAAAGCCTTGTGAACATTACTCATTTCCTCATAGTAAATTCCTTTGGTACTAGGCCCTCATGCACCAAGGAACCACCCCATACTCTCTTGTATATGGTGCAGAAATTGTCTTACCAATTGAGGTTGAGTTGTCATCACTACATGTTTCACTCAAGAACTTGGTCACAAATGAAGACTATCATGTAGCATGCCTCACGCAACTATATTTTCTCGATGAGAAGAGACTACAAGTATATGATCAGTTGGTTGTATATTAGAATAGGCTTTAGAGAAGATATAAAAAGAAAATCCATCCATGATAATTTGAATCGGGGGATTTAGTCCTTAAAGAGAATCAAAAGGTATAAGAATATAGAGAAAATAAATGAAAATTTGAGGTTACTTGGATGGGTCCCTATATTGTCACAACATGTTTTTTCTCAGGACTGTATCAGCTATCCACACTAGAAGGTGAACCTCTAAATGATCCCATCAACATCATTCATCTCAAAAGGTTGTATTCTTGAGTCATGTAGTGTACCCCACTTATCTAAAAAATAACATAAAAATATATAAAAATTCCTAAAAAAATTGTTATCCTAGTGAAAACCTAGCAAACAGGTGCCTTGATAATACCAAAAAAATTTAAAAATTTTTAAAAGTAAAGACAAATAAATGTCCAATGGTGAAAACTTGGCAATCAATTGCCTTGGATGAGTATGTGTGGTGAAAACCTAGAAATAGGCATCACACATAGTGGATTGTACTATTATGTATCAAAATCTCACATCCCAATGACTAAGATTTATACCCCCTAAGTTGTATTTATTGGTCATGAAAATAGAAGATTAGTTTGGAGAAAAGTATAATAAAATAGGAAACAGGGCATGATAAAAACTATCCTATGGATTTAAAAAGATGACATAAAGATGTCTTATCATGGTGTATATTGAAATACATTTCATTTGTGGAATTATCTTATTGTGGGTAATTTAGTGCATTTTTGTCAGTTTCACAGTTATGGTTATGTAAATCAACTTGGGTGTACTGGGCCTCCTATTGAGTGTTGATGCATTAGTTCCACCATAGTTTTTGATCTACATCTATGTTCCTAAAGATACCTTTTATGTCTATGATTCTAGTCCATGCAAGGGAGCTATGGCATATGTGTTTTGTAACACATGGTGCATACCTCCTTTTGCAAAATCATACTAGGGTGTGCTCTCTGATATTCACACAATATAATCTCCAAATCGCATCCTGCATTTTAGTTAGTTGCATTCTTAGATCAATCTTACATCTTGCATTATTTTTTGGAAAGGCTCTTGTTTATTCAATATCCCCCCTCCATCTTAACTATCTAAATGTCTCTCCTAGCTATGTTGATACACACAAAAACATGTCTCACCTAGAAGTCTTAATTGCATCCATCATCATATTTTTATCCCATCTTAATTATTTTAGTTTGCATGTCATTCCGCATGGCATTAGTTTACATATCCATTACCATTATCATTTTAATTATATTATCATGCATGCCATTTTTAATACATTATTTTGCATTCATTTTCATATTAATAGAATTATTAATTTCACATATCATTTTAATTAGTTTGCACATCATATTTTAATTACATTAGGTTGCATAGTTACTTGCATTTAGTTGCATTACATTACAATCAATCATTGTATCACATTTGATTAGGATGCATCACATTATAATATTACATTGGCTCATTTCATTTTTACAATATCATTATTCCATTTGCATTTATTATCTAAACTATTAGATATCATCATTAGGCTCATTTTATCGTTATCCATTATATTGCATATAATTATTTTGTTAACCATTCCATTCACATTTATTATTATCTATCCACCTAGGAGCTATCATCATTGGTTATTATTAAATCCATTAAGATTCATTTCATATCACTATTACTATAATTAGATCCATTATTTAGCCATATCATTCATTAAAAATCTGTGTTTACACTTATTATTTATCCATGTCATTATTCATTAATCCATGATTGTATTTATTCATTGCATCATTAATCATTAAATCCATTGTACATTTATCCATCCATCACATTTAATGACTAATATCCATAAATATAAACTCACATCCAATATACATTACATATTCATCACATATATTAGTCACATCAATGCATCTTATAAAATCATCAATATATAAGTAAATCATCCATCCTGCATACATCATGTACACATCATACATATGAATAATCTACACTAATCTACATCATAAATCATTAGAATCATCATAAACATGACATATAGCATAAATCACATATCACATACATCTTGCATCATACATGTTAGTAACATCATCATGTACATAAATGCATCCATATTCACATACAACACATCCATAAATGCATCCATACTCAATAATAACACTCAACACATCGGACTAATCTAAATTTTCATATAAATCATGAAAGAGTAAATGTCCATAAAGTACATTAATAGTCCATTGAATGATACACAAAACAAATACATTATCAATGCGTAAATGCACCTAGGTTTTGTTGTACATCTCATCTCAAGTGTCAAAAAATTTTAAAAAAAACAATTTGTATCAATATGGCTGGGAGGATCTTAGGCGGTTGACTAGGATGACCCTCTCTCTCCTCCCTTGTCCCTAGGCAATCTCATGCCCACTGATCCCAATGAGTCTCTCCCCATGGTGTTTTATACCCCTCTCTCTAAGAAGACTGGAGCTCTCTATCCCTTAGGTATGACCTGGTGATATAGGGTCATATAATATGTGGCCTCTCTCCTAGCTCTCACTGTGTCCCTCTATTCTTCTATAGCCTCAAATAAAATCTATGTTTCTCCTGGGAGTGTGGTTGCCTAATGTGCAAGCTCATGCTCACCCTTGTATGTCTCATCTTTCCACCTCTAAGTATCCCTATCTATTTTCATATCCTATAGTTTCTATCTCAGAGATTCTACCTCCTATTGCAGCTCATCAGCCCCTCCCCTAGCATCATAACCACATCAAAATCCTTGGAATCCACCCTCCTCTACATGTCAGCTAGGGATATATGTGCACTATCTTCCTAGGCCATCTCTATCTTAAAAAGTCCCTATAATCTTGTCAGCTCCATTTGTAGGTTATATCCCTCTACAGGGTCAGTGGTGTTCTCACCCCTCTCGGCCTCGAGCTCTACTCAAACTTGATGCAACTCTACCTATACTGTGTCATATGCTTCCTATGAGACAAAATCATGTAGTGGTCCACAATAATAGTGTTATTGTCAGGTCCTATATTTGTACCTATACCTATGGTGACACATGTGCCTAGATTACTGCTACTCCATGTACTTGCACCCCTACTATCTGTACCTATAGTGGGGGGGCCCTACTGATATCTACAAAATTCCCCCTCCTCATAGTGGGTACCCTAGGAAATACCTTATGTACTCCTATAGAACCTGATGGACCCTCCCCTCCATCTCCTCCCCTTTAATACTTATCTCCTACATCATCCTCATCTCCCACCTCACCACCCTGGTCTGAGCCTACTTGCTACTCTCCCCACACCAATCTCAGATCTATAAGTTGCCCTGGTTTGTGTACATCCCACCACTATGTATATTTTGGCATCATACCTACATCAACTAATGCATATCATCCCAGTATCCATCCTAATTTCTCCATGCCCCTCCATGGCAATTGGGTTCCCCTAAGATCAACTCCTTTCCCCCATAACCCGACCCCATGTGTCAGTAGTGGTTGTGGGAATCTATCTGGGACCACATCCTAGATGATGTCAAACTACTGCCTAACACATGATGGCATGTACTAAGAAATATGATAAACTAACTAATCAATGAGCCAATAGTTTCCTTGTACATAACCAAAGATAGTGCACATCTAAGGTTCCATCATTGCTTTGGTGTTTCTTGTCCTAGTAGCCTCATGGCTCGCAACCCCTGTATGGTGTCTAGTCAAACACCTAGAGATCATCTAATAGTCTCCTCTTGTACCCAACATCTCTGGTAGTATCATATTTAATTGAAAGTCTATACTTATAGGCATATGGCTTGTACATCACTTGTGTCACCTAGAGTTTGATTAGTCATGTGACAATAATATGCTCACACGCCCACACCAATAGTAGTGTAACTCATGTGCCTGGACTCCTACATCCCTATTAGGTGCACATGTGAAGGTCATAGTACAACTAACTCAAGATGTGTACCCTTACCAGTGCATAGTTTCCTCCTCCTTGAGAATGATGCTCAAAACCCTAGCTCATCCTTGAGCGAATCTATGTCCCGCTAGGTCTAGACACATCTTTCCTGCAATCAATCCTATCATGTACAGTACCACTCATGGTAGTCCTTCCTACATCTACCCCTTCCAAGGAATCCAATATCATGCACATGGAAGTGTGGAAAAATAATTTCTACAAAAGGTTGCCATGTAGGCATCTCCATCTAGAGCTCTAAGCCCTCTAAGACATACTCTAAAATTGTGTTGATGGGCACATGATAGATCCTCCAAACATTAAGTAACATAATAGGTGTCTCTCTAGTAGGAAGATGAAAACTCAATGTGTCAAAATTTCAGCACTCTACAAGTTCTTTCATGAGTGCATTATGCGCTCAAAGTCTCAGCCACTCATGTACATGATGGAGGTCATACAACGTCACATGTCCCAAATCCATTGATATCAATTGATCCCTTAGGGTTATAGTGTCTAGCTAACACTTCCTCAAAATGAGTGGAAGTTCATGTGCCTGCATCTAGTTCAACCATGTTAGTCATTTCATTCTCACCTCATTCTTCTCATATCCTAGTCTGGATTGGGGCATCATGTCCCTGATCCCCCCTTGGTTAGTCCCTAAACCCCCCCAAGGTTATGTTCTAAAATTACCTTTAGTATTTTTTTTCCAATTTTCATAGACATTGAATTGGGGCATCATGTCCTCAATCACCCCTTGGTTAGTCCCCGAACCCCCCCAAGGTTATGTTCTAATATTCCTTTTAATCTTTTTTTCCAATTTTTATAGATGTTGATTGGGAGTCGGAGACGCGGATCAGAAAAAATGTTGATCCACGAAGATGCAGATTGGTACATTTGGTCTCCCAAATCTCTTGAACCCTAACCCATATTTTCAAAGATGACAATTCAAGGATTGTCATCTCCACTCTGCATTTTGCATCCCCATAGATGTTGATCAATCGATCAATATCTGTACAAACATTGATTGGTTGATCAATGTGTTCACCTCGATAGTTAAACCCCCCAATAAATACTCTAAAAGGAATTAAATGTGCAAAGTAAAATATGAAAATGAATTTATAGGGACAAGGTTTAGGGACTCACGGGTGGGTCCCAGTCGACAAGTTTCTGGTATGTCCTAACAAGCTCTCTAAGATGGCTCCTCTCCCTCTTGTCGGTCGTGTCACTCTCACTCACTCTCAATTTTCTTTAGGTCCCCCCTAGGCCCATTCTATTTTCCTAATTCTTGTTATTCATCTCGGTTTCTCCCACCACCTTGATGGACATGCAATTTTCCACTTTTCTCCTTCTCCTCATTCTTCTTTCCCAGATTTCCATCTTTTTTTTGAGAAAATTCCATGAAATATTATTTTTGTGTTATTTTCTCAAGGGGGCACACCCTCAAACCATCATCACTTTGGCATGATTCTTAGCCTCCCAATCTATTATAGGGCATCTTATTTTCTTTTCTTTGACATGACGCCACTTATGACACTGCAACAAAGACAGGCAAAATGTAGGTGTCTAAAATTGTTCCTACTAATTAAATTTATTTTAATTAATAACCCTGTAATATTATAATTAATTATAATTAATTAATTATCTCTATTATATTCCTCTATCCATTTAATTAAATTTATTTAAATAAGTTGGGTTCATTACCTAAAGTATTTAGATTTTAATTAAATACCCCACTTTTCTAATGTATTAAATCTAATTTAATACATGTCCCTCCATAAATCCCCTTTTGAATAAATTTATATTTATTTAAATCCTACACATCCTAATATTCTTTTAAACCTAAATTAATTTAAATCTAATTTTAATTATTCCTAAACCCAACCTAAAAACCTATCCTACACCCATCACCTCATCCAGTAAACCTACCTTTTTGAACTAATCCATGATTAAGCCCCTAAAAAGGTGATTCCTAACCTCATTATCCCCTAATGAGTTTCTCACACATGTGAGAAACTCTTCCCAAGGAAGTCACTCAACTTCCTTAAATTATGTAACTAGATCCTTACACCCTTGTCCCCCACTCCTCTCACCAATGTTGCTCACACGTGTGTGAGAAACCTTGGGCCCTTCAAACCTTAAATGCTTATCTTGTCTCAATTTGACTATTTGCACGGACATCCCCTTTATCCTATGTGTTCCTTATGTGGCTCCTATGTGGATGCCACTTCGGTGCCACCTCATCCAAGCCATCATCCTTCTCCCAAAAATCTATAAATGGGATCTTTTCTAGAAGCATTTCATGCATTAGTTTTCATGCATTGTTATTATTGTCAAATATCTTAGAATTCTTGAATCCATTTTTAGTTTCATAGAAATATCATATTAGTTTGAATTCATATCTTTGAATCTCCATTATCATGTTAGCTTAATATTGAATCTTTGTTAGCTAGATCTTGTATTTCAACATAGAAGCATACTAACCTTGAATCAAATTATTGTCTTCATCTTTAATCATTATTTTGCAACTAGTTCCTCATACTAGTTTGCATCACTCTTGATCTCCATTTTAGCTTGCATTGTATAATTTTCATTATTTGGGAATTAAATCTATTGTGTTTAGAAAGAACACCCACATCTCCATGAAAGAGAAAATTAAACAATCCATTTGGGTGCACTTATTTTGGCTCTATTGGAGGTTGTGTGGAATATTTGTATTTTTTTAATTTTTAAGTCATGTTTTAAATTGTTATTGCTAAGCCTTTAATGTTTGACATGTTTGAGCTTTTTCCACATATATAAATATTTCCACATACATAGGTAGAAAAATCAACCACTTTCTTTTTATTTGAAGTTACACATTCCAAATTTTCATATTGTAATAGTGACTTATGCCACTTATTCTAAGTTGGAATTCAAACTTTATCATTGTAAAAGATAGGTAAATCCTAACTTGTCCTCAATTAGGTATTTATTCTAAGAGCTCACTTATCTATTTATCCTAAGCAACTATTTTGGGAAGTTCTCCTAGAATTAGTTAATATAAATAACTACTTCATGTGACCACCCTAGGTAGTTATCGATGTGGTTATTCTAAGGGGTTATGAGTTAGTTATCAAGGTGATCCTATAAATACAAGGATTTTTTAATGGAAAAGGTAACTTTTGTAGAGAGGATACTATGGAAAAATTTCCAAATAAACTTTTGCATTGACTTTTTGTACTTAAAAGCTTTTTGAACTTGTATATTTTCAAAAGGAAAATAAAGAAAGTATTTAGTCATATGTCAAGATGTATTTTTGAGTTATCATTACTTATTTATCGTATGCTAAGTTGGTAATGTCTTTATGTATTTATGGAATCCATTGGTTTCTAATTCAAATGATATATGTAATTGATAAAACATAGGCATGCCCTAGTACCTTATTTTGAATGTGATAAGATAACTTATTTCCTCGTATGTTGAGATTTGTTATCTTTATTTCATTATTTCATATACAAAATTATTATGTTCTAAAACCCCCTTGTAATCTATTATCAATTATGAATCTCAAATAGTATTCATATGTCTATTGTTGGAATTTATGCTATCCATTTTCTTTAGCTTTGTTTTGTCTCCTTTCTGTACGTTTAGGTGAAAAGTACACAAAAACAACAAATACCTCCACCATACAAGAGAGCTTAACCTCTCAAATGTAGAGGAAGGTCACAATCTAATTATGATTTTATTGCAATCTCTCCAACTATTGGAATGGTTTTCACTACTCCTCAGGCAAACAAAGTCATTTTGAAAAAGCGTTTGCAATGACAAATCTATTTACCAACACATTATTATGATCATACATCATTCCATTATGAAATGAGAAATTTTATCCAACTTCTCAATAATGAATATTACATTAGCATTCTATTATACATCTGCATCCATGAGGAGAAGACAAAAAACCACTCAGATTCTTATCACCATAATTCAATAGACCATACCAAGTTTCTATGTTTTAAACTTGTCAAGCATCTACAAAAATTAATACATTATATCTCTCTAATTCTTATCACTATCACTAATCATTATACATGCAATTTTTAGCAATAAACATGATATACATTGTATACTCTTCCTTACAACACAAAATCATCTTGTAAAACTCAAAAAACATAGCAAAACCTTCCAAACAACCAAAAACATTGAAAAATATAAAACACTCGTCTAAAGGTGACCATGTTTAGGGTGTCTGTGATAAGAGCCTTCACTTTCTATGATACACCACACATAACTTGACTCCAAACATACGAACCCTATAATGGACCAAAAACATTAGCAAAAGATCCAAAAAATTGTCGAAGACACCCAAAAAAATAAAAAAACAACCTGTAAAAAAACTTGCAATAAATCTCCTTTGTACATAACCAATTATTTGGCATTTCAAAGCTAGGCATTGAATGATGACATACAACACATATGAGATTCAACAAAACCAAGTCAAAATAGTCAAAACTAAGCAACAAGTCCTCAACTACACTACCCAAACTGTCTTATCTATCAATTAGTCCCATAGCAAGACATTTTGTCAAAAAACATGTTTTCTTACACAAGGGAAGGAAAACTCAAAATAAAATAGAGAAGTTTTAGAAAAGGTACCTTTTTTCTTGAAATCAGATAGCATCAACAATACGCCAAATTTTAATGTCCAAACTATTGCAAAAAAACACAGACACATAATCAATATAGTTGCAACTTGTTGAGTCAAGTTAGTCTTATTATGTTTTGATCTTCGCAAGTCATGTTCTTATGTATCTTTGGGATGTCCACAAGTGATTTAGAGATGCCACGATGGTTCATGACTTATTTTATCTTTGTTTTCTATTTTTGGAATGTTTGTCATGAAGTCTTAAAAGAGCAATCTAGGTGTCTATGATAAGAGCCTTCACATCCATATACAAATATCCAATTTGCAATATTGTAATGGATACTTCAGTTGTGATATGCCACACATACCTTGAATCCGAATGCTTCACCTAGATGAATCAACCCACATTCCTTGTCTATTCAGTGTGCCTATTTTCAATGCAAGAGGATAATTGTACCTAGATCTTTCATATATTGGTAGGATGGTATCCATTTTTTTTGCTATAATAATAGTGGCTCAATGATGATAAATAAATAGCTCAATTCAGTTGGAAATCAAAAGCATGGTTATTAAAGCATTAAGTTTTCTACTTACTATAAACTAAGGGTTTCAATAAAGAATTCATTATCATTCTTTCATCCCCTTTCTATCATCTTCTATCAGTCTAATATCTTCTATCAGTCTAATCCCTTCTATCAATCAAATCTCTTCTATCACTCAATCTATTTGTTAAAATGGTCAAATCAATTTTCAAATCAGTCAAATCAATTGGTCATTCATTTCATCGTCATTTGTCTTATACAGGGTAGGTCTTCCCTGAAATCAGACAGTGTAGCTAGTCTTATACAGGATGGGTCCTTCCTAAAACCAGACATGAATCTTATCAATAATGTCTATGTCCAATATCGATTGAATAGTCATCATAGCTAGCCAACATTCTTCACTTCTTACTAATTATTCTTTTCTTGCATCATTTAAGCTAAATCTTCTTTCAAGAGATCGTTCATGTATTTCTGGCACAAATAATCTCTTGAGGGGGCGTCATTCACCTCGTTGTCATGTTGTTCCTATTGGGGCATACCGGGGCATAATTTTTATTATTCTTTGAAACAATGCCTAAAATGCATTGTATCAAAGAGGGGCAAAATGTAAACACTTAAAAATGGCCTATTGCTCTAATGCAATGACATTAATAATATTCCTCTTAAATTATTAAATAATCTTTATTATTTAATTACTCATGTCATTCTACCATATTCTAAGATCAAAATCATCATTTCTACCTAATTCCATAATTAAGTGATTTTAAAAAATTACTTTAATTAATGAACTTCTAAATAATTATTTCATTATCTATTCATCTATAATATAATTAAATAAATAACCTTATTTAATTATACCCTATCTTATAATTATTAATTAAATAACTAAATTTAATTAATGTTCCTCCTCCTAATTATTACATTTATGTAATATTTAAATTAAATTAAACTGTATTAATCAAAGCTCTTAACTCCACAATTCCCTCTCCTAACTATTTAATCCACTTTGTTAATTCCTCCCTTAACAATCAGTTAAGTCTTTCATCAATTCAGTCTTCTAATCTATGCAATTAGTTGACTCATTCATACAATTAGTTAACTCACTATTCCATTCAAGTCATCTCTATTATCTCTATTTGAGCATTAGATGTTGTCATTAGTATCAAAATGGATCAGTCAGTTATCTATGTTGATCTGTCAGTAAAAGGAAGAACTTCAAGCTGCATTATGCTATTTGGTTAAACAAACAAGCCTTCATACCGAGTATTCATAAGCCAGTACTGAGAGCTAAATGGAAACATGTTTAACTGGGCACCAAAGAATTTTTACTGAGCATCATAGTATATTGAGCACTGAGCATCAGTAAACACTGAGCACATTGGACACCAAGCACCAGTATATTCACTGAGCAGAATCGGTTGTGTTTATCGAGCGATCCAAGAAATGACATAGTAATCTATTATGACACATTTATCTATGTAAATGGTTACAATGGATTCATTAAATGTTTTACCAAGATCGAGGATTATTTATTGTAGATGTAATCATTAATTGTAATGATGATCCCCATGTAATAGTCAGATATAGGTTAATTTTGTATACTGTAGATCTTAGGTTTTTCCTAAGAAGATGTAAACCTAATTAGGTCATGGAAATTATGGAAATCATAGTAGTATGCTATATATTTGTAATTCATGTCATTTTGACATACAGATGAAAATGAAGGATGACAAGGAGATCTTGAAGCAGTAACCACCTTCAAGACATCATAATTCAGACATGGTTTGAGCAGTAAGCAAAGAAACAATTTAGGTTATTTAGATTTAGTCAAGGCTACTAAGAAGAACAAAGGACAGACTACTACACATTGAGGTGATATTTATTCAGTATATCATAGATCTGTTTCAAACAAAGTATAGTTGTCATTTACAGATACTTTTTTTTATCTTCTAATCATTGTAATAGAGTAGACTTAACATTTTGATTGTAAATCTCTTAACCGAGTACACACTTAAGTAGTGTTGTCTAAATCCTTTAACAAGGTAGATCTTAGTCAATCTAATTGTTACTCCTAACAGGGTAAGATCACTAGAAGTGATCAAAACTTGTAGCCTTAATCAACATACTTTATTATCTGTAGTAGTGAAGAATTTGTGGGTGTGTGAGGCCTCACCCTAGACCCGTCATAGCTTTTCCATTATTGTTATGGTAGACCTAGTAATTGGCTTAATGTTTTGATTAGTTTAGTAGATTCTACCCTCTTAACAAGGATTTGATTATAGTTGATGAGAATACATTACATTTTATGATGCTTTCTATACTCACAATGTTGACTTTATGATACATTATGATTGACATTATGATGATTGATTTAGATGAAATACTGAGATGTGCAATTAGGGAATTTATGTCGATATGAGTTGTTAGGAAGAGAAGACAAGGTAATGCTTAAACTTGGGATTACAACACATGGGTTAACTACACAATCTATGGAAGGTATGGACATATTGCAGCTAATTGCATGAGGAAGAGATGGGCTGGAAAATTGCAAAGTTGGACAAGAACTGGGATGGCACGCTTACACTGTCACAAAGTCAGTCACCTTAGTAAAGACTGCAGAGACCAAGCACTAGAAGAACAAGTTTTTGAGAATGGAAATACAATTACAGATATCATGAGAATAAGAAACACTATGTGGAGAAATGCATCAAATGATAATGCTGAGTCAAGCAATGCAATTGGTGAAACCTTGTCTATTGGATTGGGTGACATCGGCACCTCCACCTAAGCTTAAAAAAGTATGTATGGAGCTAACATTTCAAGTTGATCACATTTTACATACAGTTCCTTATATTAGATGTGCACATACCAAATCCACATGAATTGAGATGCATTATGGTCTTATAAGCTTTGGACTTTAAATAGTTTACAATCGGTGTATGCTAGACCGAGTAAGAAGTTACCCGTCGGTGACTATTACACAAGGTTAACCAAGTATCAGTATTAACCCAGTGAAAAGTTATATGTTAACTGAGATATTGGTATTTTGTGGTACTCGCCAAGTTTGACAATTGTCATCGAGCTGTGAGTAGGTTGAGCATTTATTGCAAAAAGGTCTTGAGCAGGAATTTGAAAAAGTTATAAATATGTGATGAATTTAGTTCATTATTTCACCAGCATTTATGAAGAGTGAAGAGTTTCCAGAGTGATTTCATGCAAAGAATTTTTAGAGTATTTGAGCACAGTAGCAAAGTCTTCTAAAGTGATTTCTTCAACACTTTCATGTAAGTACTATTATTATCGAGCTGTTCATACTCATACTTATCGAAACCCTATTTTAAGAAATAATGGCATCCACATCAAAGGTGAACAAGTCAAAGTTTGCAGAGGAGGAAGAAGTCAACCTTATTATTTCTACAACATGTAATGAACCACGATACAAACTTCATCCTGAAGTTGCATCACAAATTGATCAAATGGGAGCTTTCTCAAGCATACCACCTAGGGTTCTATTGGTTGAGGATGTATGATCATGCATTCACTGCAAGATAGGAGAAATTGGAGATTTTGATATGTATGCAGCTTATCAGAAGCTAAGTGGAGAAGATGGAAAACTAAAATCTGATTACAAGCAACTAGAAGTAATAGGTCTTGTCAATGCCCTAAATTTTTTGAGAGAATTCAAGAGTGAATGGATTAGGGTTGTTCTCAGTCGGTACCATGATGGAAAGTTTTGGTTGGGTGAGCCCGTCAGAATAACCAATAAAATGATTCATGATGTCACCGAGTATCCTACCATTGATAAGGCAAAAGAAATTCACAGGGCATCTAGGACAAGAATTGAGAAGAACATGGGAGCCAAGTGGGATGGCCGAGCTATGAAGATCAATGCAATCAAAGACCCAGAGGTAAAATATGCAGCACATGTCATCAGTTATAAGATTTACCAGTCGAGCAGACTGAATAGTGTGCCATGTGGAGCTATTGACATAGCTTATAGAATGGTTAAGAAAGGTTATCAGTTGTACCTTGTGGAGCTTCTTTTAAAGCAGATTGAAGAGAACATGAAGACAATCCAATCGGCGAAGTCTAGCACATGTAAGTTTGGATCATTGCTGGTTTGCATATTCTTTTATATGCAAAGATTTTTCCCATCGGCTGGTAATATAGAGTGGTCAACCAACAAGCCATTCATAGTAAAAATTTCAAATTTGATTAAGAATTTGGGAAATTATCTTAACAGTATTTTAGATAATTACTTTGAGAAATTCAAAGGTAGAATGAATTCTCATGGAAAAATTCTAAGGCAACTAGTTGAAGAATATGAGCATGATATATATTTTCTAGTTGACACCTATAACACATTGATTAAGGCTGTGGAGCCTAGGAAAAAATGGTTATCCCCCATGGGATATGAAATAGATATTGATTTTGCTTCCAAATCAATAAAAGCTTTGTTGGTTGTACCTAAGGATGTTAATGTAGAAAGGTTTGGAACCTATGAAGAGGCCAAGATAAGAATTAAAATAGACCTAGTTATCGGTAAAATAACAAGTCAAAGAAAGTGATGAAAATCTAGTAAAGAAATTTGGTGATGATGCTAGATCATTTGACAGTACACCAGTTGAGGTAGCAATCGAAGGTCAGTTACTTCTTTCTAACAAACCACATGACAGTGAGGAAACTAAGTCAGATAATAATGTAGATACTACACCGATTTCTCCTACCCCCACTCAAGAGAAGAAGCAGTTAGAAGTGCAGATAAGGGCACATACACAGTCAACAATTAAAGCTTCACCTCCACAAAAGAAAGGAGTTGCAAAGATATCAAGGATAACATAAGCTACACCGACAAAGACATACAAAAAGAGAGGTATTCAATCTACTACTGAGGCCCATAAGAAAAGAAGAAAACTAATTAGAGGAAAATATGATTTAGATGATGATGAAGATGATAATGATCAGTTCAAAGTTATTGTAAATAAGAGTCGGTCAATTGATGAGGTTTCTAAAGATATAATTGAAAATGGAGGATTAAGTGATCCTAAAATTAGTCGATTTGAGCACTTGTCAACCCAGGATTAGAATAAAATTGAAGAGGAAATCATGTAGATGATGATTAGATTCAAGAGAGTACCAATTGAGTTTTTCAAATATTTACCCAAGGCATTAGAAGAAATAATTTCACAGAAGTGGTCCTATGCCTTGAATAATGAGAAGAGAATGAGGGAACAATCCCTAGTTTTGGCAATTCCTACATTGATAATTCTTGAAATTGAGGAATTAATGAATAAGTATTCAAAGAGATTTTGAGTAGAGAACCGAGCACTGTAGATACTTGATGAACATTTGGTAGACATGGATGAGAATAGTCAACTCATCTTGACTTCAATTATACAAGCCCGTGAAGAATCAAAAAAGATGGCCTTAGCCATTATTCCCGAGAAGAAATTAAAAAGAAAAGGTAAGGGAATTCATATTGATGATGCAGATTTGGCACCGAAATAGAGAATTGATAAATTAGATACTGAGGTACCTGATACAACAGATGCCACCGAGGAAATGAGTTTAACTCAGGATGCACCAAATCAAGTTGAAATCCAAGGGATTTATAATAGTGCACTAGATGTACTCATTGAGGACATCACAAATGGTGATCCTGATGACATTTTAGATGATGAGGATATCACTATTGTTGGAGCTAAATCACAAGAAGAGGGACACATAACCAAGCCATCAATAAGCTCTATACCAGGTGATCTTCCTATCCTGATGGAAGTAGTTGAACTAATTTCTAAGGAAGAACTTGAAGGCTCAATCCCTGAGCAACCAAAGGACACATTAGGAGATCAAGGGACTAACACACCTGCAGAGACAAAAGAGCCTAAAGAAAAAGAGGCAGAGACACAGGGCCAAGATGACCCTAAACCTACCAAGATGACACCACCAGACACTACATCTAAAGCTCCCTCTCTATCAACTGACACATAGGTTACTAAGGACTATAAGAAGGAAGATAATGTGTTTACCGGACAAGAAATGTTGAGTGTTGAGGTAAAGGATATTATTCCTTTTGTTAAGAGTTCACCACAAGAGCCTAAAAAGAAGAAGAAGAAGAATGGTAAAGGGCCAGTCACACTAGAAGAAGTCATTGAAATACCTAACTGTGACCCAAGGACCTTAGACCTTGAGGAGTTAAGAAAATATGGGGAACTATGCACAAGGAAGGTAGCTCGGGAGAAGTTGAGGAAAGAGTGCAAGAGCAAGAAGATTCTTGAAGATGTAAGAGACATCTTGCAATAGGTTGTACCTGAGGTCCAAATAAATGAAGACACACTGATAATGGACCAGCTTTCCACTCTTGTACAAGAAATAAATGCCCCAAACATTGATGCAGAAAAGAGACTTGAAGAAAGGGCAGAATCTAAGATACAGGAAAAATTAGCAGAAAAGATCAACCAGGAAGTGGCAATAAACAAGGTAAAGCTTAATGAGGTAATTACTGATGTTTAATATATTACTCAAAACATGATTTAGATGTTAGTTAAGCTTTGCACTGTGGAGAGTTTCACTACTAAGATTAGTGACAAGATTAAAAAGATGGATACCGAAATCCAAGCCAGTGCAAATGCCTCCTTAACCCAGCCAGATGCTTTTCATAAGCATATACTTAAAGTTCAAGAACTCAGGTGGTTAAGAGGAGAGTTGAGGAAGTAGGAGGACAAAATAAGTGACCAAGTCACCGAGATACAAGAAGAGTTGCTTCCCCACCTGAAAATACTTGAGCAACATATTGTCAAAGCGCAAGATTTAGTTGCAACACCATAAATTTTAGTGTTGGAGAACATATTTGACATGCATGCACAAGTCGGTCTTGAGCATATTGCTCTCACAAACTTGAAAGAGGAATGGGAAAACCTCTTAGATTCTCAGAAGAAAACCCATCAGCACATTTTTGACAAGATATAAATACATATTTTTGAGTTTGGCATTAATCTCAAAAAGGGGGAAATATAATGTACATGTCAAATTGTATAATTATATGCTAAGTGTACTACATACATACCAGGAGCATGCACTGAGGGGGAGTTATGTAAGTTTTGAATAAATTTTGTCATGTATATATAAAGCAAGGATAGTGAAAGATATATTGATGTATATACATTACAAGTTTTGATACTAATGCCAAATGGGGAGATTGTTATCTCTATTTGAGCATTAGATGTCATCATTAGTATCAAAATGAATCAGTTGGTTATCTATGTTGATTAGTCAGTCAAAGGAAGAACTTTAAGCTACATTATGCTAGTCGGTTAAACAAACAAGCCTTTATACCGAGTATTCATAAGGCAGTACCAAGAACTAAATGGAAACAGGTTTAACCAGGCACCAGACCAATTTTATCGAGCATCAAAGTATATCGAGCACTAAGCATTAGTAAACACTAAGCAAACTGGACACTGAGCACCAGTATATTCACCGAGCAGAATTGGTTGTGTTTACCGAGCAATCTAGGAAATGGCATAGTAATCTGTTATGACATATTTATCTATGTAAATGGTTACAACGGATTCATTAAACATTTTACCAAGATTGAGGATTATTTACTATAGATGTAATCATTAATTGTAATGATGATCCCCATGTAATAGTCAGATCTAGGTTAATTTTGTATATCATAGATATTAGGTTTTTCCTAAGAAGATGTAAACCTAATTAGGTCATGGTAGTTATGGAAATCATAGCAGTATGTTATATAATTGTAATTCATGTCATTTTGACATACAGATGAAAATGAAGGATGAAAAGGAGATGTTAAAGCAATAGCCACCTTCAAGACATCAAAATTTAGACATGGTTTGAGCAGTAAGCAGAGATACAATTCAGGTTATTTAGAATCAGTCAAGGCTACCAAGAAGAACAGAGGACAAACTACTACACATTGAGGTGATATTTATTCAGTATATCATAGATCTGTTTCAAACAAAGTATAGTTTTCATTCATAGATACTTTATGTTATCTTCTAATTAGTATAACAGAGTTAGCAAAATCTCTTAACAAAGTAGACTTAACAGTTTGATTGTAAATCTCTTAATCGAGTACACACTCAAGTAGTTTTTTTAAAATCCTTTAACAAGGTAGATCTAGTCAATCTGATTATTACTCCTAATAGGGTAATATCCCCATAAGTGATCACAACTTGTAGCCTTAACTGACATACTTTATTATCAGCAATAGTGAAGAATTTGTGGGTGTCATCCCCAACGCAATTTTTACCTTCTAACAAGGGTTTCTACATAATCAAAATATATGTGTTATGTGATTGAATTATTGTTTATTTTCATGCACTTTACATTTAAAATTCAATTGAATGAATGTTGCAAACAATGGATTCAATTGGATAGATTAGTTAACTACTATTTGTAGATTGATTAGAATGAGTATTCAGTTAAAATTTTTTGAGGGTACTAATTCACCCCTCCCCTCTCAGTCCCTTATCTTTCCATTCCAATAATCTCTCCAATCTATTTGTTGATAGATCAATCAATCATGTTAAACTAAGCAATCAACTCAGTTGAAATCTCACTCACTCTAAGTTCAACTCCTCAATCATAGTCAATGAGCCCTTCAATCATGGATTCTTGGTTGAAACCCCTAAAATCCTTTAAATAGAGAGCCAAACATTTGATTTTAGTAACCACAATCGCTTTGAATTCTTATGTTGGCATGATCTTGAGCTCAATTATGAGAGCCCACATTACATGAGAAGGAGAACACCAAGGAAGGATTTTATGGTTTGCATATTCATGTTTTGATGATTTCATAATATTTGATTAATTATGCTTATTATTTGTCTTGCATCCTTTCTTGAATATTGGGAATACTAATTTCACTAACAATCTCTTTGTGATTGAGATTTTCTATGTTATTGCAGGTTTCTATTGATCCTATTACTACCTGATTACACTTAAAGGATAAAAAATTAGACTGAACCATCTATACCTTTGTCTTTTTCTTTGCCTCTTGTCTTTATCTATTTTCCTTATTCATGATTCTCTTAATTTTGGATGCCTTTGCTATCTTTCCCTTCAAGAAATGCTTCTAGTGACTCCTTCCAATGGAGTGTGTATGGCTACCATGAATGGTGCTTCTACCAATCACAAGTCCACCTCTCTATGCCACATCATCAACTACTACATGTGCCTCACTCGGGAGTCCCTTCCTTCTCTCTCACCCCAAGCCTCTTGTAAGCCAACAGACCATCTCATGTGGCCCTGGACCATCCCTATGGCCCTTGAAAGATTTTTCTCTCTTCCTACTTGCAACTAGATGGATGAGTACCTACAACCACAACTCATTAGAAAAAACCAAAACAACAAACATCTTGCTTATCCCAAATCTTTTGCTAATATCTAATACCAATTTGATGCAGAGCATCTTGAAAACCACATCAACTTCTTAGGATCCTACTAATCCATTCATCATTCCATCATTTAGAGGCATCTAACAAGATTAAACACATCATATTTCAACAAAACTTCATCAACTCAATCAACATTTCATCATCACTATTAGAGATCAATTTTCAATAACATCATGGCTACAAATTCTCAATCATAAATCCTCTCCTAAGATCTCATCACCAGAAACAATACCACATATTATGAAGGCAACATTATGTTCAACAACTCATAATCTCAACATTCAAACAAGAGATCAATCAACAATATTTTAAGGTTCTTTGATAACCTTCATCGCCTATTCCATTGTAATATAAAAAATTTCATTCAATAAACTATAGCATCAACAACAACATTCTAAACCTTAATGCTTCTGTTAGAATAACTAAGAGGGGGTTGAATCAATTAGATTAGTTATCCTACAGTCCCAAATACAAAGATGTAACACTCAAAACAATTCCAATAAATTCTACAGCTCGATAACATAAACTATTAAACTACTTGTACCTTTTACTGATTACTAGTTAATTAACTCACTATGATTACTGACCAAATCAAATATGTAGTATGTAAAGTATGACAATAAAACAATCATAAATGAAATACATAAAACAATGATTTAACATGGAAACCCTGCTAAGGGAAAAACCACTTGGGACTGGTAACCCAAAATAATTTTCACTCTTCTGAAGTGAGCACGGTGAAGAGCCAGCCCTATTAAAGGTTATAAACACATTGTTAGGTGTGACCTTGTTAGAGGATTTAAGACTAATAGTTAACTTTCAACCAAAATTCACTGTGGGGTCAATAAGGTAACAATGTACATTCCTTGAATGACATAGGGGCATAACATAAGACGGTTAAGTCCACTCAATTAGGAGATTTTATGTATCAATGGTTAAACTGAAATAGTATTTGATCTTATTAAAATAAAGCTTAATTTACAGATGTTCAAATCTATTCTAAGCCCATACAAATCCTCTGATCAATATTTCAATTCACTTCCTCAACTTACTTTCACTGGGTAATAGCTCTTTGACGCTTGATACTGTTCTGCAGTTTGGTTCTCCTTCAACCAGTCTGATCAGGCATGCATGAAAATGTATTCACGTGAAATCTTTGTAGTCTTCTTCCTTCCAACATCATTTCAACAATGAAACTCATATCTCTTATATAGATAGATAAACTATTTTCATATCAACCATCATATTTTTCCCCTTATTCTTCTTCATTGATTTTGCCTCTTAAACCTTTCTTTGTAGTTGTGTCAATAATATGTTTCAATTCCATCCTTTAGATCTTCTCTAAATTTTTTCAGTCGTAGATCTCATAACAAACTTTATCCTCAATCTCAAAATCATAACAATTTCTAGCTCATCATTTTTTGTCAGCTAAACTAAGCATTTAATACTTTCATCCATACTTGGTTAACAAAGAAATTCATCGGCGAATACAAGATTAGTTAATACTATCACTCAGTATACACTACACTAGCTCGATGTTTACTGAAGTCTTCATTTACCAACCACATTGCCTTGTACAATTTTTCTTCCTTCTTCATAATAGATTAATGCAACATAATCAGCTCAATAATATGAGATCATAGACTCATCAGTAAGTTACCCAAAGTATTCCTTATTCTCATCTATCATATCCATCTTTCTCCATGTAGATATCTCAGTTATTCATCTTTTCTCTTTTTTTACAGATGTTTAGATGTTTGTAACTAACATGATAAGTACTGTCAAAACTAGTTGACATCAATGACAACATAATGATTGATTTAATTATCTTACATATCATTTCAGTAACTCGGTGATCTCTAATCATTGATCTTCAAGTCATTCAGGTATTCAATCAGTTGTAGTTCATCAATCTCTCCCTTTTGCATTGATGGCAACACAAGAAAAATGAAAATATGTCATACACATACCAAACATGTATTCTACAACTATGTAAGTAAATGTTGTAGCTCGGTAAGCACATCCTAGCTTGATATTTAATATGTTTAATCACTATGTTACATAACAACATTACAAGTGCAGACTCTCCTCTGTGGATTTGATCTTTTTAGCTCTTAGAGTTCTTCTATTCTCAGCAACAAATATTCAAATCTCTCCCTAACTTTCTCAAATTATCTCTCCCTTAGATAGATATTCCATTGATCTCTCTGCGTATCTCTCCTACTTTTTATCTCTCCATTTAACAAAAATGCCAAATAAAAACATAAAACATACAGCTCTGTGATAGCCAAGTAACTCTCTATTGTTCAATGCAGACAATGTATCTCTATATACTGATATGCAAATTCTCTATTCTAGCTCCTCAAATCTTTCACAACCTTAGACATAATCTAAAGTGTGAACTATGTTGCATTAACATGAATGATCTTTTGATAAGAATAGGCTAATGCAACCTCTAGATTGTAATACCCCAAAAATGGGCTATAAGTTCATTAACCTCCTACATCTACAAATCAAACGAAATCGACATCAAAGTCCTAATCTAAGGCACATCTAAACATCATCGAATCATAATTGATTATCTTAAATTTTGCATCGGGGAATATCCCTAGCAATATTCCTAATTATCTTAATTATCTTTAATTTAATGATTATTTGGCGATAAATCACATTTATCCTAAAGTTTGACTAATTGAATATTTTCATATTTAATTAATTAGATTTAATATCTTGCCACTTAATTATGTAATTAAATTTAATTCTATCTATTATTAATTGTATTATTTAATTTTGACAATAAATCCAATATCCTATGAATAATTGATTAAATTCTTATTTAATTAATTAAAGCAAGTTGTCATTATTTAATAATATAGTTTTTAATAAAAGTTTGATAAAATAGTTAATTAACCCATAAATTAATTATTTTATTTCAAAAAGCAGTTAAGTTGAGAATAAATCACTTTATTTATTTATTAAATCATAATTATCCATGTGCACATTCAAGGACCAGTTAAACTCAAATTGGAAAATCAATGCAAGTTGTTAGCTTTTTGAAACTCAACATCTTTTTGAGTTTTAAAATTGATCTAAACTTCTAATTCGAGTTGAACTGTGCTTTTGCATGATTTTTGTGACTTAATTATCTTTATTTAAAAATAACTCAAAAATCAACCTGAGTTATTTGAGTGATTTATGGCTTTTTCTCATGCACCTCCAAAGCCCTGGATTTTTATAAAAACAAGGCTCAGCTCTTCATAATTCATCTCTAAAATCCACAGAATCTCATAATTTTGCAAGCTTACTTTGCCAAAGTCATCTACGAATTGCATAACTATTTTGAAGAATTGGAATTTGGAGAATCAAAGCTTATTGCAAATCAAGGCTATTGTGAGATCAATTTGTTTTTTTTTTACATTCATTTAGATTCTTTTTCATATCATTGTTAGATCATTTTAGCATATCAATTTTCATATTAGCATAGATTCATATCAGTTTTGCATTCAAATCCTTCATTTAGGTGTCATCTAGGTCACTGATCTCGATAACAATCTGAGAACATTAATCTCGCACCTACTAGAAGGCAATAAATCACTTGGTTAGAGTAGATTTCAATTTTGCATGATTTTGATTATAGCTAATCTCTAATGTTTTACTGAAGTGTTGTGTCTACAAATCAGGTACAATTTTCACACACACATAGATCACATTAGTGACCGATAGACAAGGGACAGACCCCAAGTCTAGTCCTCAAGTATTCAAAAGTGTTCTTCGATAGAGACTTGGTAAAAATATCAGCAAGTTGCTCCTTTGATGTAACATATTCTAGTTTGACTTGCTTCTCCTATACTTGTTCTCTTAAGTAGTGATACTTAAATGATATATGCTTTGTCTTTGAATGCATCACAGGATTCTTAGAAATATTTATAGGACTAGTGTTGTCACAATAAGTGATTACCTCATTCATCCCTTCCAACACTTGTTTGATATAAGCAATGTTTGAATAGTTTGTAGCAACAACAACATATTCTGCTTCAACAGTAGACTGAGAAATACAAGGTTTTTTCTTAATTATCCAAGTTACAAGTCTTTTACCAAAGAAAAATGCTCCTCTGGTTGTGCTCTTTATGTCATCTATATTTCTAGCCCAATCTGCATCGGTGTAAACTCTTAGTTCAAATTTTCCTTTCTTAGGATACCATAAACCATAATCCTCTATTTTCTTTAGGTATCTCAAGATTCTTTTTATTGCAACCATATGTGAATCCTTTGGATTGGCAAAAATTCTAGCCACAATCCCCACTGCTTGTGCAATATCATGCCTACTGTGTACTACATACATCATTTTACCAATCATAAATCAGTACAATGTTTGATTTACCTCTGTAGATTCATCATCTTTTGTTAGTTTGTAGCCTGTAACCATTGGTGTTCCTACTAGCTTAGCATCTTCCATGCCAAATGTTCTCAATACTTCCTTAATGTACTTTGATTGTGTGATGAAAATTCCATCATTTTGTTGAATAACCTGCAAGCCTAGAAAGAATTTAATCTCTCCAAACATTGACATTTCAAATTCCTTTCTGGTCTCATCAGCAAATGATTTACAAATATGATCTTGTCCTCCAAAAATTATAACATCCACAAATATTTCAACAATCAAAATAGTATCATCAGATCCTCCTTTCATGTAAAAATTGATGTTTCCACTAGTTCTTACAAAACCAATACTTAAAAGATAAGTATGTAACCTTTCATACCATGCTCTTGGTGCTTGCTTTAATTCATATAAAGATTTTTTGCAGTCTACAATACACCATGTCTTTTTGATTCAGATCAACAAATCCTTCTAGTTGTTCTATGTAGACCTCCTCCTCTAGTATTCCATCCAGAAAAGCTGACTTAACATCCATTTGATAGACCTTAAATTTCTTATGTGTAGCATATACAAGTAACATGCAAACTCCTTCTAGTCTAGCAACAAGTGCAAAATTTTCACCATAATCAATACCTTCTTCTTGTGCATATCCCTTGCAAACAAGTCTAACTTTGTTCCTTGTAACCTCTCCATTTTCATTCAGCTTATTTTTGAAAATCCATTTAGTACCAATAACATTTTTATCTTTTGGCCTAGGTACTAAAGTCCATGTCTTATTTTTCTCAATTTCTTCAATCTCTTCATTCGTAGCATTGATCCATTCATCATTCTCAAATGCAACCTTAACATTCTTCAGTTCAAACTCACAAATTAAGCATAAATTTTGTCTTAACTTACTTCTTGTTAGCATACCAGCTTGGTTGTCTCCAATGATTTGGTTCTCAGGATGATGTCTTCTGACAAATCTTACTAGCACTTGATCTCTTCTTTGTTCTTCATGTTGTTTAGGTTCATTTCTTTTCTCGACAGCTTCTTCCTGATCCTCAATTTCCCTTTGTTGTTCCTTGGTGTTATTTTCCCGATGCTCGGTCAACTTAGTCTGTGGCTTTGGTAGGTACTCTGGATGTTCAACATAAGCAAATCTACCATAGTCTTCCTGCTCCTTAGTTCTTTCTTCATCATTTTTATTAGCAAATTCATCAACTTTGACATTAGCACTTTTAGTCATCTTATTAGTAACCTTATTCAAACACTTGTAAGCTTTACTTTTAGTAGAATATCCAAGGAATATTCCCTCATCACCTTTAGGGTCAAATTTCCCATTCCTATCATATTTTAGAATAAAATATTTTCTACCAAAATTTTTGAAGTAACTTACACTCGGTGTGTATCCAAACCATAACTCATAGGGTGTCTTGTTTGTGTCTTTCTTTAGTTGAACTCGGTTCAGTACATATATAGTTGTGCTAACTACTTCTCTCCAATACATATGTGCAACATTTTTCTCTATCATCAGTGTTCTTGCACAATCAACAATAGATCTATTTCTTCTTTCAGCAATCCCATTATGTTGTGGTGTTCTAGGTGTAGAAACCTATCTTTTGATGCCATGCTCATTACAATAGTTAGTGAATTCATCAGAAATAAACTCACCACCTCTATCAGACCTTAAGCATTTCAGTTCTTTTTGGGTTTCTTTTTCCACTCTAGCCTTGTACCATTGAAATATCTTAAATACCTCATATTTCTCTTTCAAAAACATGACAGTCATCAATCTAGTATAATCATCAACAAATAGAATAAAGTATCTATCACCATAGTAGCTTTGAGTTATCATGGGACCACATAGGCTGGTGTGAACTAACTCCAAGATTTTTTTTGTTGAATAGTCTTTACTTTTAAAACTAGATTTTGTCATCTTCCCTTTTTGACATTGATGACACATAATATGATCAGGTTTAGTTAGGCTAGATAGTCCTCTAAATTTTCTCTTTCTACTAATCTTAATCATGTTATCAAAATTTACATGACATAAACTTTTATGCCATAACCATGCATCTTCATTTTTCACCAGTAAACAAGAAGTCTCAACATTGTCAAGATAAAATAAGTTACCTTTTGATTGTCCCCCTATTCCGACAAGCTTTCCACTTTCATCATAGATTCTCACCTTCTTGCTTTTAAATGCCACTCGGTGACTTGAGTTGTTAAGTTGTGCTACACTTAGCAAATTGCAATTCAGTCCTTTTACCCAATAAGCATTATCACATCTAATTTTATCATTTATCAATAAAGATCCTTTTCCTTTAACCATGCAAGGTGTATCATTACCCATTTTCATTGATCCTCCATTATAGTGCTCAAGATGATCAAACTTATCTTCATCACCATTCATGTGATGTGTACAACCACTATCAATGATCCAAGTATCATTTTTACTAACTTTAAAAATGAGTGGTGTTTCTACATATGATGCAGGGGCATCCAAGGTTAAGGCAGGGCATTCTGTGTCCTTGGTGAAACTGCATGGAGTGTTAGTATTTTGGCTGGTGTTACTTGGTTGTAGCCTTGACTGATGGTCTCAATCATTGAAGGAAGCTCGGTCACTGAAGGAACTCAGTAGGCTTTGGTGCTCGATGACATTGTTACTCGGCCATGCCTACGGTGCTCGATCAACACTGGTGCTTGGCGATGCCTGGCTTGCTCGGTTAATTCACTGTCGCTTGGTAGTGTTGGTTTACCAACTAGAGTTCTATGTGATTTGTTGAGCCGACTTGGTGAATTTATTGTCGGTAGCCACTTTTATGAGCCGACATGATGAATTAAATGTTTGTATGCATTTTTAAGATGACTTGTATGGCATTTAATTATTTTTTGGGGGGAGTTAAGGGTTTCATCTTGCCAACTTGTGGTTGATGATTAGTATTTAAGGAGTGCTTGGGTAGATGTTTAGAGATAGAATTTGGGGAGGAATGACTTAGCAAATTTGGGATATCAGATGTAAAGTTTGTGAGTTGAAGTTAGCAAAGTTGTGGAAAAGTTCTTGATGAGCTTGTAGATTAGATTGTAATTTGATAGTTGATTTTTAGTAGAGCTAGGATTTGCATACTTGGGAACAAGGAGATTTCTTGGAGGATTGTGAGCTCAAGGTTAGATCTGCCTTAGGGTTTCCATCAACTTCTGATTGTCTTCATAGCTGAACTAGCTGAGATTGTATCAG
The DNA here is from genome assembly GCA_027943335.1 of Chamaecyparis obtusa. Lineage (NCBI taxonomy): Eukaryota > Viridiplantae > Streptophyta > Pinopsida > Cupressales > Cupressaceae > Chamaecyparis > Chamaecyparis obtusa. The sequence continues at coordinate 535,877 of BSBK01002120.1, forward strand.
ATCTAGTTTTGGTCTTGCAGAATTATTTCTAATTGTAATTAGCCCTAACTCGGAAGGCCTTACAGCTAGGCATGTTAGTGAAAATCAGTGTTAAACAATTACTTTGTGTTCCATTATTGAGTAATCCATTGTGTAATTTTGTTGGCTGCAAGGTTTGGACTGTCCTTCATTGGATCCACCATCCTTGACTACATCAACATACATTTCCTCCTCTTCAGAATCATCTTTCATTGCAACAAACACTACCTCAACATCATCATATGTGTCGGTGTCGGTGTCCTCATCTTCAACCAAATAACATGCCTTTTTTCCCTTATCTTTGTGATCTTATTTATTTCTATTGTAGTGTCAGTAACCTCTATTGTTTCTTCTTCCATGGCTTCCATCACCAGATCGGTCTTGGTCTTTATCTTCCTCTTTCCTATTGGGACATCTAGCAATAATATGGCCAACTTCTTTACAATTAAAACAAGCTAAAGGTAACTTTCCCTTATATCTACCTTTACCTTTAGGTAGTCTTCGGGTCATAAGAGATTCAATTTCATCAAGCTCATCATCAGTATTACTCTCACTATCATTCTTTATATTATGTTTACTACCAGATTTACCAATCTTTAGAGAAGACATAAAAGCAGACTCAATAGAAGGTACAACACTATTATCAAAATTGTTCAACTCAAAGGTTGTTAACTTACCAATCAGACTATCAAGTATAAGAGTGCTGCCAGGTGTAGACCTCATTTCATGTATAGTATATATTCTAATTGCATATGCAGGCAACAAATTGATTGAGGAGTGGTGGAGTATTAGGATTGAAGGAATGACAATGTTCAAAGTTGCTAAGAAAATGAAAAATGTGAAGGACAACATAAAGAAATGGAATAAAGAAACTTTTGGAAATATTTTTAACAACAAAAAGAAAATTGCTGAAGAACCAAAGGAGATCTAGGATAGCATTCAAAAAAATGGGTATAGTTTTCATACAAAAAATGAGGAAGATACTAAACTTATTGAATATCATGATATCATCTCAAAAGAAGAATGCTTTTGGAGGCAAAGGTCTAGAAAGATTTTCTTAAAGGAAGGGGATAGGAATTCTAAATACTTCTTCATGACCATAGTGAAACATAGAATGGGCAACAAAATATCTAGATTGAAGGTCAATGGAACCATTAGTCAGAAGGAGGAGGATTTTAGAAGTGAGGCCAATAACTTATTTGGAGAGATCATAAAGAAAGCTGAGAACCTAGATATGGAGTGCCAAGAAAAGTTGTTGGATGGTATTCCTAGTATTTTGAATGCTTATCACAATAGAGCTATTACTGCTATACCTTCTATGGATGAGATTCAAAAGGTTGTGTTTTCCTTTAAAGGAGATAAAGCCCTTGGTCTAGATGGTTATCCTCTTTTCTTCTTTCAAAAGTATTGGAGGATTTTGAAAAATGATGTTACTAATGTTGTTAAGGAATTTTTTGGGGCAAGAAGAATCTTCAAGGAATTGAATGGCACCTTTATTGCTTTGATCCCAAAGAAAATTGGGGCTGATAGTTTGGACCAGTTTAGACCTATCAGTTTATGAAATTCAGTGTATAAGATAATTTCTAAAGTCCTAACTTCTAGAATTCTCTCTTTTCTTCCTTCTATTATCTCTAGATAGCAGAATGGGTTTGTCCCTAGAAGGTAGATCCTAGATTCAATCATCTCAGTCCATGAAAATATACACTCTCTAGCCATGTCCAAGAAGGAAGGTTTTTTTACTAAAACTTGACCTGTCCAAAGCTTATGATAGGGTTGACTAGGATTTTTTGATGGCTACTCTAGAGGCTTTTGGTTTCAATAAAAGAAGTAGAGATCTAATCCACTATTTGGTCTCCTCTGCCACCTTCTCTATTCTTTTGAATGGCTCTCTTACTCCTTTCTTCAAATATTCTAGAGGTATTAGGTAGGGGGACCCCCTATCTCCTATTCTTTTTGTTATCTTGGCGGAATGTTTGGGAAGACACATTGGCAAATTGGTTAACAGAGGTGAATTTAAGGGTTTGAGACCTTCCTCTAAGGACCTAATTTGCTCACATCAGAAATTTTTAGATGGTTCCATAATAATGGGTGAAGCATCTATTAAAAATGGAAAAACCATTAAAAAGGCCCTTGACAACTATGCTGGAGTTACGGGCCAGAGCATTAATTGGAATAAGAGCTCTTTATTCTTCATTAATGTGCCTGAAAAAAGACAAGAAAGATTAAAAAGAATTTTGGGTTTTGAGGTGGATTGTCTCCTAGGGTCCTATCTTGGCTTACCTCTATGCCTTACTCCTCTAGACTCTTTTTGGTGGGATATGATTGATAAATTTAACAAAAGTCTTGCTGGTTGGAAGGGTGCTCTTCTTAGCCAGCTTGGTAAGATTGTTGTTCTCAAAGCTACCCTTCAAAGTATTCCTCTCTATTCCTTGAGCCTTTTCAAAATACCTAAGAAGTTTGCTAAAAGTATAGAGAAAATCCAAAAGAACTTTCTTTGTTTCAGAGTTGAGCAAAAGAAAAGAATGGCTCTTATTGCTTGGGAGAAGGTTTGCAAACTGACAAGGAAAAGGGTTCTTGGTCTTCGCACTCTTAGAAGTATAAATGAATTTATTATTTCTAAAATCCTTTGGAGAATGTTCAAGAACTCTGGAGAATGGAGCACTATATGGTACAAAAAATATAATAGGGACAGCTATGACTTCAATAATTTCTTAAACTTTGATTCTATTCAAGGTGGATCTTGTATTTGGGGCAATGCTTTAAGAAGAAAAGATATGATAAAGAAGGGATTTAAATGGAAGGTTGGTAATGGCAAGAAAATTCTCTTTTGGGATGACACATGGCTGCATGATAAACCCCTTAAGGAGGTACCTATTTGGAATGAATTGCTTATCCTTTGCAAATAGATTTTGGGCATTCATGTGGAGGACTATTGGGGAGGGGACAAATGGACTGATCTAGCTAGGATTGATCCTTCTCTTAGGAGTTTGAATAACCTTTTGATTGTTGTGGTTATTATTGATGAAGAGGATACCCTAATTTGGAGACATAATGCTAATGGCTTGTTCTCGGTCTCCTCTCTATACATGCATAACTTTGAAGATAGTCCTGAACCATGTTGGTCTAAAGCCTAGTTCAAGGGATTAACTCCTAAAATTAATGTTTTCTTTTGGATCTTATTGCAGGATAAAGTTCTTACAATTGACAATCTCAGGAAAAGAGGCCTTGCTCTTACTAATAGATGTTGTCTTTGCAAAAAAGATGAGGAGAATATCAATCATATGACCATCCACTACTCTTTTGCTAGGCAAATATGGGAAAAATTCTTTGATATGATGAATCTGGAGTGGGTGTTCCCTCAAGACATTCAAGAGTTGTTTACTTGTTGGAAGCCACCGACTAACAATAAGTTCCTAATATCTTTTTGGAATTTCTTCCTTCCCTTCTTATGCTGGGGGGTTTGGAAAGAAAGGAATGATAGGATTTTTAGGAACAAGGAGTCCAATTGGGATAGTATTTTCCACAAGATCAAGAGAGCTCTGTTGGAGAATTTGGGGTTGATTAAGATTTATCAAGACCCAAAGGATGATTGGGAGGAAAAATTCTATAAGAATTAGAAGTTTGAAGGAAGGAAGGCTAAAGATACCAAAAGAAATCTGAGAAGAGAGCCTAGGTGGGACTGCCCCCCTAATGGTTGGGTTAAAGTCAATTTTGATGGTGCCTCTAAAGGAAACCCTAGAACTGTTGGCTGTGGTATGGTTATCAGAGATGAGTATGGGAATTGCAAAGGGGATTTGGCCATTCCTATAGGTTTTAACACCAATCAGGTGGTGGAGGCTAATGCGACTCTTCATGGGGTGCTATTAGCCAAAAGGAAGGGTTATACTAAAATATGGATTGAAGGGGATTCCCTAAATATTGTTAATTGCTTGAAGAATACCATGACCCCCTCGTGGACCACAACCAATGTTATTAGCAAGGCTAAAAACATTATTGATTCCTTTGAAATGTGCATGATAACCCACATTTTTAGGGAGGCCAACTTGGTGGCTGACTGGGCAGTTAATGTGGCTTGTAAAATCCAGAAGGAAATTAAGTGGAATGATGGTTTTGATCTCCCTTGTGAAGGGTCATCATTAATTAATAAGGATCGAATGATGAGTAAGCAACTCATTTTTAATGAAGGTTTTATTAATGAGTATTGAGTGTAGTAATTTGTGTGACAATCATGAAGGATAGTGGGTTGATTTCGAGATAATTATTGTAATCCTTTGGCATGATTTGTGGGTTTTGTAGAACATCAAAAGGTTTTATTACAATCTGAAGGCTAACTTGCAGAGTGCTGGGAATTATTTGGAGAAAGGATCTCTATTCTCTTACATTGCTATGGGAGGTAGGAAGAGGAGGTGCGAGCCAGTGAGCTATAGTGACTGGAAATAGAACAAGGAAATATGGAAGATTGTCAAGGACGGGGGTCTGGCAGCTTATATGGAGAGACTACATGGAGGGAAAGGTTTTGTGACTAGAAATTTCATCAAAACTTGGAATAAGGGGAGTGTTTTGGTTGGTATGCAAAATATGGAGGTGACTGAGGAAGTGATTGCTGAAGCAATTGGCTTGATGACTGAGGGCATCAACTTCTACAGGGATAGGAAGATTTCAAACAAAGCTTTGGAGGCATTTGCACCCATGGAGTAGGAGAGGAATCGAATGGTTAAGGTGGATAAATCATACTTTGATCCTAAGTGTATTTCTAGGCCTTGGTGCCTTGTTTTATTTGTTATTATTGGCTATATTACCCTGGATGGTCATTATACTAAAATATACAACCATCATCTTATCCTTCTGAACCACTTTAGGCATGGGGTAAAAATAAACTTTCCTTTTTACTTGCTGAGCTCTTTGAATGCCTCTACCCTCCACTGGCAAAGAGACCCAGAGGGTCATCATGCTTGCCATGAAGGGATCATGGTCCTCATCTTTGAGGTGTTGAAATCAAAGAAGGTGGAAAGACCCTGGCTTAATAGAAAAGCCCTTGAAGATTATGACATTGATGGGAAGGATTCTGAGGAGCCTTTTATGGAGGACACGGAATAGGAAGAGGGGGACTCTGAGAAGTTTCTAGAGTCTAGCCCAAAGAGATATAAAAAGAAAAGGAAGGTGGAGGATTCGACCATAGATATGGATGTTGAGGATGATGCAAGTAGGGAGGAAAGTTCTAAGAAATAGGGGAAAAAAAGAATGGAGCCCATCGGCAAATGTACCAGAGCCAAAAAAGAGAAGAAAGTTGTGAAAAGGGTTGTTTTTTCCTCTAATGAGGACTCTTCCTCTCAGGAAAAGAGCAATCAGTATGACTGAGTGGACACTAACCCTACTGTGGAGGAGAGTGTGGAAATCAAAAAAAATGTGTGGGTTGAGGAGAATATCTTGCACGAGGTCGCTCAGGCTGTGAATAACATTGGGAAAGATGGGTATGAGAAGGATAAGGTTAACATGGAGAAGGAGAATGTGGAAAGCTCTAAGGAGAAAATGGAGGAAGGGAATAAGGGTTCTAAGAATATAGAGGGAGGGAATATGGATTTTGAAAATTTGGGATGTTTGGCTTTTCTGACTACCCTCAGTATTATGAAGAATGACATCACTGCGATGAAGACCCATATTCACTAGTTGCAAAAAGAGACAGAGGTTCTTAAAAGGATGCACCTAGGGGAGAAAATGATGGGCTAGAAAATTGATGAGCTCACTGACACTGTCACCAGGGCTGAGGGTCTTGCTATTTTCAATGACAGAATTACTACCATGGAGGTCAAATTTGAAAATAGTAATGATATGACAAGGAAAATTGAAATTATGGAAAAGAGAATTGATAAGATGGAGAAGACCATGGGGAATATTGCTGAGTAGAGCTATGCTATCCTAAAAGCATCAAATGAGCATGTGAAGATCCTGGTGGACAAGCTCAATAATGGGAAAGGAAACCATGAGATTACAGACACTAAAGACACTAAAGATGATCAGGGCCCTAGTAGGCGTACGAGGTCTAGGTTCAAGAAGATGGAGGATGGCAACAAGAATGACATGGATGATCTGAAGTTGTCTGCTACAAACATGCAGATTCTTGCTAATCAGTCAACAGAACTGATGAAATGTGTTTAGACAGCATCTTGTTGTCTTGCTTTCCTTTTGTTGTCCTTTGTCTTTTGGTTGTTCTTTTTATTTAAAGACTAGTTTGTGTGGTGCTTTTTGGTGCTATTTCACTTGTACTATTGGTGCTTAAATGCCTATTATGTTCTCCTTTTGTACAAGGTTTCGGGTCCTTTCAAAACCTATTTTTACGTAATCAAAACAAGGTTCTTAGAATCTTACTTACCACTGTATCTTCATCAATGACACCGCCAGATCCTTAGATAGCATTGACTACCTCTTTGATTTAGTTTGTATATTGTGTAATGTTTTCTCCTTCCTTCATTTTCATATCATCAAATCTTCCGCTTAAGATTTCAGCTCTGGCTCTCTTCACATTTGCATCACCACCATAGACTTAAGCAAGTTTATCGCACATTTTCTTTACATTAGTGCAAGTATTGACATCCTCAAAGTCAGCATCAGATAGACCAACAACAATCTCTATCATAGTAATGTTATGTTCATGTTAGTCTCTCAACTGATCAAGAGTTAAAGGTCCAGTCGATGGTTGTATATAGCCATTGTTCAGTAAGGTTATAACAGAATCACCAATTCCAGATATGTGAAGTTTCATCTGGCTTTTCCATATAGTAAAGTTTTCCTTATTCAGCTTCGACACTTCCCTCTTATACATCTTGTAATCTTTCTACTGAAGTCCTTAAAAATTTGTTCCAAGAAACCAATGCTCTGATACCAATTGTTAGAATAACTGAGATGGGGGTGAATCAATTAGATCAGTTATCCTATAGTCCCAAATACAAAGATGTAACACTCAAAATAATTCCAATAAATTATGCAGCTTGGTAACATAAACTATTAAACTCTCTGTACCTTTTACTGATTACCAGTTAATTAACTCACTGTGATTACCGACCAAATCAAATATGCAGTATGTAAAGTATGACAATAAAACAATCATCATAGAAACACATAACACAATGATTTAATGTGGAAACCCTACTAAGGGAAAAACCACCTAGGACCGGTAACCCAAAATAATTTTCACTCTTCTGAAGTGAGCTCGGTGAAGAGCCAACCCTATTAAAGGTTACAAACACACTGTTAGGTATGACCTTGTTAGAGGATTTAAGACTAACAGTTAACTTTTGACCAGCATTCACTATGGGTTCAATAAGATAACAATGTACATTCCTTGAATGACATAGGGGTATAACATAAGACAGTTAAGTCCACTCGGTTAGGATATTTTCTATATTAATGGTTAAACTGAAATAGTAGTTGATCTGATTACAATACAACTTAATTTGCAAATGTTCAGATCTATTCTAAGCCCATACAAATCCTCTGATCAATATTTCAATTCACTTCCTCAACTTATTTTCACTCAGTAATGGCTCTCTAATGCTCGGTACTGTTCTTTAGTTCAGTTCTCCTTCAACTAGTTTGATCCGGCATGCATGAAAATGTATTCACATGAAATCTTTGTAGTCTTCTTCCTTTTGACATTGTTTCAACAATGAAACTCATATCTCTTATATAGATAGATAAACCATTTTCATACCAACCATCAGATTTTATCGCTTATTCTTCTTCATTGATTTTGCCTCTTAAACCTTCCTTGGTAGTTGTCTTGATAACACATTTCAATTCCATCATTTATACCTTCTCTGACTTTTTTCAGTCATGGATCTCATAACAAACTTTATCCTCAATCTCAAAATCATAACAATTTCCAGTTCATCATTTTATGTTGGCTAAACTAAGCATTTAATACTTTCATCGATTCTTGATTAACAAATAAATGTGTCGGTGAATACAAGCTTGATTAATACTTTTGCTCAGTATACACTACAGTGGCTCGGTGTATACTGAAGTCTTCATTTATTGACCACATTGCCTTGTACAATTTTGCTTCCTTCTTCATAATAGATTAATGCAACATAATCAAGTCAACAATATGAGATCATAGACACATCAATAAGTTACCCAAATCATTCCTTATCCTCATCTATCATATCCATCTTTCTCCATGTAGATATCTCAGTTCTTCATCTTTTCTCTCTTTTTAGAGATGTTTAGATGTTTGTAACTAACATGATAAGTACTGTCAAAACTAGTTGACATCAATGACAACATAATGACTAATTTAATTATCTTACATATCATTTTAGTAACTTGGTGATCTCTAATCACTGATCTTCAAGTCATTTAGGTATTCAATCATATGTATTTTATCAGCTTCATCACACCTTTGATCACAAACTATGGATTTGTCTTGTGTTCCCCTGCAAACATTGTTCAGAAGTAATTTACTACTCTATGTATTGCTCACTTCAAATGGTCCTTTTACTAATGAAAACCATACCGTATTACATTTCCACCACAACTTTGATAAGGACAAAAAATTATCCATAAGTATCTTCTCTGCATAAATTGTTTAGTCATCCAATGCATTGGAACTAAAAATCAATCAAAGAACAAGAAACCAATTGATGTGTTTGACTACCTTTTTGCTAGACCCACACTCAGACAATAATATCTCCCAACCTAGAAATAATTGGGAAAATATCTCTAGTGAATTTTCAGATTATTAGGATCACAAAAATATATCTAAAACTTAGGGAAATCCAACAATTCATTTGGAATTTAGCCCCCTGTACCAAGAATGATTTTATTGTCAAGAAAAACTCAGGAAATTCCATTGTTTATGCCACTAGGACATCAAATATATTCCACAAAAAAAAAACCAAATGATCCAAAACCTATTGAATATGAATGATAACTCAAAATACTATCATAATCCAAAATATTTCAATTTTTTAACGGTTGCAAATGAAGTTATGAACAAACACTTCTACTCAACTCTATCAAAGAGGGTTTTAGACAACTTTAAGAAAATCCATTCAAAATTTCATTATAATCCTTGGTTGAGCCTCAAAATTGTTTAAAATTTAAAATGAATCATTATAATGTCTTCCCAAATAGGTTTTATATTTCAATCAATCCATTTATCAAGGTAAATATCCATTAAACAATAAGGAAATGTGACTGGTACATAAGACATTTAAAGTATTACACAAAACTTTGCTTCTATTCATTGAAAGCATAAAAAAAATACATTATGATTGTTCCAAATTTTACATAAATTCCTTCACTACTATTTACAATCATTCCTTCCATTTTACATGAAAACTCCATGACTATTGGCCTATATGCAGACTAGATGTGATAGTTAGAGGTTTACATCTAGCAACTTGTATGAAACCTTCCTCCAACTGACCACCATACCCAAATTTGACCAAATGAGCATATTTATAGCCTCACACATCCATGTGATAGTTAAAACTTCCCTCTAGATAATTATATCCTTTTTTCAACTTTACAATGCACTTTTTTGCTTGATTACATTTTTGACATAAATGACAACTTTTGAAATTTAAACTCCAAACTTGACCAAACTTCACATGGGCACTCTAGACACATTAAGATGGATAAAAAAATGAAATATTACATAAATTTCACTCTTCCTTGGGTATTTTTTCATAATTTGACCATCCTGAATCAACTAGGACCTTATTGGACTACTTTGTACAAATGGCTCAAATTGTCTTACAAAGTGACTCAACATAATTTGAAATGGATCATAATACATTAAAATGACCTTAAAGACAAACATTGACACAAAAACCTTGTGAAAATTACTCATTTACTCATAGTCTTCCTTTGGTATTAGGTCCTCATGCACTAAGGAACCACCCCATACTCCCTTGTATATGGTGCAAAAATTGTCTTACCAATTGAGGTTGAGTTGTCATCGCTACACGTTTCACTCAAGAACTTAGTCACAGATGAAGACTACAATGTAGCATGCCTCACACAACTATATTTTCTCAATGAGAAGAGACAACAAGTATATGATCACTTGGTTGTATATTAGAATAGGCTTTAGAGAAGATATAACAAGAAAATCCATATATTTTGAAGTGAGGGATTTAGTCCTTATAGAGAATCAAAAGGTACAAGAAGATAGAGAAAATAAATGCAAATTTGAGGTTACTTGGATGGGTCCCTATATTGTCACAACATGTTTTTTCTCAAGAGTGTATCAACTATCGACACTAGAAGGGGAATCTCTGAATGATCCCACCAACATCATTCATCTCAAAAGTTTCTATTCTTGAGTCATGTAGTGTACCCCACTTATCTTAAAAATACCATAAAAATTATAAAAATTCCTTAAAAAATTGTTATCCTAGTGAAAACCTAACAAACAGGTGCCTTGATAATACCAAAAAAATTAAAAAAATTAAAAAACTAAAGAGAAATAAATGTCTAATGGTCAAAACTTGGCAATCAAGTGCCTTGGATGAGTATGTGTGGTGAAAACCTAGAAATAGGCATCAGACATAGTGGATTTTACTATTATGTATCAAAATATCACCTCCCCCCACATCCACCCACTCACATCAAACCCATCCATAGATTACAACAAAAATTCCCCATCACAAACCCATATTCTTTGGTGTTCCATTATTGCATGTGCACATTATCATTTGTACTTCTATCCCAATGACTAAGATTTATACCTCCTAAGTTATATATATTCACCTCTCAATTATATATATTCATCCCTCAGCTTGTATAAACCAATTTTTCAGATTGTACATATTAGTCCTTTAGCTGTATATATGGATCCTCTTATTATATGATAGTGTTAGTTAAGCACTCCCTTTAGTCCCATAGTCCCATATCCATGTGATAACCTTGTGCCATTACATTTCATACCACACCATTTTCTAGGCCTTCCCCATGATCACAATTAGGAGCCATTGTCAATTTCCATCATCCAACATCAGTTTCCATCATCCACCATCAACTCCACATCATCAGCATCCTAGTGAGTTTTGTATCACCTCATTGCAACACATCATCATCCAAGCACACTAAGCTTAACCCCACAAAGTTGATATTTAACCCATTACACTGAACTTATCATAGCCACTTTCACCACATGAGTTTTAACTAAATCAGTTCTAATATCGAGTCTCCTAGCTCCTTATTAATTTCATAGCTTTTGCCAGTGAATCCATGTTTTGACATCAATCAATCTTGGCCCATTAGGATACATTTTCTTGCATCAACTTATCAAATCCTCCACCACCCAATCCTATTCATGGAAAGAAATTTGGACTGAATGATTTCTTGGTCATGAGGTAATTTTGTTGACTTTATATTTGTGTTTCAGTTGAGCCTACTCATGATTGCCACAATCTTCAATATCTTGGCACTTCTTAAATGGTGTGATTGGGTTTTAGAAAGGACTCAAAAACTAGGCTTATTGCTGGGACTCGGGGATTGGGCATCCTAACCAAGTACCTATCCTCCTTGACATAAAAACTTATTTAATTATCATCCCAGGGACGTGCTACTTAAAATGGGCTAGAAAAATGTATTCACTGAGAATGTACTCAGACCACGCTATCCTATAATTGATGCAAGAAACAAAAGCTTGGAGAGATAAATATAGAAATACTAAAGCTTGAAGAATGAAAGCTTGAAACTCCAAACCATGATGTTTCAACTATTCTTCCACTTTGGCTATAGGAAGCAACAACTAACCTATGACTTTGGCTACAGGGATAGTTTCAACACTAGAATTGAAACAACAAGATGTAGAAATGAAATTTATAGGAAATGGAGCTATCTCATCTAGATTACTCACCAAGTGGGCCCCCTTGGATGAGTATCCAAAACTCAGTTACACAATATTAACTTTCAACACTTCATTGTCATTGATTCAAGAGAAAAGTACAATTGTATTCATGAAAACTAGAAAATAACATAATAAAAATTATATCTTTTGAAAACTAATAATGCCCTCCCTTCTCACCTAGGAGTGAGGATTTATTTAAAGGAAAAGACAGCTAACAGCTAACTTCTCACACCATAAAGCAAGTGGATACTTTATTACAAATCTGGAAAGTAGGAAAGAGATCATCCATAAAAGTAGGAAAGGAACTTCCACAATAGGTAATAAGAATAGATCTAGCCTCTCACTATTTCCTAGATTTTTGAAATAACAGATTAACTTCTTTGACCTGATCTTTTCCCAGCTTTTGTCACCTTCATCTTCTTAAAACCATAATCTTAGCTGTATTAATTCCTTCATCGGTCAGCTCATTGTAGGACCGGGTCTGGTTGTCCAAATAACTGCATTCACTTGTTCATCCCTCTTTACTAACCACAATCTTCACCAAGGTGTTAGAATATAGACATCCAAGATAAAATCTAAACAAACATGCATACATACATTTTCATTTAAACAACTAACTACCTATCAAAACATAATAGCTTAATTATCATATTTAATATAGCATTTATGGATAGATATGCATGTAAAATTATTTAAAAACATATTAGATGTCTTCGTGGTTGTATGCCACTTAATGTCATGAAAATAGCATATTAGTTTGGAGCAAAGTATAATAAAATAAGAAATAGGGCATGATAAAAACTATCCTAGGGATTTAAAAAGATCACATCAAGATGTCTTTTCATGGTGTATATTGAAATACATTTCATTTGTGGAATTATCTTATTGTGGGTAATTTAGTGCATTTTTGCAGTTTCACAGTTATGGTTATGCAAGCCTCACTAAGACAAGGTTTGATGCACTTCCACCAAATCAACTTGGGTGTACTGGGCCTCCTAGTGAGTGTTGATGCATTAGTTCCACCATAGTTTTTGATCTACATCTATGTTCCTAAAGATACATTTTATGTCTCTGATTCTAGTCCATGCAAGGGAACTATGGCATCTGTGTTTTGTAACACATGATGCATACCTATAATGGGGGGGGCCTACTGGTATCTACAAAGTCCCCCCTCCCAGCAGTGAGTGCCCTAGGCCATACCTTATGTGCTCCTATAGAACCTGATGGACCCTCCCCTCCATCTCCTCCCCTTTCATCCTCATCTCCTATATTGTCCTCATCTCCCACCTCACCATCCTTGTCCAAGCCTACCTGCTACTCTGCTCGCACCTATCTCGGATCTATAAGTTGCACTGGTTTGTGTACATCTCACCACTATGCATATGTTGGCATCATACCTACTATTGGTACTCTCAAATTTGGTACAAATTTGGAGTGACCAATTGAAAATTTTCTCTAAGGCAAAATGGGTACTCCTAAAATTTTTTGTGAGAAGGCCTAATTGGTGTGCTTGTAAAAGATACCCTGATGATTTTCATGAGATACAACTTGGGGAACAAGCTCAACACCTTTCATTTGACATATATAGTGGGTTCCATCTCCTAAATTTTAAATCTGACATGTTCAGGGAGTAGCCATTTTGAGATGTTCACTTAAATCTGCATTTTTGCCTAAGTGTCAGTTTACTGTAGCAGGCCCTGTTTGCATTTCAATATCTTGTGTCTTGTTGAGTTTCATGCCTTGCCACTTTTGAAATGTTTTAAATGTATATCAGAGAGCTTATGTTTCAAAGCTCAAGCCATTTTGAGTCCATTTGATAAGTGTTTGGATTCCCCAAAGTTGGTCCTGCGCAATTGTCATGTTACTCTATTCTGCCCAAAAATCTGATTAGCCATGTTTGATTAATTGTAAATTTTGACCATTTGACCCAATTGAGAAAATTCCTTTTGTACTGTATTCCAGTGGTCAAATAATTCTTGAGCCTCTATTTTTAGGTCACAAAAAGTTCATTTGGTCAGTTTGCTAAGCCCATTCTGCTTGCATTTTCTATCAGTGTGCTAACTGTCAAATGCAGATTTCTGAATAGCCTACTTTGAGGTCCTGCTATTTGTACCTGGTTGAATGCCCTGCATAATTGAGTTTTCCCCTGTATTGCAATCTTAAAAGTATACCTTCCCATGGATTTTTAGACTCACACCAATCCAGTTATCCACTTTGCCAGAGCCTTTCCATTTCCAATTTATTAAAATTTCACTGAATATGCAGAATCTAGAATTAAGTGGCCTCCTTTGAGCTTTCACTTTTTGTACCCAGTTCAAGTTTTTGAAGAATTGAAAGTTTTTCTGCATTAAAAAACATGGAAATGTGCTACCATGAATATTTTTAGGCGATGAATCCATTTTCCCAGTTTGCCAATCTGATTATGTTTGCAGTTTCTAACATTTTAAAGATTAGTTCCATAGTTTAGTTGGAGGCCCTGTTCGTGATGTTATATCTTGAATACATTGATTGGTCATATCAAGAAAATGGTGCCCCTATATTGTAAACCAAGTTTAATTCAAGATTACAAGGTCTCAGATCGTGAGGGTTTTGTATGCACATTTCCCCAAATGCTTTTCATTTGTAGAAATCAATATTTCTCTTATTTTCTTGTGCTATATTTCCAAGTGGTTATTTTCAAGGGTCTGCCAAATGTGACCGGTTAATCGTCATGAGTTTCCCTTCTGGATTCATGCTCTCCATATAGCATACTTCCAATATCTAGAAGCTCATATTTTCAAGGGATTGCTTGACTTGCCTTCAAAGTTCGAACCAGATGCATTTCATTGTTTAAGACAGAACTGATTTTGCGGAATAGTCATTTTCAGTGGTTTGTAACTTTGCATGGGATGAGTTTTTTGAGATGAGATATTTTTATTTGTACTCCATGTAGCTAAAGGTGTTACCATGATTGACAGTGGGGCCTCAAGACATGAGTTTATATTTTTGCAAGGGCTAGTTCTAATGCGGTTTCTACTGATTTCCAGTTTGCACTATGAGAAGTTTTCTAAGGAGTCAACTTTGAGAATTAGTATCTTAGTGTCAAATGACCTTTGTACTAAGTGAATAGGTTCTTTGAATTATGGTCATGTGCCTCTGCAACCATGATGAATTTTTAAGCTCAAGGTATTGATTAGCATTATTATGAGGCCAATTCTAAAATCAGTTTTCATCAGTTTAGCAAGTGTTGTTGTAGATGTAATGATTGGTCAACTTTGGAGATCAAAATATCTTTCCTCGGGAAGCACCATGAAAGTTTGTCCTACAAGGAAAGTTCCCAAGCCACAATCAAAATCTTCTTAGTGGATTCTAAGGCTTCATGACCTGAGTATGGAAGTAGAAGTGGCAACTTAAATATTTTTATGATGCGCCAAGAAGGTCAATTTGGCATTGTGGGAGATGACATTTCTTTGCATCGTTCGATAAAGTTATTCGTGTGCCTCGATTACCAATTTACATCTCATGTACATTGTTTGTGTTGCACATTTTATATGCATTGTGAGGTGTTTCCTGCCAGTCAATGGTGCTTGCTAGACAGTCCAAACATTGTGTGAGAATGCTAGCTAAGAAAGAGGCAAATGCGCACAAGTTGAAGGAACCAACGTAAAATTATAGGCATGTCTTATAATGTGCGTACAGTCTGGAAGAGGAGCCTAAGCTTCTTAGTCACTATGCAAGTTGAGGATGCTGGTAGGAAGCTTGCAGCGCACCTTCTATGTGCAAAACATGTATTTATCAATAATGGAATTGCTATGTTTTGTGCATGTTTTGTCAAGCTTTTAAGTTCCTGCCGCCAAGCTGAAGTGATAGCTAGAGGGATTAATAGAGGAGCACATGCTAGCATGTATTGATAATGGGTGGTACTCATCTAATTTGGGTGACATGTGTGTGCCAAACAAATTATTTTATGTGTGGATTAGCCTGCAAACTTCCATGCTGCATAGAAAGGAGCCTGTAGCAGTTAACAGTGTGTGAGTTAGGGGTTCCTGCCGCCAAGCGTAAGTAGAAGGGAGGCCCACACATTGTTTAAGAGGCTACTAGTCTAGATGGCCAAGGGATCCACGTGATTGGAGGTTGCCTTTCCTAAGAGATGGTTTTGCTTTTAATTTATTATGTTGCGTAATTTGCAAAGAAACTACCACCACATAGAAGTAGTGTATGAGCAGCCAATCAATGAATAGTGTGTGGCTTTCTTCATGCTCTCCTTCCAAGTAATGGCCTATCTACAAAATGCCAAGGGAGCCTTGTGTAGATTTTGATTGGAGGAGACCTATGGTTGGGAGCGAAATGGAGGGCTAGCACACAATCACCATGTGGCAAAGGAGTGCCAATGGCCAACGTAAATAAGAGGTGCAAGGGCACCATGCGGGTATTTAATCTTGCAAACCAAGGCATGTCTAAAATAGACTTGTGTAAGTATATTAAAAGGGGGCTACGCAATTTCAAATGCCAAAGGCCAGTGTGAGCTTTGCATGGAGAATAAGGGAAAATCTCTGCAGAGCATGCACCAGAAAAGGAAGAATGCATGAGGTTTGAAGACTCACAAGTTTTTGCTTTGCCAGTGTGTATATGGTTGGAAGGTGGAGAGTTCACGTAGGTTGGAAGAAGAACTGGCAATGCAAATCATCATCAACGCATGAGATAATAGATTCACACACTATTTTGAAAGTGCGTAGGTTTTAAAAGAATTAAGGTGTGTGAGGTTGGGATAGAGGATACGAGCCAGTGTAGGCCTGGTGTTTTTGTGGGGTTTTTTTCAAAGTAACATTTATCCCACATTCATTACAAGTCATGAATATACAATGTTTATAACCAATTCTTCTCAATAACCAAAGTAAATAAGAGAAAGGAGGAGGCAGTGGCTATCTCTTAGCCTTGTGGGGCCACATCGATTTGCATGCCAACTGGTGCCATAGACAAATTTTTGAAGAAGGTCTTTAAATCATTCAAAAACATAGTCCCACATGCATGCTGAAATGGGCATTTGAGATGTTTATATGCAATGACCCACAACATATGAAATAGATTGAAGAGCAGGAGGCTATGCTCACATGACCACTTGTAGGTGCCTCGATTTATGTGCCAATAGGTCCAAAATGAAGAAATTTTGCAGATGACCACTGACGGTGATGTGGCAAAAATGGACACATGGCACTCGGTCAAGAAGTCACGGAAAGAAACTGCCAGTCAGATGAAAATTCATAAATTTAGAGACGTAGTTAGTCGCATGGTCGGGTGATGTTAGTGGCTAGAGGCCAAAGGTTCAGAGACCTAGAGACAACATAGTCACCCAATCTCATGAAGTCTAATAGTTAGTAGAAAAATTCTAGAGACCTAGAGACTAACCATGGTCACAAGGTCTCATGATGCAAGCAGTTAAGTGGCGAAAATCTGGAGATTGTGAGATCGCCTAGTCGCCAGGTTGCTAGTAGAGGATCCAGAGACTTGGAGACTAATGCTTATTATGAGGTCGCTTGATGTAACTACGGTTAAGAAAATGATTCTGAGACTTAGAGACTAGGTGCATTTGCCAAGTCGCCAGATAAACCCAGGGTTAGAAAGAACATCCAAAGACTCAGAGATCAAAGGTAGTCTCCAAATCTCCAAATAAAAGGTTAAGGTTGAGTTTGACCAAGCATCCAATCACAACACAACACTTGGAAAATTCTGGTGAGGTTTGAGGAAAAGCCAGAATTAAAAGATTTCAAATGAGATATAGTTAAGACCTAGGGTAAATTCGAAATATTCAAAAGAGAAAGCTTCCTCAAAGATTTGAATCCTGTAGATTCATTTTTTATCCAAATATAGTCATGTAATATATTTCCAGAAATGCTAGAAGATGATAGATGCAATGATGGTGGATAAAATCACATCTAATTGAGCAGATGAGAGCAGTAATGACTTCTTTATCCAAGATCAGATTTCTTGCAGAGATTTTTCTGAACTCTCTTCTGGGGAATGTTTGCAAAGGATGTTGAAATCAGATTTGCAAATGAATGAAAGGATAAGATCGGAGTTTTGAAAAGACAAAGTAAATCAGATTTTAGTAGTGGTAGATGAATTCAAATTTTGGAAGTGCCCTAGAAGATCAAATTTTAGAGGAGAGAGAAGGCAATTAAAATCAGATTGCAAAGAAACAGGTGTTGATCAAGCAGAGATTTTTAGGGTTTCTTCTACTATTTATTCTTCTTCTTTTCTCAGTGTTAGGGGTTCATGTTCCTATCCCAGTTCCTGTAGTTCCTCTATTGAGAGCAGGTCCCTAATGATGAATATTGAATATCTCTCTGCAGTGCAGATTTCCCAGTCCTGTTTCAAAGTTCCTGAACTTTTAAGCTTTGTATGTAATGGACAGGTTCATTTTCAATAGAATACACTGCAATTTTTATCTTATCTTGTTATTGTCTCTTTTCTCTATGTTCTACTCTTGTATGTTTTAATTTGTAAGGCATTTGAAAACATACCGAAAGTAAGGCAACTAGTCTAATTGATTGAGTTCCTTTCGAAGAAAGGATTAAATCCTCATATGCAATTTCAGAGCGTAGACATATGTGTTAAGATTTTGATGATAACAACATAAGATTGATAGGATAGTTTGTAAGGCATCCTATTTAGATTGCATATAGTTTGTAAGGCATTCTACTATATTTCTTTGAAATCTTCTTGTGGATTTACATTTTGACTCTATGGCCAAGAATAGGCATTGGTTGGCTGTTTGTGATGTAGTTATCTTTTAGTCTTCAAAACAAAAAATTTCATTACTAGTATTTTTACTTTCAAGAATTTTCTATATGTTTTGAAGGAACTATATCCTAGTGGTATGGTTCATCTTTGTTGATTCTTTGAAGAGAGAATCAAAAGGTTAGCCTTCCTTAAGTCAAACTCAGAAAAAGAAGAAGGATTCACATCCTTATTCCATTGTTCTATGTTGTTACATTTATAGTATCTCTTGTTAGACTCTGTATCAGGATATTCTCAAATGTTTGCAGAGTGATCTTTTGTTGAAGTAATTTGAAGCATAAATATCATAGTAGTGAAGAAACTAATCCACTATTTGACTTTACTTCGAACATAGTAAGTCATTATAGGCAATACCCACCTGAGTCCTATGGAGCTCAAAGTAGAAGGAGGATCTTATCCAATCCTCATCAATTAGACTCTTTATTGCAAACTTGGAGCCCTTTAAACTGAGAATCAAGCCTACATATTAGCCAAGTTTGATCCCATAAGAAAAATCCCTAACAAATTGGCGACTCCTCTGGGGATTTGAAGTAATTGGCAAAAAATAATTCAGGTTTATCAAGTTGAGCTAGACTCCTGGCCTGTTTGTTTATAAATCTAGTTTTCTGCCATATCCATTTGAGGATAGAGTTATAAATCTCTATAAATCTAAAAGTCCTTCAGATCATATTTACTAGCCTGGTTGTTGTTGTCATTGAATAGAGATTCTGGATCTTTTCTTGGTAAATAAATATGTCACATCCTATTGACTTCTTGAAAGTATATTATCTTTGTTGAAACCCAACTTGTCCTTGTTCTATTAAAGTTCTATACATTCTCATAGTAGTGGGTGGTGACTCTGAAAGATCTCTGCACTAGTGTGCACTTAGATGAAATAAAATTTATGATCAATTGGGAACACTTATAGCAAGGATCTAGAAGATGCTTGAAAGATTTAGTGGTGAAGGACAATCAAGAAGAAGTTTAGAAGGACAACAGCAAAAGAATTTTCCCAGGTATTCCTCAAAAGTTTTATGAAATAAATTGTTTCCTTGCTAAGTGAAGAAGTCACTAAAAGAAGGAATATAGATTTGAAGTCTTTGGTCATACTTCTAGTTTTACATTTTTCAATCATCAAATTCAGAAGTATGGTATGATCTTATGTGAAGTGATTGCATAGTTGAATAGAAATCTTTGTGAATGAAGAAGATGTGTTGTTGATAAATAGTGCAATGGAGTTTCTAGATCCAATAGATCGGGATATGTTGTCTATATCTGAAAATTGTCCAGCACATCTTGAAGAAATTTAAAAGGATATTGCATTGTTAAATCAGAAAATACGCGACCAAGCTATGTTGTTTTTGAAAAGACATGTAGGAGAAATAAGTGAAGAATCCATATATGTATTCTATGAAAAGTTTTCCAAAGCATATGATAAGTTGCCAAAAGGGATTGAACTCCAAGAGTCTACATATTTTCATTTGTTTTTAGAGATTTATATGACTAAGTAAGAAAAATGGTTTGCAAATTGTAAAAAGGAAGGCGTTGAACTTGTTAAAAATTGGATAAATGTGTTTGAAGAATGTAAATATGAAAATATTAATGATGCTGACTCTAGTTATGATGAAAATGCTAACTATGATGCTGATAGTGAAGTAGATGAATTTCAAGATGTCAAAGATGAAAATCTAGTTGTGGATGTTTTCGTTGGATTCAAAGATTTGTTTTATTAGTAGGATGGCAAGACAGACCTTTGTTCTCAGTTTAGAGAAGAGTCTTGTGATCAGCAAGAGAGTAATTATTATGTGGATGAGAGTGACTATGATGATTCTTTTGCCCAAAATGATGTGAGCCAAGAGACTTCAATCCTTGTCCCCAATGAACAAGATATTTACAATAGTAAAGAAGAGGTTAAAGCCAATGAAAATGAAGTCCAAAGTTCATTGAGCAGTGAAGAAATATCAAAACTACTAGCTGCTGATTTTCAGAGGTATGCACCAAATGTAGACCCTACTTTGCAATGCCCAATTGATATATGCTTTGATAGTGAAGACATGCAAATGAATGCAAAGTATGAAACTTATGTTGATTTTCTTTTTCCTACTTCCAAGGCAAACAATGTGCAAAATGAAAATGCATATGACTGGAAAAAATTTGATTATGTTAAGTATGATGAATATGATGACTCATATGCTATTGTGGATTTAGATTTTGATGAGTTTTATGTAAATGATTCTTGTGTACATCAGAATACTGATTACTCCCTTAAGGAGAGTGAGAGATCTACATGTGTGTTTTTAGATTTGCCAATGGCAAATGAATTAATATCCAATGCTCCATTTTCAGATTTAGAGGATGCTTGTAAAAGCTCTGGTCAGCAAGTTATATCAGGTCTTATGCAATCAAATGTTTGTGTGAAAGAGTTCCATCCTAGTTTGTAGATCAGTTTTGTGAATGAAGCTTATGTTTTGGTGCAAACTAGTGTTCATGAGGATTTTGATTTCATCCATGAAAAGGAGCTATAATTTTTTCTTTTTCAGCTTCACAGCAATAGGGAAGAGTGTGATGTTTTGGTATCATACAATGATCAACATTCACAATGTTTTAGTGATTTTGTTTTGCAAAGTGATGGTGAGTTTGCTGATTATATTTTGTTTGATCTGCTAAAGGAAAGTGGCAGTGTTTTCAATCAAACACATGGAAGCAAGAATTTCAATTTATCTCTGATTTGTGAAGTTAAAAACCAAATGTATGGTAGAGGTAAGAGTTGAATCCAGTTTGGGGTTTTGGGCTTGTTGTAAATAATTTCCCTGTATGTACAGTTGTTTTTATTTTAGTTGTGTGGTGTGTTTTCTTTCAGTAGAGGTTCCCATTTTTTGAGAAGAGATGTTAGGAGAGAAAGGTGAAAAGAGAAGAAAGAGAAAGATTGATTTGAAATTTCGGGGTGGTCTGCTTCTACCATGAGATTTTGAAAGTTCTCTGCATGCCCGCATGGGGTACGCATCCCCAACTAGAGCCACTATTGGTACTCTCAAATTTGGTACAAATTTGGAGTGACCAATTGAAAATTTTCTCTAAGGCAAAATGGGTACTCCTAAAAAATTTTGTGAGAAAGCCTAATTGGTGTGCTTGTAAAAGATACCCTGATGATTTTCATGAGATACAGCTTGGGGAACAAGTTCAAAACCTTTCATTTGACATATGAAGTGGGTTCCAACTCCTAAATTTTAAATCTGACATGTTTAGGGGGTAGCCATTTTGAGGTCTTCACTTAAATCTGCATTTTTGCCTAAGTGTCAGCTTACTGTAGCAGGCCCTGTTTGCATTTCAATATCTTGTGTCTTGTTGAGTTTCATGGCTTGCCACTTTGGGAATGTTTTAAATGTATATCATAGAGCTTATGTTTCAAAGCTCAAGCCATTTTGAGTCCGTTTGATAAGTTTTTGGATTCCCCAAAGTTGGTCCTGCGCAATTGTCATGTTACTCTATTCTGCCCAGAAATATGATTAGCCATGTTTGATTGATTGTAAATTTTGACCATTTGACCCAATTGAGAAAATTCCTTTTGTACTTTATTCTAGTGGTCAAATAATTCTTGAGCCTCTGTTTTCAGGTCACAACAAGTTCATTTGGTCAGTTTTCTAAGCCCATTCTGTTTGCATTTTCTATCAGTGTGTTAACTGTCAAATGCAGATTTCTGAATAGCCTACTTTGAGGTCCTGCTATTTGTACCCAGTTGAATTCCCTACATAATTGAGTTTTCCCCTATATTGAAATCTTGAAAGTATACCTTCCCATGGATTTTCAGACTCACACCAATCCAATTATCCACTTTTCCAGAGCCTTTCCATTTCCAATTTATTAAAATTTCACTAAATATGCAGAATCCAGAATTAAGTGGCCTACTTTGAGCTTTCACTTTTTGTACCTGGTTCGCGTTTTTGAAGAATTGAAGGTTTTTCTGCATTAAAAAACATGGAAATGTGCTACCATGAATATTTTCAGGCCATGATGAATCCGTTTTCCCAGTTTGCCAATCTGATTCCATTTGCAGTTCCTAACATTTTAAAGATCAGTTGCATAGTTTAGCTAGAGGCCCTGTTCGTGATGTTATATCTTGAATACACTGATTGGTCATATCAAGAAAATGGTGCCCCTATATTGTAAACCAAGTTTACTTCAAGATAAAAAGGTCTCATATCATAAGGGTTTTGTATGCACATTTCCCCAGATGCTTTTCATTTGCATAAATAAGTATTTCTCTTGTTTTCTTGTGTTGTATTTCCAAGTGGTTATTTTCAAGGGTCTACCAAATGTGACTGGTTAATCATCATGAGTTTCCCTTCTAGATTCATGCTCTCCATATACCATACTTCCAATATCCAAAAGCTCAGATTTTCAAGGGATTTCTTGACTTGCCTTCAAAGTTCGAACCAGATACATTTCATTGTTTAAGAAAGAACTGATTTTGCGGAATAGTCATTTTTCAGTGGTTTGTAACTTTGGATGGGATGATTTTTTTGAGATGAGACCTTTTTCCCTGTACTCCATGTAGCTGAAGGTGTTACCATGATCGACAGTGGGGCCTCAAGACATGAGTTTATATTTTTGCAAGGGCTAGTTCTAATGCAGTTTCTACTAATTTCCAGTTTGCACTATGAGAAGTTTTCTAAGGAGTCAACTTTGAGAATTAGTATCCTAGTGCTAGATGACCTCTATACTAAGTGAATAGGCTCTTTGAATTATGGGCATGTGCCTCTGCAACCATGATGAATTTTGAAGATCAAGGTATTGATTAGCATTATTATGAGGCCGATTCTAAAATCAGTTTCCATCAGTTTAGCAAGTGTTGTTGTAGATGTAATGATTAGTCAACTTTGGAGATCAAAATATCTTTCCTCAGGAAGCATCATGAAATTTTTTCCTGCAAGGCAAGTTCCCAAGCCACAATCAAAATCTTCTTAGTGGATTCTACGGCTTCATGAGTTGAGTATGGAAGTAGAAGTGGCAGCTTAAATATTTTTATGATGTAGCAAGAAGGTCAATTTGGCATTGCAGGAGATGACGTTTCTTTGCATCGTTCGATAAAGTTATTCTTGTGCCTCGATTACCAATTTACATCTCATGTACATTGTTTGTGTTGCACATTTTATATGCATTGTGAGGTGTTTCCTGCTAGTCAGTGGTGCTTGCCAGATAGTCCAAACATTGTGTGAGAATGTCAGCTAAGAAAGAGGCAAATGTAAAAGGCAAGTGCACACAAGTTGAGGGAATCAACGTAAAATTATAGGCACATCTTATAATTTGCGTACAGTCTGGAAGAGGCACCTAAGCTTCTTAGTCACTATGCAAGTTGAGGATGCTGGAAGGAAGCTTGTAGCGCACCTTCTATGTGCAAAACATGTATTTATCAATAATGGAATTGCTATGTTTTGTGCATGTTTTGCCAAGCTTTTAAGTTCCTGCCGCCAAGATGAAGTGATAGCCAGAGGGATTAATAGAGGAGCACATGCTAGCATGCATTGATAATGGGTGGTACTCATCTAATTTGGGTGACATGTGTGTGCCAAACAAATTATTTTATGTGTGGATTAGCCTACAAACTTCCATGTTGCATAGAACGGAGCCTGTAGCAGTTAACAATGTGTGAGTTTGGGGTTCCTGCTGCCAAGCATAAGTAGAAGGGAGGCCCACACATTGTTTAAGAGGCTACCAATTTAGATGGCCAAGGGACTTGTGTGATTGGAGGTTTCCTTGTGCAAGAGATGGGTCTTCTTTTAATTTATTATGTTGCGTAATTTGCAAAGAAACTGCCAGCACATAGAAGTAGTGTATGAGTAGCCAATCAATGAACAGTGCGTGGCTTTCTTCATGCTCTCCTTCCAAGTAATGGACTATCTGAAAAATGCCAAGGGAGCCTTGTGTAGATTTTTATTGGAGGATACCTGTGATTGGGAGCTAAATGGAGGGCTAGCGCACAATCACCATGTGGCAAAGGAGTGCCAATGGCTAGCGTAAATAAGAGGTGCAAGGGCACCATGTGGGTATTTAAGCCTGCAAACCAAGGCATGTCTAAAATATGACTTGCGTAAGTATATTAAAAGGGGGCTAGGCAATTTCAAATACCAAAGGCCAGTGTGAGATTTGCATGGAGAATAAGGGAAAATCTCTATAGAGCATGCGCCAAAAAAGGAAGAATGCATGAGGTTTGAAGACTCACAAGTTTTTTCTTTGCCAGTGTGTATCTAGTTGGAAGGTGGAGAGTTCACATGGGTTGGAAGAAGAATTGGCAATGCAAATTATCATTAGTGCATGAGATTATAGATTCGCACACTATTCTAAAAGTGCATAGGTTTTAAAAGAATTAAGGTGCGTGAGGTTGGGATAGAGGATACGAGCTAGTGTAGGCCTAGTGTTTTTGCAGGGTTTTGTTCAAAGAGACATTTATCCCACATGCCGCTCAATAACCAAAGTAAATAAGAGAAAGGAGGAGGCAGTGGCTATCTCTTAGCCTTGTGGGGCTGCATCGGCTTGTGTGCCAACTGGTGCCATATACAAATTTTTGAAGAAGGTCTTTAAATCATTCAAAAACTTAGTCCCACATGCATGCTAAAATGGGCATTTGAGATGTTTATATGCAATGACCCACAACATATGAAATTGATTAAAGAGCAGGAGGCTCTACTCATGTGACTGCTTGTAGGTGCCTCGATTTCCATGCCTGTGAGCCTAGAATGAAGAAATTTTGTAGATGACCAATGACGGTGATTTGGCAAAAATGGACATGTGGCACCCCATTGTGAAGTCGAGGAAAGAAACCAATAGTTAGATGAAAATCCAAAGATTTAGAGATGCAGTTAGTCGCACAGTCGGGTGATGTTAGCGGTTAGAGGCCAAAGGTTCAGAGACAAGGAGACAATATAGTCACCCAATCTCATGAAGTTTGGAAATTAGCAGAAAAATTCTATAGACCTAGAGACTAATCATGGTCACGAGGTCTCATGATGCAGGCAGTTAAGTGGCAAAAATCTGGAGATTGTGAGATCACCTAGTCGCTAGGTCACCAGTAGAGGATCCAGAGACTTGGTGACTAATGCTTATTGTGAGGTTGCTTGATGTAACCACGATTAAGAAAATGATTCTGAGACTTAGAGACTAGGTGTATTTTCTAGGTCACCGAATAAACCCAGGATTAGAAAGAACATCCAAAGACTCAAAGATCAAAGGTAGTCTCCAAATCTCCAAATCAAAGGTTAAGGTTGAATTTGACCGAGCATCCAATTAGAGCATGACACTTGGTGAATTCTGGTGAGGTTTGAGGAAAAGACATAATTAAAAGATTTCAAATGAGATATAGTTCAAACTTAGGGTAAATTCAAAATATTTAAAAGACAAAGCTTCCTCAGAGATTTGAATCTTGCAGATTCATTTTTTACCCAAATATAGTCATGTAATATATTTCTGGAAACACTAGAAAATGACAGATGCAATGACAGTGGATAAAATCAAATCTGATTGAGCAGATGGGAACAGTAGTGACTTCTTTATCCGAGATTAGATTTCTTGTAGAGATTTTTCTGAACTCTCTTCCTGGGAATGTTTGCAAAGGATGTTGAAATCAGATTTGCAAATGAATGAAAGGATAAGATCAGAGTTTTGAAAAGACAAAGTAATTCAGATTTTAACAGTGGCAAATGAATTTAGATTTTGGAAGTGCCTGAGAAGATTAGATTTCAGAGGAGAGAGAAGGAAATTAAAATCAAATTGCAAAGAAATAGGTTTTGATCAAGAAGAGATTTTTAGGGTTTCTTTTTCTATTTATTCTTCTTCTTTTCTTAGTGTTAGGGGTTCCTGTTCCTATCCCAGTTCCTGTAGTTTCTCTATTGAGAGTAGGTCCCTAATGATGAATATTGAATATCTCTCTACAGTGCAAATTTCCCAATCTTGTGTCGAAGTTCCTAAACTTTCAAGCTTTGTATGTAATGGATAGGTTCATTTTCAATAGAATACACTGTAATTTTTATCTTATCTTGTTATTGTCTCTTTTCTCTGTGTTCTACTCTTATATGTTTTAATTTGTAAGGCATTTGAAAACATACCGATTGTAAGGCAACTAGTCTAATTGACTAAGTTCCTTTCAAGGAAAGGATTAAATCCTCATATTCAATTTTAGAGAGTAGACATATGTGTTAAGATTTTGATGATAACAATATAAGATTGATAGGATAGTTTGTAAGGCATCCTATTTAGATTGCATATAGTTTGTAAGGCATTCTACTATATTTCCTTGAAATCTTCCTGTGGATTTACATTCTGACTCTATGCCCAAGAATAGGCACTGGTTGGTTGTTTGTGATGTAGTTATCTTTTAGTCTTCAAAACACAAAATTTCATTACCAGTATTTTTACTTTCAAGAATTTTCTGTATGTTTTGAAGGAACTATATCCTAGTGGTATGGTTCATCTTTGTTGATTCTTTGAAGAGAGAATCAAAAGGTTAGCCTTTCTTAAGTCAAACTCAGAAAAAGAAGAAGGATTCACATCCTTATTCCATTGTTCTATGTTGTTACATTTATAGTATCTCTTGTTAGAATCTATATCAGGATATTCTCAGCTATTTGCAGAGTGATCTTTTGTTGAAGTAATCTGAAGCACAAATAGCATAGCAGTGAAGAAACTAATCCACTATTTGAGTTCACTTGAAATATAGTAATTCATTATAGGAAATACCCGCTTGAGTCCTATGGAGCTCGAAGTAGAAGGAGAATCTTATCCAATCCTCATCAATTATACTCTTTCTTAGAAACTTGGAGCCCTTTAAACTAAGAATCAAGCCTACATATTAGCCAAGTTTGATCCCACAAGAAAAAGCCCTAACACCTACATCAACTAATGCATCCCATTCCAATATCCATACTACTTCCTCCATGCCCCTCTATGATGATTGGGTTACCCTAAGATCAACTCTTATCCCCCATAACCCCACCCCGTGTGTCACTAGTGGGTGTGGGAATCCATCTGGTACCACATCCTATATGATGCCAAACTACTACCTAACACATGATGGCATGTACTAAGAAATATGATAAAATAACTAATCAATGAGCCAATAGTTTACTTGTACATAACCAAAGATAGTGCACACCTAAGGTTCCATCCTCCCTTTAGTGTTGCTCATCCTAGTAGCTCATGGCTTTCAGCCCCTATATGGTGTTTAGTCAAACACCTAGAGATCATCTAGTAGTCTCCTCTCATACCCAACATCCCTGGTAGTATCATATTTGATGGAAGGCCTATAATTATAGGCATGTGGCATGTACATCACCTGTGTCACCTAGAGTTTGATTAGTCATGTGACAATAATATGCTCACACGCCCACACCAATTATAGTGTAACTCATGTGTCTAGAGTCCTACCTCCTTATTAGGTGCACATGTGAAGGTCATAGTACAACTACCCATAGATGTGTACCCTTAGTAGTACATAGTGCCCTCCTCCTCAAGCATGATGCTCAAAACCCTAGCTCATCCATGAGTGAATCTGTGTCCTGCTAGGTCTAGACACATCTTTCCTGCAATCAATCATGTCATGTACAGTACCACTCATGGTAGTCCTTCCTACATCACATTCTTCCAAGGAATCCAATATCATGCACATGAAAGTGTGGAAAAATAATGTCTAAAAAAGGTCTCCATGTAGGCATCTCCATCTAGGGCTCTAAGCCCTCTAAGATATACTCTTAGATTGTGTTGATGGGCACCTGATAGATTCTCCAAAAATTAAGTAATATAATAGTTGTCTCTCTAGTAGGAATATGAAAACTCAATGTCTCAAAATGTCAGCACTCTACAAGTGCTTTCAAGAGTGCATTATGCATTCAAAGTCTCAGCCACTCATGTATGTGATGGAGGTCATATAATGTCACATGTCCCCACTCCATTGATATCAACTGATCCCTTAGGGTCATAGTGTTTGGCTAACACTCCCTCAAAATGAGTGGAAGGTCATGTGCCTGCATCTAGTTCAACCATGTTAGTCATTTTATTCTCACCTCATTCTTCTCGTATCCTAGTCTAGATTGGGGCATCATTTCCCCGATCCCCCCTTGGTTAGTCCCTGAACCCCCCCAAGGTTATGTTCTAATATTCCCTTTAGTCTTTTTTTTCCAATTTTCATAGACATTGAATTGGGTTGTCATGTCCCCAATCACCCCTTGGTTAGTCCTCGAACCCTGCCAAGGTTATGTTCAAACATTCCTTTTAGTCTTTTTTTCCAATTTTTATAGACATTGATTGGGAGTCAGAGATGCGGATCAAAAAAAATATTGATCCATGAAGATGCAGATTTGTAAATTTGGTCTCCCCAATCTCTTGGACCCTAACCCATATTTTCAAATATGACAATTGGAGGATTGTCATCTCCACTCTGCATTCTACATCCCCGTAGATGTTTATCAATCAATCAATGTCTACGCAAACATTGATTGGTCAATCAATGTGTTCACCTCGATAGTTAAACCCCCCAATAAATACTCTAAAAGGAATTAAATGCACAAAGTAAAAAATGAAAATTGAATTATAGGGACAAAGATAAGGGACTCATAGGTGGGTCCCAGTCGACAAGTTGCTGATATGTCCTAACACGCTCTCTAAGATGGCTCCTCTCCCTCTTGTCAGCTGCGTCACTCTCACTCACTCTCAATTTTCTTTAGGTCCCCACTAGGCCCATTTTGTTTTCCTGATTCCCATTGTTCATCTCAGTTTCTCCCACCACCCTGATGGACATGCAATTTTCCACTTTTCTCCTTCTCCTCATTCTTAATTCCTAGTTTTCCATCTTTTTTTGAGAAAATTTGGTGAAATATATTTTTTGTGTTATTTTCTCAAGGGGGCACACCCTCTCACCATCATCATGTTTGCATGACTCTTAGGCTCCCAATTCCTTCTAGGGCATCTTATTTTCTTTTCTTTGACATGACACCACTTATGACATTGCATCAAAGACGGGAAAAATGTAGATGTCTAAAAATATTCCTATTAATTAAATTTATTTTAATTAATAACCATGTAATGTTATAATTAATTTTAATTAATTAATTATCTCTATTATATTCCTCTATCCATTTAATTAAATTTATTTAATTAATTTGGGTTCATTACCTAAAGTATTTAAATTTTATTTAAATACCCCCTTTTTATAATGTATTAAATCTAATTTAATACATGTCCCTCCATAAATCCCCTTTGGAATAAATTTATATTTATTTAAATCCTACACATCTTAATATTCTTTTCAACCTGAATTTATATTAAATCTAGTTTTAATTAATCCTCAACCCAACCTATGAACCTAGCCTACACCCATCACCTCATCCAGTAATCCTACCTTTTTGAACTAATCCATGATTAAGCCACTAAAAAGGTGATTCCTAACCTCATTATCCCCTAATGAGTTTCTCACACATGTGTGAGAAACTCTTCCCAAGCAAGCCACTCAACTTCCTTAAATTATCTAACTAGATCCTTACACCCTTTTCCCCCACTCCTTTCACCAATGTTGCTCACACATGTGTGAGAAAACTTGGGCCCTTCAAACCTTAAATGCTCATCTTCTCTCAAGTTGATTATTTGCATGGACAACCCCTTTATCCTATGTGTTCCTTATGTGGTTCCTATGTGGATGCCACATAGGTGCCACCTCATCCAAGCCCTCATCATTCTCCCAAAAATCTATAAATGGGATCCTTTCTACAAGCATTTCATCCATTATGTTTCATGCATTGTTATTATTGTCAAATATCTTAGAATTATTGAATCCATTTTTAGTTTCATAGAAATATCATATTAGCTTGAATTCATAGCTTTGAATCTCCATTATCATGTTAGCTTAATATTGAATCTTTGTTAGCTAGATCTTTTATTTGAACATAGAAGCATTATAACCTTGAATCAAATCAATGTCTTCATCTTTAATCATTTTTTTGCAACTAGTTCCTCATACTAGTTTGCATCACTCTTGATCTCCATTTTAGCTTGCATTGTATAATTTGCATTATTTGGGGATTCAATCTATTGTGTTTAGGAAAGCACACCCACATCTCCATGAAAGAGAAAATTAAACAATTCATTTGGGTGCACTTATTTTGGCTCTATTGGAGGTTGTGTGGAGTCTTTGTATCTTTTTAATTTTTAAGTCATGTTTTGAATTGTTATTGCTAACCCTCTAATGTTTGACATGTTTGAGCTTGTTCCACATATATAAATATTTCCACATACATAGGTAGAAAAATCAACCACTTTCTTTTTATTTGAAGTTACACATTCCAAATTCTCATATTGTAATAGTGACTTATGTCACTTATTCTAAGTTGGAACTCCAACTTTATGATTGTAAAAGATAGGTAAATCCTAACTTGTCCCCAATTAGGTAGTTATTCTAAGAGCTCATTTATTTATTTATCCTAAGAAACTATTTTGGGAAGTTCTCCTAATTAGTTAATATAAATAACTACCTCATGTGACCACCCTAGGTAGTTATCGATGTGGTTATTCTAAGTGGTTATGAGTTAGCTATCAAGGTGATCCTATAAATACAAGGATTTGGAATGGAAAAGGTGACTTTTGTAGAGGGGATGCTATGGAAAAATTTCCAAATAAACTTTTGGATTGACTTTTTGTACTTAAAGCTTTTTTAACTTGTATATTTTCAAAAGGAAAATAAAGAATGCATTTAGTCATATGTCAAGATGTGTTTTTTAGTTATCATTACTTATTTATCGTATGTTAACTTGGTAATGTCTTTATGTATTTATGGAATCCATTGGTTTCTGATTCAAATGATATATGTAATTGATAAAACATAGGCATGCCCTAGTACCTTATTTTGAATGTGATAAGATAACTTATTTCCTCATGTGTTGAGATTTGTTATCTTTATTTCATTATTTCATATTCAAACTTATTATGTTCTAAAACCCCCTTGTAATCTATTATCAATTGTGAATCTCAAATAGTATTCATATATCTATTGTTGGGATTTATGCTATCCATTTTCTTTATCTTTTTTTTTGTCTCCTTTCTGTACTTTTAGGTGAAAAATACACAAAAAAAACAAATACCTCCACCATACGAGGGAGCTTACCCTCTCAAATGTAGAGGAAGGTCACAATCTAATTGTGATTTTATTACAATCTCTCCAACTATTGGAGTGGTTGTCACTACTCCTCAAGAAAACAAGGTCATTTTGAAAAAGCAATTGCAATGACAAATCTTTTCACCAACACACTATTATGATCAGACATCATTCCATTATGAAAATAGAAATATTATCCAACTTCTCAATAATTAATATTACGTTAACATTCTATTATACATCTACATCCACGAGGAGAAGACAAAAAACCACTCAGATTCTTATCACCATAATTCAACAGGCCACACCAAGTTACTATGTTTTAAACTTGTAAAGCATCTAAAAAAATTAATACATTCTATCTCTCTAATTCTTATCACCATCACTAATCATTATACACAATTTTTAGCAATAAACATGATATACATTTTATACTGTTCGTTGCAACTTTTTTAGACAAAAACATTAACATTCTATTCAAAACCACTACTGTCTCATTACTAATCTAGTCTACATCTTCTAATCTTCTCAATTAACACTCAATAGACTCATAATTATTCCTAAGTTCATTAATCCATCTAACAACTTAGATGAAAAAATCATGACCCTTCTTTAGGAACACATGTGTTGTACTTATTATCAAACTTCTTTTGTAGTCATTGAATCCTATCATAATGATGAAAATTCCTATTATACATTGCAAGCCTATAGAAGTGATCCCTTTGCAAACATTTTAATATATACCTATAATGTCTTATATTTTTTATCCACAGAATGTTTCATGATCACATCATGTAATAACATTAACCCTATTAATGAACTATAATCAATCGCATACAAACAACACATATATCCACCATCTTTGCTGGCATCTCCTACAACATAGCACACTTCAACATCTCAACATTTTTTTTAGCACCATCCTCAACATCTTTGGTAGCATCATCCTAACACTATCATGAATGCACCAACTATCAAATTCATCAAACTCCCCCTTTGACAATGTCTGATCTAGTTGACATCAATTCCAAAAATTATCTCATCTTATCTTGTCAATCATGCCAACAATTAGAAGTTTTCTTTTTGTAATGGATAACTTTATTTGATCAACTTTTTCCATCCTTTAATGGATAAGTTTGTCTTTCTTGTGTGCATGGATAGTATTTCTCTATAATTTGATGGACTTTGAGAAATTTTATGTTTCTTTTCCTTTTATTATAGCATTGTGAATTTATAAATTGTGAGTGTTTG
This sequence comes from Chamaecyparis obtusa, assembly GCA_027943335.1. Lineage (NCBI taxonomy): Eukaryota > Viridiplantae > Streptophyta > Pinopsida > Cupressales > Cupressaceae > Chamaecyparis > Chamaecyparis obtusa. The sequence continues at coordinate 568,894 of BSBK01002120.1, forward strand.
ATATATAATCTCATGGTTATTTGATCAAGTCTAACCTTCTATATATGAGTTTAACCTTCAAAATTGTTGATGTCCTTAGATTTTGTAAAAAAATATCTGGTTTTCCTTTGAAATCTTTCATCAACCCTTTATCTTTTGTATTTTCATTAAAATTTGGAATTAGATTCATCAGTAGTTTATATTAGGATTGGTTTTTTGTATTTTTAGATCATTGTTGTAGGTATTTTATGTTTAGATGATCAAAAAAATAGTTAAAGATAGAAAATATAAGCCTCCTAAATTTATTTCCAGCCATCACCTATTGAACCAACAAAGGATTTCCTTGTGATATGCACATAACCTTTATTGACCTAACACAACTATGACTCAACCATCTATAACCTTGGGAGTGATTAACTTTACTCTTTCAAGAGAGGGATTTTGATTTGAAAATCCATGTTGTTGTATCATGCAAACATCTTAGTCAACACTACTTTTGGTGCCACACTTATGGTTTTAATTTTACTTTGATAGGTTTGATCACTTAATTAATATAATTGGAGGAATCAATACTGAGTATTTAAAAATTTTGGATATAATTGTGCATCAATGAAATAGAATCTTGAAATATTTATATGGGACAAACCCTTGTGCACTCTCTATGAACTCATTGCTAAACTCACATATTTTTGGTGAAAATAGAGAAAAATAAGACAATATTGATCATGTCAAGGTATTGGTTTTATATATTGTTGATATCAACATCATTTTGGTTACCACCTACTTTAGATGCCCTTATAACCTTTGGACTAAACTATGGGATATGTATCAAGGTTCCAAGTAATGTTCATACTAAATGATCCTATTATAGTCACTCAAGATCATATTTGTTAATGTAGTATAATCATATGATTATGATACAAGAATAATATTTGAATATGGGAATATCATGTACGTCAAGATGATATATGTAAACTTCTCCCAATTATCTAACAATAATTGAAAGTAAAAAATAATATACATAAGTATCTCATAAGACATATGTTTTTTAGATAAGGAACAATATTTCATTTGTACAAATATGCATGTCATATGCACATATATTCAAATAAGGTTGACATTACATTTTTTTGTATTCACATTCAATTCAATGAACCATATAGATTCGATTTACTCTTTATTATTTCAAGTATTTCCTCATGGTCCAACTCACGAACCTTCTAAAGGTTCTTGTTTAATGGTTTACCTTCATACTTGATCAAATGTAAATTTAATGCAACAACAAGGTTTGAATAATGAAGAATCTTCTTGTGTGTTTCCCAATCGTCAAACAACCACAACCTAGGGCTTTTCATTTGATACCTTCTTAGAAGTCATGTACCAGTAACAACCACTAATGATATAGGTTATTTAATGTATTATCCAACTATAATAGAGTGAACCAATTTATTTTTTGCCTCCACATTGACATAATGAGATGAATAATAATTCATTCCTTCTTCATTGTACTGGGGTGCAATAATAGAAAAAATATGCCATGTAATGATATGTGCATTCAATGAGATAAATTTATTGAATAATTAAGATAAAACTATAAATTTAATTAAATTCTATGGAGATAATTTACCTAGTTGGACTAGATCTAAAAAGTGATCGAAGTGAGATGACGCTTCCATCTATGTGAGTTGTAGTGCTAGCAGGGGTCAATATGTCTCAAGAAGGCCCAAAGCTCTCACATTCCATTCATAAACACACTCCTTTGAACCACACTCATTCCAATTGTCATCTATAAATGATGAACAAAAGAACATCATATGTCGCATGTAGATACTCCTTGAACCTATATTAGAGCTTTTAAAAGAGTGTAGTTCATTCAATTTTGTCAATGTAAAACAAGCCTCATATTTTAAAATGATAGTAGCATCTACAAACCAAAAAAATATGAAAACCATAGACTCACCTTCATTGCCTAGATTTTTTGTAGCATTACACCACTGGATTATATATTTTTCATTTAACAAGTTATCTTTATCTTTGTACATTAACTTCTTACATGTTAAGGCTCATTTGATGTATGCACCTGCACCATCATGCTCCCCCTTTCCATCTCTGGCCTCTAAGAAATTCTAAATATGTTGAGCACAAGTGACCTTATACATATAATCAACCAATAAAAAATTTGAGATTTATTTAATTTTGATGCACAATTATTTGACCATATGATATGGTGATGATATGATATGTCCCTAATATCCAAATCACAATAGAATATCTCAAAGAAACCTTGCACAAACTTTGTATAATGTATGTGATTATCATTGATATAAAAATGACATGCCTTCAATATCTTCTTGTTCTCCTTTGTATTATCACATGTATGCATGAATGTTATATGCACAAATATAGCAACCTATTGAGACTTTTAATACTTCAATTGCACCTCATTCTATGTTTGTAGTGTGTATCTCTTTGCAAAGTCAACAACCAAAACAACGATATGAAGTGGGGGCATGTCCTTTCATATATTGAATTAAAAACCCCACTATTGATATCTATGGGTATGTCTTGCATACTTATACACTATTTTGTCACAAAAATGTCCATAAAGTGATACTTTATAATATTTTCAATGACCAATTCACACCATTTTTATTCATGTCCATCCTTTAGTTTTTCATGGAGGATTTACTTAGTGAGCTTGAATCATAGCATGTGCATTCATGGCATACTAAATAATCCCCTTATTTTCAAAAAATATTGCCCCAAACTCCTTTTTTGTCACCTCTCTCCAATACTCACCTAGTACTCCCCAAACCCATTTTCCTCTATAAAACCCCACCCCCCAAGAAAAAATACCCTACCCCCTATTTAGGAAATATATTTCCCCCCTTTTATGTCCATTCTAAACCCCCCAATATGAATGCATGTGGTATTGTATTGCTTCTTTAGTGAAGACCCATTAGATTGTAAGCCACTATCTTATATTTTCCAAATTCCACTATTGCATTCCCAATTGCATGTGTACTCTCCATATGTTCACAAACTAGAAAATATTAACACACATCTAATCCAAGCATGAGAGCTTGTAAAATAGTTGACCATCCACTCTTTCTCACAAAATGCTAGATATCAAAACCCTTCAAGATCTAGGTGGATCCTTTATGTTATATTTCTACAAAATGATATTAGAATTATAAAAATCTATACATATATGTTGATAAACATCATAATGATTAGAAAATTCAATATGTACCTTCTACAACAAGTTATGTGTGTGTGTGATTTATTTGACATAAAAAGGCTTTGATATTTCAAAATATCTTTGACTAATTTTAATTTGATGATAGATTTCTATAAATTTTGCAAAACATTATGTTTGAGTCAAATCCAAAAAATGCTTCAAATGTGGATCAAAGATTTTACTATCAATCATCCTTCTTACAACACCTCTTTTATTAGAAGATAACCATGTGTTGATCTTCTAAAATTATTTGATTAAATATATCCAAGCTTCAACAATTGCTTTATTCTTTCACAATAGTCTACTGAAGAATTCCCATAACTCTTTAATATTTACATCCTCCACTCTAATATTCCTTCCCACAAATCTCATTAGAGACTTTCTACTTATTTTCAATCATTTACTTATCTTTCTAATGAGGAGAGATTTCTTGGTTTTGTTGGCTAAATATTTTGTAATTGAATTTATGTTAATCAATTACAAAATGGTAACTTTAGTCACAATATGTAAGACACAGTATTTCCTCCAAAAAGGGGAGGCGTCTTTCTTATTATTGGTGTAAATCAACTAAAACACTTAACTAGGAGACTAAAGTCGGGGTGTTACAATTAATCACTTCCTCTTTTTATATGAAGGGTGTTTCCACAATTACAATAAATATATTACACTTAACTCCACTAAAAATTATCAATTGCAACAATAATCCCAATATGCATATGATTAGATGAAAGAAGAATCATATGCATATCAACAAAAATAACTATTTAGGAAACATAAACAAGATTAAATACTTGTACACATTTCCAAATGATGTGATAATAAGGGTACAATGTATAGCAGCACAAACAATTTCTAATATAATTTAAGAAAAAAATCATAAATCCAAGAAAGATTGAAGCACAAAGATGCCAAGTCTTTCTCAACTTACACACTAATTTCTATTACTTAAACTCAAATTTGCAACTCAAAGTCTACAAAAATCAGGATTGAACTCTTTTAAAAACACCACAATAATACATCAATACTTCAAATTAACACAAGGTTATGTTACCAAAATGGTGAAAGGACAATATGATCACATAAGATGGTGCTTCAACTCAAAGATCAAAAACACAATTGCTCCTTTACTAACTTAAAAATTCTGATTTGCAATGTAAAATCACAATTTTGATATATTTTATTGATTACATAGAAGATAAATATTTATAATGAGCTCCCTCCTATGTATAGGGGAGGGGCTATGAGAAAAAGGTGGGAGAGATCTAACTAACTATAGACTAATTACACATTATAGTCCTAATATATTTTGACTTGTAATGTGATCACATGAATTATATCTTTCAAGTTTACATGTAATGTGTCAAAACATAACTACATACAACATACACTAGAAAAAAATAAATTCTAAGTGTCATATGACACTTCTTCTTTATTCCCATTCTCAGAAATGAATTTATCAAACTTCTACAAAGAATCTTGTATCTCATCATTGTATGGATCTAAGGCATGACTTGAATGGTTTTAAAACATATGATGGTATCATTCAAGTCCATGAAATATTTTGTGTACTTGACAAGTATGTATTTTAGATCATGCAATATCATTTGCAAGTTCATTAGCTTGCTACGAGAAGTTATGGTGAAGTCATTAGACTTGAATTATACCTAAATCAAAGAATATAACTCTTTAAGTAGAGATTCTTCATAAATGACTTCCTTAATTTCATATAACAACTTACATGAAATCTCTTCAAATTCAGTACGAATAACTTTATCCCTTCTTATCTCCTAATTTTAGAGATGTTTGCAAGTCTTCCTCCAAACCCTTAGTAACTTATTTTATATTCTATATGAGCTCCTTAAACTCAAAATATTTCTCTCTAGATGGGATGATGTCATTGTCAACCAGTATCTCTAAATCCATATCCCTAAATCTGAGCTACGTTCAAAGATCCTTCTCTTGGGATTGTAGATCTTGAAGGAATACCTTTGAATTATAATTCAATTCAAACGTGATCTATTTCAATTGTCCTAACATATAAAAAGTAGTTTTAAGAATATGAACAACTTGCTCAATCAGTCTATCAGCCCATGCATCCACTACACTAGGCTTGTTTCCAACTCTTTTTGTGTTCTTGATTGATTCTTTAGATGTCGATGTAGACACTAGATCCACCTTCTTTGTTGTTTTGATAATCTTTAGGAGCACTGAAGTTAAACTCCTCATTTCAAACATTTAATTAATCTTTGGTAGATTTAGTATGATTCAACGTTTATACAAATGCCTAAAAAGAATCATTTACATCTTATATGGTACCTTTTTGAGTCTTATTACTGAGATCAACTACTATCATTGTGTATTCCTCAAGTTACACCTTGTCAATAGTCTTGCTAGGTGGAAGAATGGCTATGTTAGCATAGTTTGTTTTATCCTTGTTCACCTTCACCCTAGACATGATTGTATCCCTCTTAGCCACCTTGGTATTGGAAGGGACAAGCTACCTAAATTCAATATCATCTAGAGATATGACTTGTTTCTTCCTCTTTGGTGCAACTATTTCTATCCATGGAGGTAGGTCAGGAATACCTTCTCTAGTGTTTGTCTCTATAGTTTGGGTGGGGATAATTTTTTATTGCACTATAGTAAACAGTAATGATGATTTTTTTATTGCACTACAAAAGGGGTTTGTACAAAAGGAACATTGGACATTTGATAAGATGTGAAACTATCAAAGTCGATGACTATTGAGTCAAGATTCAAGATGGGAATCTCAAACAAGGTGGAGTAGGTGGGAACAGGATCAAACACATCTAAATTTTCATTTGGAGTATCCAAGGTAGATTTGTTAGAATAACTAAGATGGGGGTGAATCAGTTAGATCAGGTATCCTATAGTCCCAAATACAAAGATGTACCTTACAAAATGATTCCAATAAATTATGTAGCTTGGTAACATAAAATATCAATTTGTTTATTCACTTTACCGATTACCAGTAAATATCCAACTGTGATTACTGACCAAATCAATTATGCAGTATGTAAAGTATGATAGCAAAATAATCATCACAAATAACACATAACACAATGATTTAATGTGGAAACCCTGCTAAGGGAAAAACCACCTGGGACTGGTAACCCAAAATAATTCACTCTTCTAAAGTGAGCTCGGTGAAGATCCAACCCTGTTAAAGGTTACAATAAACACTATTAGGTGTGACCTGGTTAGAGGATTTGTCACTAATAGTTAACTTTTGACAAGCATTCACTATGGGGTCAACAAGATAACACTTTACATTCAAAGAATGTCATAGGGTAGAACATAAGACTGTTAAGTCCACTCGGTTAAGAGATTTTATGAATCAATGGTTAAACTGATATAGTACTGATCTAATTCAAATACAACTCAATTGTAAATATTCAGATCTATGCTAAGCCCATAAAAATCCTCTGATCATCAATCAATTTTACTTCCTAAATATTCTTCAACTTACTTTCACTCAGTAAATGGTTCTCTGACGCTCGGTAAACTCTGCAACTTGGTTCTTTTAATAACCAGTCTGATCAGGCATGCATGAATAAAGTCTTCACGGGAAATCTCTGCAGTCTTCTTCTTTCTAGCATAGTTTCAATAATGAAACTCATATCTCTTATATAGACAAGTAAACCATTTTCATATCAGCCATTAGATTTTTTTGCCTAATCTTCTTCATCCATTTTGCCTCTTAAACCTTCCTAGGTAGATGTGTCCATATCATGTTTCAATCTCAACCTTTAGATCTTCTCTAAATTTTTTTAGTCATGGATAGCATAAAAAACTTCATCCTTAACCTCTAAATCATAACAATATCCATCTCATCATATTCAGTCAATTGTTCTTAGCATTTAATGTTTTCACCCACATTTGGTTAATATAGAAATGTGTCGGTGATAACTAGTTAGACTAGCTCGGTTAATACTGTCACTTGGTATACACTGCACTGGCTCAGTGTATACATAAATCTTCAATTACCAACCACATTTACTTGTTCAATTTCAACTCTCTTCTTCATAATAGATTAATGTAACATGCTCAAGTCAACAATATAAAGCCATAGACTCATCAATAAGTTACCCAATGTTTACCTTTTCCTTATCTATCATATCCATCTTTTCCTCATGTAGATATCTCAGTTCTTCATCTTTTCTTCCTTCAACAGATGTTCAGATGTTTTTAACTAACATGATAAGTACTGTCAAGACTAGTTGACATAAATGACAACATATTGACTGATTTAATCATCTTACATATCATTTCAATAGCTTGGTGATCTCTAATCACTTTTCCTGCAGTTCATTCAAATATTCAATCAGTTGTAGTTCATTAATATTTCCCTTTGGCATTGATGGCAACACAAGCAATATGAAAATATGCCATACACATACCAAACATATATTCTACAACAATGTATGTAAATGTTGTAGCTCAATAAGCTCTCCCTAGCTTGATTTTTAATATGTTTAATCACTACAAAACATAATAGCATTACAAGTGCAGACTCTCCCTATGGATTTGATCTTTTCAGTTCTTAGATTTCCTTTGTTCTCAACAAAAAATATTCAAGTCTCTCCCTTTCTACAATTTCTCTCTATTTGTGTTCCCAGTAACTGATTTTCCATATTCATTCTCTCTCCCTTTGACAACAATGCCAAAGAAAGTATACAAAACAGCTCTGCAGCAGCCAAGTATTCCTCTATTGTTTGGTTCATATTATTTTTTTAGGTACCTTCAGTGTACAAATAAACAAATTTATGTTCCATCTTCTACAAACTTCACAACCTTAGACAAAATCCAAAGTGTGAGCTATGTGCATCAACATGAATGATCTTCTGATAAGTGTAGGTTGATGCAACCTCCAGATCACCTTAGTGACTGGTAGACAGGGGACAGACCCCAAGTCTAGTTCTCAAATATTCAAATGTGTCCTTCGGTAATGGTTTAGTAAAGATATCAACAAGTTGTTCCTTAGATGTTACAAATTCTAGTTTTACCTTCTTCTCTTGAACTTTTTCCCTTAAGTAGTGATACTTAATAGATATATGCTTTATCTTTGAATGCATCACAAGATTCTTAGAAATATTTATAGCACTGGTGTTGTCACAATATATAATCATCAGATCAGTGATTACCTCATTCATTCCTTCCAAAACTTGCCTGATCCAAGCAATATTTGAATAATTTGCAGCAGCAGCAACATACTCTGCTTCAGCAGGAGACTAAGAAATGCATGCTTGTTTCTTGCTAATCCAACTCACAAGCCCTTCCCCTAAAAATAATGGTCCACTGGTTGTGGTCTTCCAGTCATCTATGTTTCTAGCCCAATCTGCATCGGTGTAAACTCTAAGTTCAAATTTTCCTTCCAATGTGTATCATAATCCATAGTCCTCTATTTTCTTCAAGTATCTCAAAATTCTCTTTACTGCAACCATATGTGAATCTTTAGGATTGGCAAAAAATCTTTCCATAATCCCCACTACATGTGCAATAAGAGGCCTACTATGTACTACATACATCAATTTACTAATCATAGATCGGTACAGAGTCTAATTTACCTTGGTACATTCATCATCCTTTGTCAATTTTCATCCAGTAACCATCGGTGTTCCTATTGGTTTAGCATCTTCCATGCCAAAAGTTTTCAATACTTCTTTAATGTATTTTGATTGAGTGATGAAAATCCCATCTTTGTGTTTTATAATTTGCAAACCTAGAAAGAATTTAATCTCTCCAAACATTGACATCTCAAATTGCTTTCTCATTTCATCAGTAAAAGATTGGCAAATCTGATCTTGTCCACCAAAGATTCTATCATCAACAAATATCTCAGTAATCAAAATCTTATCATTAGAATCTCCTTTCATGTACAGATTACTATTTTCACTAGTTCTTACAAAGCCAATACTGATAAGATAAGCATGTAATCTTTCATACCATGCCATCAGTGCTTTTTTCAGTCCATATAAAGCTTTGTGCAATCTACATACCATGTCTTTCTGATTCAGATCAACAAAACCTTCTCGTTGTTCTATGTAGACCTCCTCCTCAAGGATTCCATTCAGAAAAGATGATTTCACGTCCATTTGATATACTTTAAATCCCTTATGTGCAGCATATGCAAGTAATATGCAAACTCCTTCCAGTCTAGCAACAGGTGCAAAGGTTCCACCATAATCAATACCTTCTTCTTGTGTGTATCCCTTGCAAACAAGTCTTGCCTTATTCCTAGTGACCTCTCCATTTTCATTTAACTTATTCCTAAAAATCCACTTAGTACCAATAAAACATTTATCCTTCAGTCTAGGCACTAATGTCCATGTCTTATTCTTTTCAATTTTTTCAATTTCCTCATTCATAGCATTGATCCATTCCTCATTTGAAAGAGCATCCCTAACATTCTTAGGTTTAAACTCACAAACTAAGCATGTGTTTTGTCTTAACATACTTTGGGTCAGCATGCTAGCTTTCTTATCTCCAATGATTTGATTCTCTAGATGGTGTCTTCTAAAAAATCTTGCCATCACTTGATCTCTTCTCTGCTCATCATTATGTTCAAGTTCAATTTCCTACTCAGTAGCTTCTTCCTAATTCTCAGTTTCCATTTGTTGATTCTCGATAGCATTTTCCTGATGCTTGGTAGACTTAGCCTATGGCTTTGGTAGATACTTTGGATCTTCAACATAAGTGAACCTACCATAGTCTTCTGGTTCCTTCATGCTTTCTACATCATTCTTATCAGCAAACTCATCAACTTTTACATTAGCACTTTCTATCATCTTATTAGTAACTTTGTTCAGACATTTATAAGCTTTACTCTTGGTAGAATATCCTAAGAATATTCCTTCATCACCTTTAGAGTCAAATTTTCCATTCTCTTCATCTTTAAGAATATAGCACTTTCTACCAAAGATTCTGAAATGACTTACACTCGGTGTGTATCCAAACCATAACTCGTAAGGTGTCTTGTTTGTGTCTTTCTTTAGTGGAACCTAGTTCAGGATATATATTAATGTGCTAACTGCCTCTCTCAAGTACATTTGAGCAAAATTTTCTCAATCATCAATGTTCTATCACAATCAACAATAGATCGATTTCTCCTTTCAACAATTTCATTCTGCTATGGTGTTCTAGGTGCAGAAACCTACCTTTTTATACCATTCTCATTACAAAAGTTAGTGAATTCATCAGAAACAAACTCACCTCCTCTATCAAACCTTAAGCATTTCAATTCTTTTCCAGTTTGTTTTTCTACTTTAGCCTTATACCATTTAAATAGTTTGAATGCCTCAGATTTTTCTTTCAAGAACACAACTGTCATCAATCTAGTATAGTCATCAACAAACAAAATAAAGTATCTATCACCATAGTATCTTTGAGTTCTCATAGGACCACATAAGTCAGTGTGAACCGACTCCAAAATTCCTTTAGATGAGTAGTCCTTACTTTTAAAACTAGATTTTTTCATCTTCCCTTTCTGACATTGATGACACATAACATGATCAAGTTTTGTTAGATTAGGAAATCCTTTAACTTTTCTATTTCTACTGATCTTAATCATGTTATCAAAATTTACATTACATAACCTCTTATGCCATAACCATGAATCTTCATTTTTCACCATCAAACAAGAATTTTCAACATTGTCAAGATAAAATAAATTACCTTTTGATTGTCCTCATGTTCCAATAAGCTTTCCATTTTCATCATAGATTTTTACCTTCTTTATTTCAAATGCAACTCAGTGACTTGAGTTATTCAGTTGTGCTACACTCAACAAATTGTAATTAAGTCCTTTTACCCAGTATGCATTATCACATCTAATTCTATCATTCAATAAAATAGATCATTTTCCTTTAACCATGCAAGGTGTGTCATTTCCCATTTTCATTGATCCTCCATTATAGTGCTCAAGATGATCAAACTTATCTTCATCACCAGTCATGTGATGTGTAAAACCACTATCAATGATCCAAGTATCATTCTTACTAACTTTAGAAATAAGTGATGTTTCTACATACCTTTCCTCCTCTTCTGAATCATCTTTCATTGCAACAAACACTACCTCAATATCATCATCAGTGTTGATGTTGGTGTCAATGCCATCTTGTTCAACAAGGTAACATGCCTTTTTGCCCTTATCTTTGTGATCTCAGTTGTCTCTGTTGTAGCATCGGTAACCTCTTTTATTCCTTTTGTCATAGCTTCCATCACCAGATTGGTGTCTATCTTTATCTTCCTCTTTCCTGGTAGGACATCTAGCAATAATATGGCCAACTTCTTTACAATTAAAACAAGCCAAAAGTAACTTTCCCTTATATCTACCTTTACCTTTCTGTAGTCTCTAGGCCATAAGTGCTTCAAGCTCATCAAGCTCATCATCAGTATTACTATCACTTTGATTCCTTATATTATTATTACTACTAGATTTACCAATCTTAAGAGATGACATAAAAGAAGACTCAACACTTGGTACAACACTATTATCAAAATTGTTCAGCTCAAAAGTTGTTAACTTTCCAATTAGATTATCAAGAGTAAGAGTGCTATTAGGTGCATACCTTATTTCATGAATAGCAGATATTCTGATTGCATAAATAGGAAACAAGGTTCTTAGTATCTTACTTACCATTGTATCTTCAGAGATGATACCACCAGCTCGTTGGATAGCATTGACTACCTCTTTGATTTGGTTTGTGTGTTGTGTAATGTTCTCTCCTTCATCTTCATGTCATCAAATCTGCCTCTCAAGCTTTTAGCTCTGGCTCTCATCACATTTTCATCACCACCATAAACTAGAGAAATTTTATCCCACATTTTCTTTTCTATAGTGCAATCCTTGACATCCTCGAATTTGGCATCAGATAGAGCAGCAACAATATCTATCATAGTAATGTTGTTTTCATGTCGGTCTCTCAACTAATCAAGAGTCAATAGTCCAACATTCATTTGTAAGTAGCCATTGTTAAGTTAAGATTCTCTAATTCTAGATAAGTGAAGTCTCATCTGACTTTGCCATGTAGTAAAGTTGTCTTTGTTCAACTTCCACACTTCCCTCCTATACATCTTGTAATCTTTCTACTCAAGTCCTTAAAACTTTCTTCCAAGAAACCAATACACTCTAATACAAATTTTTATAATAATTGAGAGGGGGGTGAATCAGTTAGATCAGTTATCCTATAGTCCCAAATACAAATATGTACCTTACAAAACAATTCCAACAAATTATGCAGCTTGGTAACATAAAATATCAATCTATCTATTCACTTTATTGATTACCAGTAAATATCCAACTGTGATTACTGACCAAATCAACTATGCAGTATGTAAAGTATGATAGCAAAACAATCATCACAAATAACACATAACACAATGATTTAACATGGAAACTTTGCTAAGGGAAAAACCACTTGGGACTGGTAACCCAAAATAATTCACTCTTCTGAAGTGAGCTCGGTGAAGAGACAACCCTATTAAAGGTTACAATACATGCTATTAGGTGTGACCTGGTTAGAGGATTTATCACTAACATTTAAATCTTGACCAGCATTCACTATGGGGTAAACAAGATAACACTTTACATTCAACGAATGTCATAGGGTAGAACATAAGACTATTAAGTTCACTCGGTTAAGAGATTTTTTGAATCAATGGTTAAACTGATACAGTACTAATCTAATTCAAATACAACTCAATTGCAAATATCCAAATCTATGCTAAGCCCATACAAATCCTCTGATCATTAATCAATTTCACTTCCTCAATATTCTTCAACTTACTTTCACTTGGTAAATGGTTCTCTGACGCTCGGTAAAGTCTACAGCTCAGTTCTTTCAATAACCAATCTGATCAAGCATGCATGAATAAAGTCTTCACGTGAAATCTCTACAGTCTTCTTCTTTCCGGTGTAGTTTGAATAATAAAATTCATATCTCTTATATAGACAAGTAAACCATTTTTATATCAGCCATTAGATTTTTTCGCTTAATCTTCTTCATCCATTTTGCCTCTTAAACCTTCCTAGGTAGATGTGTCCATATCACGTTTCAATCTCATCCTTTAGATCTTCTCCAAAAAAATTTAGATGTGGATCTCATAACAAACTTCATCCTTAACCTTGAAATCATATAATTATCCATCTCATCATATTCAATCATTTTTTCTTAGAATTTAATGTTTTCATCCACAATCGGTTAATATGGAAATGCATTGGTGATAACTAGTTAGACTAGCTCGATTAATACTGTCACTCGATATACACTACACTGGCTCGGTGTATATAGAAATCTTCAATTACCGACCACATTTACTTGTTCAATTGCAACTCTCTTCTTCATAATAGATTAATGTAACATGCTCAAGTCAAAAATATAAAGCCATAGACTCGTCAATAAGTTACCCAATGTTTACCTTTTCCTTATCTGTCATATCCATCTTTTCCTCATGTAGATATCTCAGTTCTTCATCTTTTCTTCCTTCAATAGATGTTCAGATGTTTGTAACTAACATGATAACTACTATCAAGACTAGTTGACATCAATGACAACATATTGATTGATTTAATCATCTTACATATCATTTCAATATCTCGATGATCTCTAATCATTGTTCCTTTAGTTCATTCAGATATTCAATCAGTTGTAGTTCATCAAGATTCAATGGTGGAAGAGAAGAGAATTGACTAAGAGAAAATAGTTGGTGTGACCAAATTTAGAGACTACGGAGAAATAACCTAAATTTATGTCAAGTGAAATAACAAGAATGGAAATGAGAGTAGATACCTATGGGGTTCCTTATGATTTGGTACCTCTTATTTCATTTTTTGTTCTTTAACTTCTTTTTCCTAGGGATATTCACTTTGTTCTTCCTTCTTCTCCTTTTCTTTAACATATGTTTCACCTTGGCCTTTTCCCACTTCAAACCTAATCTTAGTTGTATTCTTTGAGGAAGAATAATATTCTTTATTATTTGTTCTCAACTCCTCTTTCTAATCCAAACATCATGATTTATTATCCTTAAATCTAGTTTTAAATTTCTTCTACCTTATGCATTTTCTCTACAACCAAGTATCATTGTTATAAATAATGGGTTCAAACCTCTCTCTGATGGATACACATTCTTTCATTAACTACTAGATAGGAGGTAATGAATTCTCTATAATCATATTTTTCTCATAAGAAGGTTCAAGAAGATCACCATTATCCTCCATATCATATGGGATATGTACCAAGTCTAGGTTCACAATCTGCTCCAAAGTGAACCAATAATAATCCAATCTTCTGATGTCCTCCTTAGTGTCTTGGTCTACTTATAAATCTTCTACTTTTTGTACATGAGTGAATTCTATTTTCACCTTCTCCTTTATGGCTATATAATTAAAATCTTCTCTCACCTTCAATTTGTTTTGATTACGTAAAAGTAGGTTTTGAAAGGATCCAAAACCTTTTACATCAAGATTACAAAATAGGTGTTTAAGCTCTAGAAAGACAAGTGCAACATCACCAAAAAAAGCCACACAGAAGAGTCCTTAAACAAAAAGAACAGAAAAAAAGATAAAGGATAGCAAGACAACAAGTTGTTGTCTAAACACATTTCATAATTTTTGCTGCCTGATCAGCCAACATCTGCATGTTAGCTGGGAAAATTTTTAGATCTTCAATATCATTGTTCTTCTCATCTTCCATCTTCCTAAACCTAGATCTAGTGCACCTGTAGGGACCTTGCTCATCTTTGGCCTCAGTGATCACCTACTCCCCTTTCCCTTGGTCCAGCTTGTCCACCAAGATCTTCACATGTTCATTCAACACCTTAAGGATAGCATAGCTCTGCTCTGCTATATTCCCAATTATTTTCTCTAGCTTGTCAATTCTATTTTCCATTATCTCAATTATTGTGTTCATTCCTTCATTGTTACCAATTTTTTCCTCCATGGAAATAATTTTGTCATTGAAGACAGTGAGCCCCTCAGCCCTACTGACAGTCTCAATGAGCTCATCAATAATTTGGCCCATGGTTTTCTCCCCCAGGTTCATCTTTTTAAGGACCCCCATCCCTTTTTGGAGCTGATGGATATGAGTCTTCATGGCTGTAATGTCTATTTTCTAATTACTAAGGGTTGTCAAAAAAGCCAAACAACCCAGATTCTCAAAATCCTTATTCCCTCCCTCCATCTTCTCCTTGGATCTCTCCACTTTATCCTTCCTCGTGTTGACCGAGTCCTTCCCCTACCCATCTTTCTCAATATTAGTCACAGCCTGTGCAACATCATGCAGAATATTGTCCTCGACCAACACATTTTACTCAAGCCCCACACTCTCTTCCACAGCAGGGTCATTGTCCACATGGTCATCCTGATTATTATGGTTTTTATCCTAAGATGAAGAACCCTCATCAGAGTAAATGAAAACCCTTTTAGCAATTTTCATCTTCTCTTTTTTTTCTTTGGTGCACTTACCAATGGGCTTCATTTTGTTTTTGCCTTGCTTCTTGGAGCTTTCCTCCCTACTCTCCTCTTCCTCCAAATCCATCTCCATGACCGAGTCCTCCACCTTACTTTTCTTTCTTTTTCTTTTGGGAGTGGATTCCTAAAACTCCTCAGAGTCACTCTCATCATCTTCCATTTCCTCCATAAAGGTCTCCTCAAACTCTTTCCCATCAGTTTCATAATCTTCGAGGGCTTTCCTATTAAAACGGGGCCTTTCCACCTTCTTCAATTTCAAAACCTCATAAATGAGGACCATGAGCCCTTCATGGAAAGCATGATCACCCTTTGGGTCCCTTTTCCAATTGAGGATAGAGGCATTCAAAGAGCTCAATAGGTAAAAAGGGAAGTTAATTTTAACCCCATGCCTAAAATGATTCAGAAAAATTAAATGATGGTTGTAAATTTTAGTATAATGACCATCAAGGGTAATGTAACCAATAATCACAAACAAAACAAGATGCCAAGGTTTGGAAATACTCTTAGGATTAAATTAAGAGTTGTCCACCTTCACCATACATTTCCTCTCCTGCTCCGTAGGTGCAAAAGCCTCCAAGGCTTTGTCCAAGATCTTTCTATCCCTGTAGAAGTTAATGCCCTCAATCATCAGACCTATGGCTTCAGCTATTATCTCCTCAATCACCTCCATGTTTTGTGTACCAACCATAACACTCTTCTTGTTCTATGGTTTGATGAAGTTCCTGGTCACAGCAACTTTCCCTCCATTCAATTTCTCCATGTAAACCGCCAGACCCCCATCTTTAAGAATTTTCTATACCTCTTGGTTCTAGCTCCATTCACTACAGTTCCTCAGCTCACATCTTCTCTTCTTGCCTCCCATAGCTCTGTAAAAGTCCAAAAAGCCCTTCTCAAAGTTAATCCCAACACTTTGAAAATTAGACTTTGAGTGGTAATAAAACCTTCTAATAACTAGGATGACCCACAAATCATGCCAAAAAGCCCCAATTATTATCTCGAAATCACCCCACTGTCCTTCATGAACATCACAAAAACTTCTACAATCAATACTCATTAATATGCTCTTCATTCAAAACATGTTGCTTACTAATCACCCGCTCCTTATTAATTAATGATGTCCCTTCAAAAGGGAGTGGGGAACCATCATCCCACTCAATATCCACCTGACTTTTACAAGCCACATTCGTAGCCCAGTCAGCAACCAAGTTGGCCTCCCTAAATTTATGATTTATCAAACACTCATCAAAGGATTCAATAATGTTTTTAGCCTTGCTAATAAAATTGGCTATATTCCATGATGGGATCATAGTGTTCTTCAAACATTTAATAATATTTAGGGAGTCCCCTTCAATCCAAACTTTAGTATAATTTTTCCTCTTAGCTAATATCAAACCATAAAGGGTAGTGTTAGCCTCTACAACATGGTTGGTATTGAATCCTATAGGAATGGACATGGCCCCTTTGCAATTCCCACAATCATCTTGGATCACTATGCCACAGCCCGCACTTCTCGGGTTTCCCTTAGAGGCACCATCGAAATTGACTTTAATCCAGCCATTAGGGGGACAATCCCATCTAGCCTCATTTCTCAGACTATTTTTGGTATTATGAACCTTCCTTCCTTCAAGCTTCCAATTATTATAGACTTTAGACTCCCAGTCATCCTTCAAGTCCTAATAATTATTGATCAATCCCACATTTTCCAAAAGAGATCTTTTAATCTTATGGAAGATTACAGCCCAGGTAGACTCCTTGTTTCTAAAAATTCTATCATTCCTTTCTTTCCACACCCCCCAACACATGAAAGGAAGGAAGAAGTTCCAAAAAGAGATTAAGAATTTTTTATTAGTAGGTGGCTTCCAACAAGTGAATAGCTCCTGAATGTCCTGAGGAAACACCCAATCCATATTCATCAAATTTAGGAATTTTCCCCAAATTTTCCTAGCAAAAGAACAATGTATAGTCATATGGTTGATATTCTCCTCATCTAATTTGCAAAGATAGCACCTATTGGTTAGAACGAGGCCTCTTTTCCTAAGATTTTCAATTTTTAGAACTTTATCCTGCAATAAGATCCAAAAAAAATATTAATTTTAGGAGTTAGACCCTTATACCAAGCCTTAGCCCAACATGGTTCAGGGCTATCTTCAAAGTTCTGCATGTACAGAGAGGAAACTGAGAAAGAGCCACTTGCATTATATTTCCAAATAAGAGTATCCTCTTCATCAACAAGAAAGATAGCATTCAAAATTTTATTCAGATTTCAAAGAGAGGGATCCACTCTAGCCAAATCAGTCCATTTATCCCCCTCCTAGTAGTTAGCCACATGAATTCCCAAACATTGTTTGCATTGAATCATCTTTTCCTTCTAGATTGGAAACTCAATGAGAGACTTATCAAGAATCCAAATATCTTCCCAAAAGAGAATATTATTTCCATTACCAACCTTCCATTTGATACCCTTTTTGATCAAATCCTTTCTTCTCAAGGCATTGTTCCAAATACAAGATCCTCCTTGGATAGTTTCATGGTTCAAAAAATTGTTTAAATTAGTGTTGTCCCTGTTATATTTATTGTGCCATATGGTGCTCCATTCCCTTGAGTTCTTAAAAAATCTCCAAAGGAGTTTGGCCATAAGAAGTTCATTCATACTTCTTACAGTGTAGAGACAAAGACCCCCTTTCCTAGTAGGTTTACAAACCTTCTCCCAAGCTATGAGAGCCATTCTTTCTTTTTTTCCACTTCGAACCAAAGGAAGTTCTTGTGGATTTTCTCTATACTTTCAGAAAACTTCTTAGGTATTTTAAAGAGACTCAAAGCATAAAGAGGAATACTTTGGAGGGTAGCTTTAAGCACCACAATCTTACCAGCCTGGCTAAGGAGAGCACCCTTCCAACCAACTAAACTCTTGTGAAATTTATCAATCATATCTCTCCAAAAAGAGTCCGGGGGAACAAGGCATAGAGGTAGGCCTAAGTAAGAGCCTAGGAGATAGTCAACCTCACAACCCAAAACTCTTTTTAACCTTTCTTGTCTTTTTTTAGGAATATTAATGAAGAAAATAGAACTCTTGTTCTAATTAATACTCTAACTCGTGGCAGTAGCATAGTTGTCAAGGGATTTTTTGATAGTTTTACCATTCTTAATAGTGGCTTCACCCATTATTATGGAATCATCCAAAAAAATGTGGTGCAAGCAAATGAAGTCCTTAGAAGAAGGTTTCAGACCTTTAAAATCACCTCTATTAGCCAATCTACCAATGTGTCTACCCAAGCATTCTGCCAAAATAACAAACAAAATTGGAGATAAGGGATCCCCCTGTCTAATACCTCTTGAGGACTTGAAAAAAGGAGTAGGAGAGCCATTCACAAGCATAGAGAAAGTAGAAGAGGAAACCGAACAATGGATGAGATCTCTACTCCTCTTATTGAAACCAAAAGCCTCAAGAGTAGCCTTCAAAAAATCCCAATCAACCTTGTCATAGGCTTTAGACAAATCAAGTTTCAACAAAAAACCTTCCTTCTTTGATATAGTCAAGGAGTGAATATTTTCATGGACCGAAATGATAGAATCTAGAATCTTCCTACCAGGGACAAAGCCATTCTATTGTCCAGAGATAAGAGAAGGAAGGAAGAGAAGAATTCTAGAGGTAAGGACTTTTGATATAATTTTGTACACCGAGTTGCAAAGACTAATAGGTCTAAACTGGTCCATACTATCAACCCCTATTTTCTTTGGAATCAAGGCAATGAAGGTACCATTAAGGTCCTTGAGAATCCTTCTAGCCCCAAAAAATTCTTTAAATGCATCCGTAACATCATCTTTCAAAATCCTCCAGTATTTTTGGAAGAAAAAGAGAGGATAACCATCTGGTCTAGGGGCTTTATCACCTTAAAATAATGAAACAGCCTTGTGAATCTCATCCATAGAAGGGATATCAGTGATAGCTCTATTTGATCATCATTCAAAATGTAGGGGATACCATCCAATAGTCCTTCTTGGCATTCCTTATCTAGATCCTCATCTTTCTTTAAGAGTTCCCCAAAACAATTATTTTCTTAACCTCTAAAATCCTCCTCATTTTCACTAATGGTACCATTAACCTTAAGTTTAGAGATTTTGTTTCCCATTCTATGTTTCACTATGGTCATGAAAAAGTATTTAGAGTTCCTATCCCCTTCCTTTAAAAATATCTTTCTAGACCTTTGCCTCTAGAAGCATTCTTCTTTTGAAATAATGTCATGGTATTCAACCAGTTTAGTATCTTCCTCATCTTTAGTAAAAAGGCTATACCTATCTTTTTGAATACTATCCTGAATCTCCTTCAGCTCTTCAACAATTTTCTTTTTGTTAGTAAAGATATTTCCAAAGGTCTCTTTGTTCCATTTATTTATATTATCCTTCACATTTTTTAGTTTCTTTGTGACTTTGAACATAGCCATTCCTTTAACCCTAATACTCCATCACTCCTCAATCAGCTTTTCCAGGTTAGGGTGAATAGTCCACATTTTCTCAAAGTGAAAAAGGAAGTTTCTTTTCAACCCATTGAAATCAGCATTGATGGTGATTGGGTAGTAATCAGACCCAGCTCTTATATAGGCAAAAAGAGAACAAGAATACTTATTGAACCAATTGCTACTTACAAGAGCTCTATCAAGTCTAACCTGAATTAGCTCTCTCCCCACTCTCCTATTGGTCTAAGTATAATTAATCCCCTACAAATCAATGTCATGTAACTCTTGGCTGTCTATAAAGTCCATAAGATCTGTTCTACTGTCTAGATTGGGCTAGCTACCCCCAAACTTCTCATTTTCCTTTAAGGGAGTGTTAAAGTCCCCCATAATGATCCATCCTTCATCAGCAAAATCTCCTCTATATCTAGAAACATTCCTACAAAAATATTTCCTCCCCCACCTAGTATTCAGAGCATAGATATTAGTCAACACCCATGAAGTGTCATCTCTAATATGCCAGAATATAATGTTAGTCATGTTATTTCCTTGGGATATCACTTCCCCCTTAATGATATTGTAGTTCCAACTTGTCACTATACCCCCTGAAGCCCCCTCCACATCAGTTCCAAGGGAAAGACCATTATTAAAAAATTGGAGTTTCTCAACTTTATCCTTAGACATCTTAGTCTCCTGAAGAAGTATAATGTTAGGTTTATTATATCTTATCATGTTTTTTACCATGCTTTTCTTGTGAGGATTTTTTAATCCTCTTACATTCCAAGAAATAAACTTCATTGTTTATGGAATGGACTAGACTCTAGGATGGTTTTCTAACTACCATCTGCTAAGCTCTTACTGGTCTCAAGAGCTCTCTTTTTTTTATTTGATGGCCTTCCTGGGGAAACATGGGCAGCTCCCACATCTCCATTCTTACTGCTCCTAGTGCTTCTGAGGATTGAAGAGGCATTCTTCTTCTGCACACCTTCTTTATTATTATTCTTCTTAAGATTTTTAACTGTCTTTTTATTCTCCACTTTTGACCATCCCTCTTCATTCAATTCTTTAGACCCCACTAGGGCAGCCTCAATATCCACCTCATCACCCCACTTTATAGTCTTTCAAGGAAAGGGTGAGTGCTTATCAGATCCCATCAGTGTAGCAAAAGTCTTCTGTGCCAGATCCTCCGAGCAACCTTGAATCGGGCAGACTTGGGCATCTTGCCAAATTTCCTTATTTTGGGTAGGTAAAGAGAGGCCATTACCTCCTGACATTTCTCTTTCAAATAGATACACATCAAAGTTCTCATTAACCTCCATCGCACCCAAAGGCCTACTCTGGATATCTTCTGCAAAGGAATCATCAGAGCTTTTTGATTTAGATTCTTTTAATAATTTTGTGCTTCGCCCCATTTTCTACTCTGTATCTAAAAAAAATGTGTCACTACCTTTAGCCAATGTGTTCTTCCCTTCCATCTTTCCTTCTTTCTTCCCATTATCACTAATCCCATTAGAGTTCATTCTAGTTACTAACTTCCTTACCCATATCTTTTTCATCATTTTTTTGGGGGGGGGTAAATTCTTTGAGCATTACTTTGCCCAATGTCCTTTTTTCTTACAATGAAAATAGACAAAGGGAGTCATTTCATACTCTATCTTCTGAACCCATGATCCAAGTTTAGATTGGAGAGTGATAGATTCTAGCATATCCACTCCCTGCTGCACCCCAACACAGATCCTAGCATACATTAGGCATCTTCTTGAAACTATGATAGGATCCATAGACAAGAGTTCCCCAAAGACATTAGCAATACCCTTAAAGATATCTTCCATCAATAACTCTAGAGGCAGACCCAAAAGAGTCACCCAGACTGGCACCTACACATTCAGATCTTGCATATTCAAGTTGGGGCACCACTTATGAAGGATCATGGAATGCTTTCCTATCATCCATGGTCCGTTACACGGGATATTCCTTAAATCTTCCTCACATGAAAAAAAAAAGGTAGACATCCTTTAGGAAGAGAAACCACCTCCACTCGGCCTTTCAAAACCCATTTTCTTTTAACAAAAGCCCTAACCACCTCGATATTAGGATGAGATCCCAAGAATCTCCCCACATGAGAGTTAGCCATTCAAGAAATGTTAACAAGATTTGCACAAGTGGGAGAGAGGACTTACCTGTTGGTTTGACACCAAAAAGGCCTACCAACTTTTGATAGATTCACCAGTTTTCATCCTATTCTGATCACATGGCTCCATTCTGGGTCCCCCCCGAGGTCTCCTGTCCCCATTCCAACATCAAGAATCTTACCTTGAGTCTCATTTGCATCTGTGTCCTATTGACCTCCTCCTCCTGATGGGCCAGCATCAAATCTGCCATTCCCTCTTTTGTCCAGGTTTGAATTTTAAATTCCTCCTTTCTCGCTCGTTGTTCCCGCCACTCTCTCCATGAAAGGGGTCTTAGTTGTTTGGTTAACATTCTCACCTTCAATTTGTTAAAATTGATTTCTTATGTCTTTGTTTCCATAAATTTTTCTTTAGCTGAGGTTGTCAATGTATACCTCCCTATTATCAAAGGAAAATTTAAGCCTACTTTATGAGATGAAAATGTTTGTAGTGAATAATCATAATTTTTGTTCATATATCCATAAAAATGATTTTGTCCATGGGATACCTCAAAATCATGTAGGTAAATCCATCAAAGCATCATACCCTTAAGTATGTGAATGTAAGGAATCATAGGAAAAGACAACCATATTCATTCATCTTCTTCTAGGAGACCTATGATACTCTCACATTCTAGAGTTTCTTATTGAAAATACATATAAATCCACCATAGAATGCATCTTTAACCCTTCCATAATGACTCTTACTTGGACTAAGGGTCAATTAGTTATAGTACTTATGTATAGGTACCTACCTCCTATCTCCCTCTATGGAGAGGTTGAGGAACTAATTTTTAGATGTGGAATCATAAACAAGGTAGCAATTTTTATAGAAGGTAAGATTAATTCTCATTTGATTCAATTTTTACAAAGAGAATCACTAAGTTCTTCTCCCTAAAATATTTTTTTATTTCCTTTCTTCATGATTGAAATGTTCCTCTACATCCATTCTTCAAATATATTGGACTTCTTCAACCCTTTGATCTAGTTGAGGAGTGTAGTCACGTCATTTATTTCATCCTTGAAATCACAATGATATAATTGTGGCCACCTGGAGATGTTTTACCTTGGTGCCTTGGGACAAATGGAATTGATCCTCTTCTTGCACATATCTTGGTTCTCATTATAAAAATCTGAATAGATTCAATTGTGATGTTATCATATACATAAATTAAGGGAATTAGAAGAGACTACCAACAAAATTCTCATCAAGCCTCAATATTATATTTTTGTTAGCATCTTTTACTGCTCTTTTTTTCCCTATCAAAGTGTGAAGCCATTTCAAGGACAAATTTTGGTTCTAGAACTGATATTAGGAAAGAAACCACCTTGTGAATGTTGGTCTAGAGGAATGTATTCATTCCTTTAGATGGAGGCTTGTTATTAATCCTCTTGATGAAATATTCCATATCCATATGACCAATCTATTGGCAAGTTGTCTATATTGATGTATATGACTTAATATAGTGTTTTCATTATGGAAACAAAGTCATATAGTAGTTTGGAGTTAGCACACTTGAAGAGAAGATCAAAAATCAGTTAAGTGTTGAAGACAAGACAGTGTACAGAGTTCCTACAACTTAGAGCATCAGCGCAAGTGTGTACGGATGAATTATGGTATGTGCCCTAGAAGTTAAATTGGTTAGACTATATTCATGATTAGGCTATGAGAGCATGATCAAATGTGCAAGTATGAGAAAGTTACAGTCAGTTAAAGTTTCACAGCCAATGTGTGCCAGAGAAGAACAAAGCATGAAGCCAACAGTTAGTATTTTGGTTTGCGATTATAATATAATGTTGTAAAGGCTATGCACCCATTGTATTTAGGTTTCTGACATATATACTTGTTTTTTTTAAGCATGCTTAATCCAATTCATTTGGAAGTGTTGTATGTAATAGGTCTAAGGGCTGATCTAGTTGTTTATTTTGTATGGGCATATAAATATAAGGTGTGCCCATTGTATTTAGTATGGAAGTTGAATAGAGAGTTGTAATAAGTAGAGAAGAAGTATGCAAAGACACTAGAAGATGTATTAGAGCTTTGATAGAGGTCAAATCATCAGCGCATCAAAGGAACTGATCTGACAAGCAGTGTCACAATGACAGTTCATCCTACAAATATAGTGTGTATCTGAGATCAGAAGGTTGTAACCTTCACCACTTGAGTAGTGAGCTCTTGGACAGTGCATCCTCTTCCCTAATAGGGACTATTATAAAAGACTCCTAATAGGGTCTGACCCTTAACAAGGTCTACTATACTAAAAGCATTGTAAAGCAACTCCTAACAGGGTTAAGGATCTTCTAACAAGGATCACAAAACACTAGTGTAGAATATTAGTGGGTGTCAATTCGCACTGGGGTTTTTACCTATTTGGATTTCCCCGTAATCATATTGGTGTCATCTATTGATTTCATGTTTCATGTTTATGTGAATGTTTAATTCAGTACTTAAGCATTTAAGTTCAATATAAAAAGTGAAAAGTTAAAATATAGTGAACACTGATTCACCCCCGCTCTCAATGTTCCCATTCCTAAAAATTGGTATCAGACCTCTAGTCCTCAGCATAGAAGTTTAACCCCTTGAGGAGATCATGGACAAAGTAGAAATGAAACATCTAAAAAGAAATCTTGAAGCTGCTCTTGAAGACCTAGACAAATCAGAAAGATAAATTGAAGAAATAAAAGAAAAAGTCAATGATGCACAATTGGTTATCAAGAGGCTAAGAAAGGATTTGAAAGAATTCTCTACCGGTGATCTAGGAGCAAAGGTCAAGAAGCTAAATGAAGAAAATGCATCTATGAAAGAACTACTTGAATAATTTGATGATAAGCTGATCAACAATCAAGAATTCTATAATGAACAAGTCAAAGAGAACCTTCAACTCAATGAGGAATTAAGAGAAGCCAATTTGGAAATCTTGGAGCTAAGGAATTGCAAAGAAAGATTAGAGTCTGAATTAAAAGAAGCAAAGAATCATATTTAAAAATTACACACCAGTTCTAATTTGATAGAATCTCGGTTGTATGCAAGGAGAGCCAAAGGAGACACTAGCTATATTAGATACAATGAAGCACAAAATCAGATTGACAACATGCGAGCAAGAAAGGACTCATAGAAGGACTCTACTGATGCTGAAAAGACTGAAGATCAAACCAAAAATAATGGTGAGCCACCTAAGAATGAGTGCAAGCCTATAGAATGCACTTGTTTTGCATCTAAAAAGCATGGACACATTGTAAGGAACTCTATAGAGGTAAAACCTTTTAATGGTTACTATTATTCATGCAATAATTTTGGTCATAGAGCTATGAATTGCAAGACTAGCAAGACGAACAGGATTCAACATGATCAAAGAAATTAGAATCAGATAAAAATAAGTTCTCAGAATGTTACATGTCAAATATGTAACTACAATGGTCACTCAGTGAGACAATGCAGATTGGTGACTCATGTCAATGTGTCAAGGAATATAAGACCTCCAGTCATTTGTCACTCTTGTAACAAGGCTGGACATATCTCAAGATTCTGTAGATCAAGGACATAAGGTTAGGAAAGCCTTAAAAAGGCCGAAGAACCTGTTTTGGATCTTGAAGGAGAAGTCAAGTTTGTGAAAGCCTCAAAGGATGCGAGCTTGATTTTGATAGAAGCAAATATGGACAAAGTTGATGAGAATGTATTGGATGCATCTGCAGTGGATGCACCCTCTACATCTGGATGAATGGCCCTCAGGGTCATAGGGGGAGCTAATTTAGCTCTAGACCCCTGCGTGGCTAGTATACTCATCCTTAGAGTATGCACCTTTGGACTTAAGCTTTTGAAGTATAAAGGTACCTTTGTGCAAGAGCATACATGTTGATTATGAATAGAACTCAAGTTGGAAATTTTGAAGTGATAGCCTGGTTTACATGACTTGCATTAATGGCAGAATTCTCACTTTAAGTACATAAAAAGTTATTTAATTACTCATTGCATTCAAACTCAGATCAATTGAAGAGAAAAAAGAGCCTTGGAATTTGTTGTGAAGAAATGGAGATTGATCTATCAGTGATTTGCAGTGCATTTAGTCAGTTGCAGAAACCCTAGTTCATCGCGCCAATCCAGAAATCTTCAGATTATCTCAGATATCAGTTGAAAAGTGATTAAACAAGTAAGTCATGGTCACTCCCATAGTTTATGATGTTGCTGAGAAGAAGAGATTTGTATTCAAAAAGCATCCATTTAAGTCAACCCTAGATGATTTAGAGGAAGCTTTCTCCTGCACACCTATGGGCGTCATGCATGTCGAGGATATTAGGGCATCTATTGCAAGAAAGAACCAATAGGGTTGGATAGGTTAAGGGTGCACATGGATACCATGTTGAAACCATAAAAAAAATTCATGGATGAATATGTTAAATGGAATGATCACCCTATTGTTGAGTATGCTATGGAATATGAATTCTATGAGACAGAATGGATAAAGATTTTATTGAGTAGAATTCATGATGATTTGTTTTGGATAGGTGATGTGCCAGTAAGAATCACAAGTGACTTGATATATGAGATGACAAAGCTTTCTAGGATAGGTGTCATCCTTCCTATGGGAAAGAATGTTAGAAATATTGTTGAGAAAACTTGTAAGTCAAGGAGTGATAGGCGTGGGATGACTATTGAGCCTATTGAACAAGCAGACATAAAATTGATGTCAATGATACTAGGATACAAGTTTCATCACACTAGTAGGGTGATAGTGTGTCTACGGGCACAATTCTAGCAACCATCAGACTTGTGAAGGAAGATGGGGAGTTCAACTTGTGCGATATCTTGTGCTCATAGTTGATCAATAACATCAAGGCCATCAAGCATGATTAGACCAAAATTTTCAAGTTTGGGTCTTTAATCATTTACATGTACCTTCATATTGTTGGGAGAGTATTAGATTTGTATTTGGACAAGTCCATTCCAACCATGCCATAGATATCTAACAAAGCATCCACCGAGAGTACATTGAGAGATTATATAACATTGGACTTGAAGACCTTTAGGGTCAAGATGAAAATGAGGTATAGGATTCTAGAGAGCATTGTGGAAAAGTACAAGGATACAATTTGTTTTATGGTGGAGATAGACACAAATTGTATGGAAGTTGTCAAGCCAAGAACTAAGTGGATTCATCCACTTGGTTATGAGGTAGAGTAATAGGTACTTGAAGCATATGTGTAGGTACTACTATCAGCCCCCCAAGATCATAATGAACCTAGGTGGGGAACATATGAGGAGAAAACTAGAAGTAGATGCTAAACTTAACAGTGCAGCAACAAAAAGAAAGGTTGCTAAAGTCACATTAGAGATCTTAAGGATTCATGGTGTATCTCAAGCAGACCTTGATAAATCAAGGGATGAAAATATTGCTTTGGAAATTAAGAGCACATCCACATTGGAAGCTAAGTTTGATGATCCCAAGATGAAGAAGGTGAAAATTGAAAAAGATGATAGTTAGAAGGGTAAAGAAGATGATACTCCTTTTGCACCCAAAGTAACCATTGACCTTACTGATCCTCCTGAGTATAAGGCAATGCCTAAGAGGAAGAAAGAGGTTGGCACCATTCATCCATCCTCGTGAGTCACAAGAAATAGAAGGAACACTCAAGCACCTCCTGAAGTAAGCTTCAAACCCAGTCTCTATGTGCTAAGTGCCAGGATAGTTGATGAAGGAAGAATTGATCAAGTAGGGAAGTTTTATGATAAGTATAGTGAAATTGACTAATCAAAGATTCATAGCATGATCATAAAGTACATGATCAAGTCCAAAAGCATATTTTTGGAACTAAAAACAATGATTCCTAACAATGTATGGAATATCCTTGAATTCCAAAAGAGACAAGCTATTGAGGAAGATATGCAGATAAGGGAAAAGATTCTTGATAATACTCTTCCTGTGTGTGAACTAGAAGAAAAGAAATTGTTGTTAGATCTGGTGAAGCCTAACCTCAGAACTAAGACAAGGACTCTGAACATAATGGATAAAAATTATGAGCTAATTGCAAAAGAGATAGAGAAATCCTTTGAGAAGGTATTTATGAATAGAAACATGTATCCACCTATTGTGCCCATAGCTAATGCACCTATAATGGTTACCAAAGGGTCAAAAACCATCAAAGTACATTCTACAAGTCCTCAAGATTTAGCACTTGTAGTGGAAGTACAATTAGAGGTAGGCAAGTTTGTACCCATTTTAGAATCACTCAAGGATAGCACCATTATCATTGATAATATGGAGATAGCCATGGCAGCCACTGACACATAATTGGCCAAGTTTGAGGAAGCTTTTGTGAGCACACAAGAAGCTGAGATTTTATGTAGTAGCACACCTCCCACTCATCAAGAAGACGTATTGATTGAAAATATAACAGATGAGAAAGAAGAAGAGAAAATGGAAGAGGAAGAAAAGAAAGAAGAAGAAGAAGAAAAAGAACAAGAGAAAGATGAAACTTCTATTGAACTAGCCAAGGTAAAACTAGAAGTGATGGATAGCACTCCCATCACTCCCTCCTTAGCATTGTTGTCAAGTTTGACACTTGACACATCTAGTTTGGACTCATGGAGAGAAGAAGACCTGATAAGTTCAGCATCCTAGCTATGGAGAAGGCAAAGGAGAAACAAGTAATGAGAAATCCTCTCCTTATGGAATCAGTGAACATACTGAATAGTTTGTTGCCTGCAGACAAGAAAGTGTCTAAGGTACACTCTATTGATGATGTAAGTACAATCATTTCTCAGTTCAAAAGTAATTTCTCAAGCCTTGAAGAATCTACATCCCAAGTTGCAGAAGAAAAGCATCTGAAAAAGAGATTGAATGAGTTGATGAAAAACTTTGCACTAGATTTGAATTCACTCAAGACTAGTTAAGCATCTTTAAGAGAATTTTTTGATCAAGGAAGGAAATTCATTGCAGACTGCATGGATCGGGATAAGCTTACTGATGTCCATCTTAAGAAAATATAAGAGGTAGAAGCTATGATTGAGTAGGTGAAGATTTTATTGAAAGACACATCCACTAATGTGAGCATGTGCAACAATGTCTACCAAGGTTAGTTGGAAAAAATTGAGAAGGCAGAGAAAGAGATGGCAAAGATAAGGTCTAGACAGACTCAATTGAGGAATGCTCTTGCACCCTCATTAGACATCCTCAATCAGAACATCAAGTTTATTGATGCCACAATGGTAACATATGATCAAGGTCCTTCCACAGATTTGAAGAAGATGGAGAAGCTTCAGTATGCTTTATGCGCCCATCTTTAGATAGTAAACTCTTTGATCACTTTTTGGAAGAAGGAGATCCAGAACCTAAAGATTGCATATCTGGATGTTTTCCCTCAGTGAGTATGTGTAGCTATAGTTTTTTGTAACACCTTTTTCATTAATTTCAAAGGTGGAGTTGTGTATAGAATATGGATCATAACATGTATAGGGAGATATAAGTATATGTATAGATGACAAAAAGTTTTTTGTATTAAGGACAGTTAGCAACTTGGCCATATTCCTTTGTTGACATCAATGACAAAGAGGGAGATTGTTGGAAAGTTTTCTATACTAATTTATATGACTTAATATAGTGTTTTCATTATGGAAACAAAGTCATATAGCAATTTGGAGTTAGTGCACTTGAAGAGAAGATCAAAAATTAGTTAAGTGTTGAAGACTAGATAGTGTACAGAGTTCCTATAGCTCAAAGCATCAGTGCATGTGCGTACAGATGAATTATGGTACGTGCCCTAGAAGTTAAGTTGGTTAGACTATATTCATGCTTATTCTATGAGTGCATGATCAAATGTGCAAGTATGAGAAAGTTACAGTCAGTTGAAGTTGCACAACCAGTGTGTGCCAGAGAAGAACAAAGCATGAAGCCGACAGTTAGTATTTTGGTTTGTGATTATAATATAATGTTGTAAAGGCTATGCACCCATTGTATTTAGGTTTCCAACATATATACTTGTTTTTTTTTAAGCACACTTAAGCCAATTCATTTGGAAGGGTTGTATGTAATAGGTCTAAGGGCTGACCTAGTTGTTTATTTTGTATGAGCGTATAAATATAAGGTTTTCCCATTGTATTTAGTATGGAAGTTGAATAGAGAGTTGTAATAAGAAGAGAAAAAGTATGCAAAGACACTAGAATATGTATTAGAGATTTTCTAGAGGTTAAAGCATCAATGCATCAAAGGAACTGATCTGACAAGCAGTGTCACAGTGACAGTTCATCTTGCAGATATAGTGTGTATCTGAGATCAGAAGGTTGTAGCCTTCACCACTTGAGCAGTGAGCTCCTAGACAGTGTGTCCTCTCCCCTAATAGGGACTATTGTAAAAGACTCCTAATAGGGTTTGACCCTTAACAAGGTCTACTATACTAAAATAATTTTAAAGCAACTCCTAACAGGGTTAAGGATCTTCTAGCAAGGATCACAAAACACTAGTGTAGAATATTAGTGGGTGTCAATTCCCACTGGGGTTTTTACCTATTTTGGTTTCCCTGTAATCATATTGGTGTCATGTTTTGATTTCATGTTTCATTTTTATGTGAATTTTTAATTCAATACTTAAGCATTTAAGTTCAGTATAAAAGTGAAAAGTTAAAATATAGTGAACACTGATTCACCCCCCCCCCCTCTCAGTGTTCCCACTCCTAACACAATCTTAGTATCATTTATATCATCAATTTTTGAGGCTACTAAAGAAGGCTTGATCTCATTCTCATATATTTGATACATGTACTTCATCTTCTTCTTTGTACTAGGAGT